>CAKOAT010144043.1:0-87209 GCA_932364175.1 Eruca vesicaria subsp. sativa | reverse complement strand
GAGCTCCGGTGTGGATAGGACGACGGGATGGTGAGCAAGTCCGAGCTCCGGTGTGGACAGGACGGCAGAACGTTGAGCAAGTCCGAGATCCGGTAAGGACAGGACGACGGGACGGTGAGCAAGTCCGGCTCTAGTGTGGACTGGACGACGGGACGGTGAGAAAGTCTGGCTCTGGTGTGGACAGGACGACGAGACGGTGAGCAAGTCCGGCTCTGGTGTGGACATGACGACGGGACAGTGAGCAAGTCCGAGCTCCGGTGTGGATAGGACGATGGGACGGTGAGCAAGTCCGAGCTCCGGTGTGGACAGGACGACGGGACGGGGAGCAAGTCCGAGCTCCGGTGTGGACAGGATGATGGGACGGTGAGAAAGTCCGAGCTTCAGTGTGGACAGAACGATGGGACGGTGAGCAAGTCCGAGATCCGGTGTGGACAGGACGACGGGACGGGGAGCATGTCCGAGCTCCGGTGTGGACAAGATGATGGGACGGTGAGCAAGTCCGAGCTCCGGTGTGGACATGACGATGGGAAGGTGAGCAAGTCCGAGCTCCGGTGTGGACAGGACTACGGGACGGTGAGCAAGTCCGGCTCTGGTGTGGACAGGACGCGATGGTGATCAGGTTCGAGCTTTGTTGTGAAAAAGCCGATGGCAAGCTCTCGTGCTGTGAAGGTTAGTTTCATTTCTTTTTCTACAAAAGCTCAATTTTGACATTTACAAGCTCCAATATCACTTTCTTTCTTGGTATCAGAATCTGAAATTAAAAAGTTGAACGCTTCTTCTTCTTCGTATCATAGATCTGAGAATTGAAAAGCTAGAAACTTTACATCTGAGTTTATAGATTTAAGCTTAGATCTTCCTCCTCTTCTTCCATGAAAGAAATAAAAGATAGCAAGCAAAAGGTAAATTTCTTAGCTATAATTAAAAGACTTTTTTATCTATCTTTTTTTGGTCTTCCACAACAAGAGTTCTGAATCGTTAATTACATGACCAGATGAATTTTTGGGCCAAACTTGACATGATCACAGCAAGAGTCCATGGATGATGCAGTAAGATTCCACAGATGATGTAGCAAGATAATTTTACTACATGACCACATCAAGAGTCGAGTCGATGATGTATTCCATAACAACAATGTCCTAGACATCAATCTTGTTCCCACCCATCAAGAGTCCACAGATGATGCAGCTCAACTCTTATCCAGACTCCAAAGCTTGGTCGACTTACCTTCACTTCATCTTGTGTTTCATAACTCTACATTAACATAGGTAATTATAATAGATTTAACGTGGTGAAAGTAGGGACGGGATGTTAATGTTTTAGTGCCAATGTTCACGTCCAAAAATAGTTTATAACTCTATTTTCCATATTTTTGTGTCCATATCCACATTATAGAGATGTTAATAAATTTATGGAATATCCACATATAATAATTTTATATACTATCCACAATTTTTTATATAAAAAAAAAATTGTAGATACATTAGCATCCACATGTATAATCAAAATCTTTGTTTTAAGAAAATATAATTCAAACAACCTCGAAAAAAAAGAAACGACCGACCGAAGACAACACTAGTAACTAAACTAGAAACACAAACTTCTCGGTAAAGGTTTCCCACAAGGTTATTTCTGTCAGATTCAGCCTTAGGTCCCACTAAAAAGTATCCCACATGTTGAAAGTGTCTCACAATGTAAAGGAAAGACAAAATGTGTTCTACAATGTAATCAACTCATGTTATTAACCATAAGGTGTCCCGTATTAGAGACAAAATCTCCCACATCGGTAGTTTAATGGAATCCTTAACAATATATAAAATAGATGGGCCACACCATCTATCACCAATTGGTTTTAGGTTGGAAGCCATCTAACTTAATATGGTATCAGAGTCCGATCCATGCAGTACAGCCCAATCCACATCGATTCAGGCCAAATTTGGCCCATCAATCCTATCCCGAACATTCCGAGATTGAGGGTAAAAGAATCATCATCTCGAGCGCGCGTATTAGAGACAAAGTCTCCCACATCGATAATTGGAAGGGATCATTAACAATATATAAGATAGATGGGTCACTCCACTTATCAACAATTGGTTTTAGGTTGGAAGTCCATCTAACTTGACATCTCGTTGTGTCAGAAACACAAACAAAACCCACAACAAACCCTTCCACCATCGCCTCGCCCAACCGCTGCCACTTCCCTCACCTTCAGTCTGCAGCTTTCATCTCTAGTCTGCTATGCGTTGTCTCTTCAGATCAGTTGCATGTCTTCGTTTCCGATCGCGATTCCTGATGGTAAGATGGTATCCAATCTCTAATCCATGTTGACGGCTTCTATTGGTTGTTAGATTTCATATGTGGTTGTGAACTTAGATTTTCTTGCTCTAGAACTGTATTGTCGAGTAAGCAAAAGTTGACAATCGATTGTGGATTTTCTCTCTTTATATTGAAATATTTGGAGACGTTAATCTTTTTGTTAATGTTGAATCTATACTTAATTTTTATTGTGTTAATGTGATGAAAAGTACCTAAAATGTAATATTCGCTAAATATAAACTGGTTGTGAGATGTGGATGGAAGGTGGTAATAAGTGTTAGTACTATAAATACGTATGGGGATAATCTAGACTAGGGATAAGTTGTTTATGTGATGAGATTAGTAGGTGTGTAGTGCCGAGTTTACGTGAAAGTGAATGGAGTTTTGCGGAGTGGATAGGCGTTTAGTAGCTAGAGAGCACCAGTGGACGATCACGTCTGACCACAACATGGATAGTGCAAAGAGACTGGATTATGCTTGAATTAGAGGTATAAGTATCTATAGAGTCATGCTTGATGTAAGTTATTAAAAAAAAATTACTATGTATAAAAATGTTTATTTAGTTTCTATATATATATATATATATATATATATCATAACATGAAGAAAAAATTATAAATAAATGAAAGCAAATAAAACATACATAACGATTTAATATTTAAAATTAAGCAAACACTTGGAAACAAGTATATATATATATACTTGCAATTTTTAATTATCTGATTATTTCTAATAGTACGTCATATCCAATTATTCAAAAACAACATGCAATTTTTCTTTGTTTCTTTAATCAATAAAGAAGTAGAAACAAGAATTTGGACGTCTGTTTTTTTCGAGGATTCAGGGAAAATAGATGACCTTTTAACAAATAAAGCCTCTTGGTTAGAAATATAGTCGTTAGTTGAGACTCGTCGAATTCTATTTTTAAATTTTCAAAATTTCATTCTGTTTCTGCTTTGTAGTGACGATTTCATCAGCACCCATAAGCTGAACCGAAGAATTTGCAAAAAAGGTTTTTCTTTGTTTGGTTGTCACCGTTCGTGAGGTAAATGGCGGTTTCAGAGAAGAGCCAATACGTGTTTCCATGGCTGAAGTCACTGTTTTGACCGGCTTGTTTCATCTACTATCACAGTGTGTCATCATCTAAATGAGATGGGCTATAGAGAGAAAAAGCAAGTGCCACTTTTTGGAGTAACAAACTTTATATGTTGTTTGGATAATATTTCACCTCCAAAAAACATAGTTTAGTTTTGATAAAGTTAGTACATTTTTTAAAGTCTTGTTGCCTCGTCTCTCTTATCATCAGTCACTCAATATTCACATTAATCTCTTGCACACTAGAAATTTTGAAAGTGAGTTTCATATCTCTGTTTCGTCATGGCTTTTGCGTTTCTTGACCTCTTTATCTTCTACTAACGAGATGTGAAGCCTACTTCTAACAATCATACATCTTAGAGCATGACTATCGGGTGTAACCCGTTCTGGGTTTCCACAAAAAAAATTATTTTTGTTTTATCTGATTTAAAAAAATAAATAAATACGGAACCAATCGCGTGCCGCCACGTATCGTGGAGCCCGCAAAATATTGTAAGAAAGAGATCAAAACCGTTCCTTATCTCGCGACTTATGAAACCCTTTTTTACCAAAAGTGCGGGGCCTACTCCTTAAGAAACGTGTTAGTATATCACATAGTACGATGGAGCTGTTGGACTATCGGATCAGAGGCTTTTATCATGTGTTACATGTGGAATCTTATGCTTTGATTGTGTAGCTATTGTTCAACCGAAAGAAGCAGCTGCTAAATATCTAATGTCTGCAGATTGTAGCTTCTTTAATGATTGGACAGTTGAAAACCCTTGTCAGGATGCAACATCTCTTCCAGTGAAGCCTCAAACTACGGATCACTCAGTGAAGACAAACGATCAATGAACTTCAACAACTTCTGTAACAAGAGCGAAAGAAGAAGATGGTGCTCTTGGGTTGTTGGCATCAGCGTATGGAGATTCTTCTGATTCTGTGGAAGAAGATAACAAAGGCTTAGATGGTGTTATCTGTGAAAATCTTGCTAGTCGATATGAAGCATCGACTTTTCGTACAGATGGCAATGAGGAGTCTACAGATGGTCGAACTTCTGACTACAGCAGTCAAAGGCTTTCATGTGAGAAAGGGAAAGAGGTTGGTGAGAGATCAAATGGTGGCAATAGATCAATTCTTGGAATAACTTTCTCTTTTTTCCAAGCTCTGATGATGATTCCTCTCGGTTGCATGTATTTTATCTTGAGCATGCTTCAGAAGTGGAACAGAAACTCCATCCTTTTGGAGGGATTAACATAATGTTACTATGCCATCCAGATAACACCAACATTACAACATTGTAAATTAGGCATATGCACTTAGTCTTTTGATCATTACGGCACATGTTTATTTGCAGAGTATCCCAGGATAGAGGCTGAAGGAAAGGTTGTTGCCGAAGAGCTTGGAGTTAATCATGAATGGATAGATACTTAATTTAGGAATGTGACCCGAGAGGATGAAGAAACACTTCAGGCAGCGTCGGTAAATGTTGAAGCTAAAGCTGGGAACAGTGACTGGACTGTAAAGTTGGGTATAAACCTTTCTTACAGCGCTATACTCAGTCGCTCTCCTCTGTACAGTAAGCAGATGACTTACAACTCCATCATATACAATCTGTTTGGTCGCACCTCTCCACCCACACAACCCCAAGTTTCTTGTAAAAGATCTTATAGACAGAGGAAGTATGTTGTTGGAAAATGGTGTGGTAAGGTTTGGATGTCACATCAGATACCATACAAATTTGGATATTGATATACACTTTTGTTTCTACTTGGTTTGGTTAAATATAAGACATGGTTATTATTATTTTTTCTCTCTTCAGGTGCATCTCTTTCTGCTGCCGGAAGATAGAGGAGGAAGAATCTGAAAGAAGTCATCTGCGAGTTGATGATTCTAGTGGAAATAAATTGTTACCTTGTAGTGTTTCTAGAGATGCAACCACAATGTTTGGAAGAAAGTATAGTAGGAAGAAAAAAATGAGAGCAAAGTCTGTGCCACGCAAGAAGCTTACCTCTTTTAAGGGGGAAGATGGAGTTTCTGATGACACATCAGAGATCATTCTTACAAGCAGCAATGGAGGACTTCTGGAGATGAAGAAGAAATGTCTGATGATTCATCAAAACAAATGTCTAATCTGCAGCAGCGTCGAGATAAGTGTTGTGATGGATGTGAGAAGATACAGAATAACAGATTGAATAAACAATGAAGAACGACACAGAGATTTAACATGGTTTAACCCACAGACAAAAAGAGTACTTTATTAATGGAGGCTAGTCTTTCAGAGTACAATTCGTGCTTTCAGAATAAGGTAAACACCCTAAGATATTTAAGAAAACGTTTAATGAAACTTTCCATATTTCTCGTATTTGACACAATCGACCAATTCATAACTCCTGAATCGACCGATATGTGTCAGGTCAGATCGCGGATTCAAGGCACATTTCAACAAATCTCCACCTTGACTTGAATCCTCCATAATCAGATGTACCAAAATGCACTTCTTCGTGCTCAGATGTACCAGACTCTCTCTTTACCTCAGATGTTCCGTCGAACTCAGATGTCAGATGTCTCGTCGGACCAGATGATCCTCAGAGCCCGATGCTCCTCATAGCCAGATGCCCTCACTTGGGCCAGACGCCCATTAGAGCCAGATTTAACAGCTTGAGATATTCAGCAAGTCAAGACAATGCTTGAACTTGCAAAGAGGAACCGGCTTAGTGAACATGTCCACAAGATTATCAGCTGTTCCTACCTTCTTCACCTCAATCCTCTTCTCATCTCTCAGAAAATGGTATCTCACATCAATATGCTTGGTTCTTTCATGATGAACCTGATCCTTGCTAAACAGATAGCACTCAAGCTATCACAGAACATAGTAGCCTGATCATGATGAAGACCAAGATCACTGACCAATCATCTCAACCATATTGCCTCCTTAGTAGCTTCTGTCAATGCCATACACTCTGCCTCAGTTGTAGACAAAGTCACTGTCGACTGTAAAGTTGCCTTCCAGCTCACAACAGAATCACCCAAAGTAAATACGTAACCAGTCATAGATCTCCTACTGTCCACATCTCCTGCATAATACCAATCAGAATCTATAACCAGGCTCAGATCCCTATCTCCCTAAACAGGACTAACATCAGATGTACCCTTAAGGTACCAGAAAATCTCGAACTCAGAATTCAACAGCTCTTTTAGCTTCTGAACATCATACATCTTCCTATAATCTATCAGCTTGTCATCTACATACAACACTAGGTAGATACACGAAACATCCTCCACCTTGCTCATGTAAAAACAACAGTCATAAGGACTCCTATCGTAGCCCAACTTGACCATATAGCTGTCTCACCACCACTTGCGAGTTACAACTTTTCTCCTAGGTGATAGTGTGACCATATCCCATGTATGATTCTTCTCTTGAGAATCTATCTCATCTTCTATTGCAGCAAACCATTTCTCAGACTCAGAACTAAAAACAGCTTTTCTGTAAGTGAATACTCATAAGTATCCACTTCCTCTGCAACCTTCAGTGCATAACCCACCATATCATCAAAGTGATATCTCTCTGGTGGCCTGACATCAACTCTCATTGGTATATACTGCATTTTTCTGACCCAACACGTTGATTTCCAGAACTAGAGAATTCGTCTGACGTGATCGTTTGATCCCATGTATGTGGATCTTTCGATCCTGGGTCGTCAGATAGGAATTGGTTGATTCTACATCTTCCAATTTCGATCGATACTGACCATCCAACGTCAATCGACACTGACCATCTGACGTCGATCGACACTCTTGATCCGTCAGCGATCGACACTGTTGATCCGTCATCGATCGACACGGTTCATCCGACTGCACTTCCTCCAGCTCCACCTGCTTGTCAAAATCCCAATTCTCTGCTTCAGCCCCATACCTCTTCTCCAAACATGCATTAGAAAACATGCACCTCGTTTCCCCTAGCAAAGTTTGGTTCATTATATCTGCTACACCATTTTGCTGTGGTGTATCTCTGATTGTAAGATGCTTAGTAACTGTTGCATCCTTACAAAACTGATTGAACTCTGATGAACAAAATTCCAGACCATTTGCTGAAACTGTAGAACCTTCCAGCAAATACATAATATCATGAATGAAACCTCTCAGAATCACATATAAACCCTTGTAGACACTCAGAACTCCATCTCCACCTAAATACTTGAAACCTCTACTATCCAAAAGACTAACTGAGATCAAATTCTTGGACATAGCTGCAACATGTCTAACTTCGGTCAATGTGCAAACTCTACCATCATGTGCGCTGAGCTTTATAGAACAGATTCCTGCAACATCGCAAACGAAGTCATTCGCCATCTTGATCTTGCTATCAGTCACTTCCTCATACTCTAAGAACCATTCCTTCCTTGGACACATATGATAAGACGCTCATGTGTCTAGAACCCACACATCTCTAGAATGTGTTTTTCAATGAGCAACTAGAGCAATATCATCATCAGACTTAGCTTCATTATCTGCTACAACAGCGGAATCAGCTTGCTTCTCCTTCTTCTTAGGACAATCAAACTTCCAGTATCCTCTTTCATTGCTATAATGGTAAATATAAGTTGGCTTATGACCCTTTGTAAACGACCTTTTATCTTTCTCAAAGTTTTTTCCACCACCTACAAACAACCCAGAAGCTTGATCATCTGTACCAGAACTTGATGCCTTGTGACGCAACTCCCTGCTATGAAGTGCCGACCTGACTTCCTCCAAACTCACTGTATCATTACTCCCTATGAATGACTGAACAAAATTCTCATAGGCGTTAGACAGTGATACCAACAAAATCAGCGCTGCATCCTCATCCTCCACCTTAACATCAATATTTCTCAGATCCAACATAATGGAATTTAGATTATCAAGGTGATCCTGAAGTTGTGTACCTTCCTGCATCCTCAGAGCGAAAAGACGCTGTTTCAGAAGTAGCTTCTTAGTAAGAAACTTTGTCATGTATAAACTCTCTAACTTCAACCACAAATCAGCTGCAGCATCAACATCAGAAAACTTGATGATGATCTCATCTGCCAAACATAACAAAAATGTTGAATACGCCTTCTCTTCAGTAACCTCCATCTTAGCAGTAACATGTTCAACCTTCTTCCCTGACAACGGTGCCCAAAGACCTTGTTGCTTCAGCAATGCCTTCTTCTTGATTTGCTAGAGACTGAAATTGTTCCTTCCAATAAACTTATCGATCTTTATGTTTATCCCAGACATCTTCTCACCAAATTCAACACGAAGCTCTGATACCATTTTGTTGTGACGGATGTGAGAAGATACAGATTAACAGATTGAATAAACAATGAAGAACGACACAGAGATTTAACGTGGTTTAATCCACGGGCAAAAAGAGTACTTTACTAATGGAGACTAGTTTTTCAGAGTACAATTCGTGCTTTCAGAATAGGGTAAATAGCCTAAAGATGTATAAGAAAACGTTTAATGAAACTTTCTATATTTCTTGTATTTGACACAATCGACCGATTCATAACTTCCTAATCGACCGATCTGTGTCAGGTCAGATCGGTCGATCTATGACACCTGGATCGATCGATCAGATCGCAAATTCAAGCCATATTTCAACAATAATGGTTTCAGACCGTTCACTTAGAGAAGAATATGCTGTGAGACAATGTGCACCTTCAGATAGCTCAATGGATAATAGCTTTCGGTCAATGGACAAAGATGCTTTGGAGATTCTGTATATATACATATTGATGATAATATTTACAGGCACCCCCGAAAGTTCTTATATTTGTTTATGCTGCTTCCTGGCTTGGACTATTAGGAACAATGTTCAAGAAATCTAGGCCTTGGCGTTTTTTAAACTGATTTTTGAAAAATTCGTTGTTCAAAATCGTTTTTTACAGGTTTGATTTTTAGAACATTGAATAGGAGATTCAGACTCAGGTCTTTATATTGAACTCAATAACATGATCGGGACCTAATTACAATTATAAGCTTATAACCATATCATACCCTGCTGACTTCAACCAAAATTTGAACTGAAGTAGCCGAAATTTACACCACAGAAAACTGATATTAGTTACGTTCACAAAACTGATATTTCAGTTTGTGTCCTCCAATTTCTTGTTTGAGGTTTTCAATATTACTTTAGGACAGGAGGTTGCAAATATGGAGAAGAAACTTGTAAAGATTCAACCACACAAAGCCAAAGTCTGGTCTACCCTCGGTACAGCCGTAGAGGAGCTTAACTTTCTCGGCCTTCCCATCAGACCAGAATCCTATTTTTGACATTTTGGTACTTAGTCTTGTCGGCACTGTATAGTGATGCAACAACCCAATGCCAGGGAGAGAAATAGAATGTCTTTCCTACATGCGCAATGACTCCTGCAAATTTAATCACCCCTGATCCATAACTGTTGGAGGGACCAACTCTCCATTTTTCCATGGTAATAATGGTGGATCCGTTGGATCATGTTCCCCAACATTCTATTCATCTCAAACTACTAACTGGAATGGCTATCAGATAGTAAGTACATCAGCTGTGGATCTTTAGTAATATCTGTGTTCTATTTCAAAGTATACATCTAGATTGATTCTTTTCTTTTTGTATTTGTCTAGGCTATCAGGTAGTAAGTACTCTTTTGTCTTTCTATCGTGGGCTCTGTTGTTGTTTTTTTGCAAAAACGTTTTAACTTAATACTCTCCAAACAAGATTTATGTGGCAAGCCTACCCTCAGTTCTTTTGACACATTTTCACCAAAGAACTTTTGTAAACTATCCACCGCCCTCTTGACTCTTTGAGGTTAAATGTAGCCTGCCAGTTTCTTTCCATTGGCTGTTTTCTATTTTTTTCTAAAATGGTTCATATTTGATGTGATGGGAGATAATCCCTTAAAATAAAGTTCAGATTCTGCTATTGAAACTGCAATTAGTTATTTTTTTGGAACCTAATGATAAGTGAGGGTTTGTTTTGTTGCAATGGGTTTTGAAGCCAAATGGTATTAAGTATTCAGATAACATGAGGTTTATGCAAATATTAAATACCTAAAAATCAAACCAGGAAGCAGCAAAGAACAATGTATGTTTATATATATAACCAAATGTGACCAAAACAAAGTTGGAAAGAGAAACTCAACAAGCTAGAAAAAGAGGAAGAGAAGTTTGCAGCAACATCTTATACAAACAAAAGGTTTTGTCGTTGTCATTTGTTGAACACTCAACCGGTCTGCTTCCTTATCATTGTGTTCTTCAAAGGAAGCAAAGCCATTTCTTCTGCAAACGTAATATCACGTGAGTAGTCTACTCTTTTGTCAAGATTAGGGTATGTGTCTTGAAGAAAAAGGAAGGTACCTTTTCTCGTGGGGGTGGCGACGAATAACGTTTCTTACGATGGTTGTTGTTCTGTTGATGACGATGATGACGATGGTTGTTCTTCTTCTGATGAGGCTCATTGTTTGTTTGAGGTGTAACAAGACTCTCAGGACCTGCCACAGCTGTTTTCTTGGTCTTCTTGTCGTCACGAGCATTGTTGAAAATGACGGTGAATCCTTGTGCGGCGCCTGGATTAGTTGCAGCGTCCCATTCCCCAAATTTTGGTAGCTGTCTTCCTTTATTTCCCTACACACCACCTCCAAGAATAGATTTGTTCATCATAATTAAAAAAAAACTCTCTTTATTTACCAAAGTTTTGAGAATTTATTTAACATTTTTTAAAAAAAAATCGGAGATTGTGTTGCAAGGAAGGGAGTTTTGACACAGCATGTATCATAATTTTATGTGATTTTTGTTTAACATGGAGATGGAGATTGTTCTTACCGTTGCCATTGTCGATATTAGAACAGTGGATCTTGGTTCTCATACGAGACAGAGAATGGCGATGATCTGGGGGAAACAGAGATAAAATTGTAACGATAGAGGAGGAGAGAGGATCAAGTCGTCGTTGGAAACACAGCAACAATCTCCTTTTTTCATATAACACCTTTCTCCTTCCCGCGGCTTTCCCAACAGAAATACCTTAAATAGATTAGTAAATTAATTAAAAACAAACAATTATATTGAACGACAAAGACTAAACGTGGAGCATAAGAAACAGTTCAGCAGCCTTTTAAATCATTTTTGGATGTGTATCGTTGATCCTTTAATTATTATTTGAGAAGTGATTTTACCACTTGTCATCACCGCATTAATTTTAAAACAAAAAAGATGACATGACATACTATGAGTTTCTTTTAAATATCTATAAATTGTAAAAATGTTATTTAGTTTTAAGTTTTGATAATTATATACCTAATAAACTAATATTTTCTAAAAGTTATTTAATATATTTTAACCAAAATAAATAGATAAAATATTTCTTAATAAATATATACATATATATTATTAAATGTAAATTTAAATAAATTATATTTTACCTTAATTTTTATATATAATTAAATTAAAATATTATACAAAAAAATAAAATCTAAAAATTAACAAACATTTACTAATAAATATGATTCAAATTTTCAAAAAAATTATCCTGCACATAGTGCAAGAAAACACCTAATAATATTTGATTTCGGTTTATGCCGAGTTTTATGGATTTTAAAAATTATAGTCATTTCTATTATATCTTTTTCTTTTCTATAAAGACTAATCCGCTAGTTTTCTAATCTAAAAATTATGTATTCAAAAATCCTCTGGCAGTGTGTTCCGGCTAAAACAATGATTTTGTTGATTTCATTTTATATTTTAGCTTTTCAACTTTCAAATTTCTACCTTTTATTTTCACTTTTATAATATGAGAAATTTTTGAAAGAGATTCTATTGATGTAAGTGCCTTAAGGTCCGTCAAAAACCTATAATAGACAATCATATTTTTGTCATCAATATAAAGAACACAGACTCATGTAAACTATGCAAACCACTCAGGTAGCTTTGCATCCATAAAGACAACGAAGGCGGTTGCTTCTTAACACTCCGTGCCAGACTGTATGTCTTTGTATTGTGCGTTCCGGATATATGGATAATTTTTGAGCTGTGAAAACTTTCCGTCAGAATCTTGATGTCTTCTAGATAGTTTGCGAAAGCCGGCCATTCTTCTGGTTCCAAAACCATTTTCACCAGCTGAGAACTATCCCTTGCAAAAATAACATTATATTGACGTAGATTCTACATACATTCCATTTCCCATATGAGTGCCTCTATTTTCGCGTGTCGTGGTGTTTGATTAACCCTGGTATTCCTTTTTTCCCATTAAACCATCAAAGTCGTCCAAGGTACTATACCATCCTCGTCCTGAAAAAGTATCTTGGTCTTTCCAAGACCCATCCGTATAACACCATCTGCCCGTAATAGCTAGTAAAGTTGTCTCATTCACTGATCTTTGCTGACTTATCCTTGATGTTAACGAATCATGAGCTTCAGTCCAAAGACGTGATTCCCTCTCCGCAAGATCAAGAGTGTCCCTGGGGTCCTCATCTAGATTACTAAAAACTTTATTGTTTCGACTCTTCCAAATGTACAATAATATCCATGGAAAAAAATGATCATCCATCTTCGGGGATATCCTCTTGAACAAGTAATCCATAATTGAGAAAAACGACTGCGAGGGAAAAGTCACTGGATTCGAAGGAATCCAAGAGAGTTCCCAAACCTGGACTGCGGGAGGACATTTGGAAAAACATGGTTAATTGTTTCCTCTGGTGCTCCACATCTGCTACATAGTATTTCACCCTGCATTCCTCGCGACCTTTGATTTTTTTTTAACCACAATGAATCTTGATACCAATTGTCATAAAAAATGTTTCATCTTTGGGGGGCAGCGTACTTTCCAACAAAATGTCTTAAGCAAAGACACCGTAGGTCCGTATTCTGGTATCAGACTTACTCTGTCAGAATAAACATGTTCTACCTAATAACCAAATTTAATTGTATATTTACTACTTTTGGTAAAATGTCACCCCTCTCTATCAATCATCGGGATCCGGCTCAATGGTATACTTTCAATAATCTTCACATCCTGGGGAATTACCAAAGACTGGAGTACCTGTGTATTCCATGTTCTTGAATGTCCATTGATGAGAGCGTCCACTTTAAGATCCGGGTAAAGAGCATGTTGGTTTTTGTTTGCTGGTCTCGGGCGGTTGGTTGGAAACAATGGATCATTGCATACAAAGATAGAAGATCATTTTCCCACCCTTTTGATTAGTCTTTTGCTAACCAGAGATCTAGCTGAAATAATACTATGCCAGCCATACGACGGAGAATACGATCGGATTGGGTCCAGCAGTGAAGCATTCCTGAAATACCGACCATGGAAGACGCGAGAAAACAGTGTGTGCGGGCTTCTCTATGAGTCTCCATAGTTGTTTTCCTAGTATAGCCGTATTGAAGTCTGTAATATCCGTAAAACCCAGACCCCCTTCATCTTTGTGAATACATGATTTGTCCTATGATTTCCAGTGTATTCCCCTCGTGTTGCCTCCTAGACTCCACCAAAATTGAACCACTGCCCTTGTCAATTTTTTTTTACCGTTTACGGGATGCGGTAACACGAAAATTACATGATTTGGTAATGCCGTGATGACAGAATTTATAATCACTTCTTTTCCTCCCTTGGTAAAAAACTTAAAGGTCCATCTATTAACTATGTTGGATAACCAATCTTGGACAAATCCAAAAACTTGGACTTTTGATCCCCTCAAACTCTCAGGAATACCTAAATATGATCCCATCCCGCCTTGATTATGTATTTCTAGAATATCCATGAGTTCCTTCTTGATAGTCTCATCAATTTTATGACCAAACTGAATCAAAGACTTTTGGAAATTAATCTGCTGCCCCGACACCATTTCATACTCCTTTAGGATTTGAAGGATCCTCTGACATTCTTGTTTTGGGCCTTGTAAAAAAGAGACTATCATCTACAAAGAGAAAGTGAGAGATTAATGGGGAAGCTCGGGCAAACTTCATGCCCATCATTTGTTTTTCTTGTTATGCCTTGTAAATATTTCCAATCAATGCTTTCGTGCACATAATAAAAAGATAAAGAGAAAGTGGGTCTCCAGGTCTCAACTCCTTTGCGGAATTATGTGTCCCCTTGGCTGGCCATTAAGTAAAACACTATATTGTACCGAAGATACGAATCCCATCATCAAATTGACACAGTGAGGATCAACACCCATTTTGAGAAGTAGGGCCTCAATAAAAGGTCACTCGACTCTATCATATGCCTTACTCATACTTGTCTTAATGGCCATGAATTTATTTCGGCATGCCTAACAGCGTGATTCAAACGCATTATCGGTCTAAGGAAATCCAAGAGGCAAACAAAAAAAGACACTTTTCTCATTAGAAAATACAGGAAAATGTGCATTATGAGAAATTTTAACTTATAGACTGAACAGGGGAATCTTGTAAACTTGAGATTATACAATTAGACCAAAGAAAATTTTGGTTAGTTGTGGTTGAATTTATTTGTGTGTATTAGGTATACAAGATAATATACAATGTGAAATAGGTGGAGTTAACGACGAATCAATTAACCATATGTTTTTTTGAATGTCCTCCAGCAATTTAAGTTTGGGTTCACTCCAAAATTCTATCAAACCCAGACACTTTTCATTCTTAGACGCTGTTTACAAATATGAATGATCTATTATAGAGGGTGTTCTTGCACATGGAAGATCATCAATCTACAGTGATTTATAGTATATTTGGAAAAGAAAGAACAACAAGTTTTTAGTAATATAGATGTTGATCCTAGATCTAGACTAAAATTAGGTGAAACATAATCATTACTTTGGGTAAATGCACTTCAGTCACACGTGAAACCACTTAATCGAGGGAAAATGATAAGTTTACCTTCAATTTTGGGTCGCTGATGTTTTACGGATAGGTTATGGAAAGATCAAGATTTTTTTTCGAGACAAAATTGGTACAGTACGCTGGAAGGATTTGAGGGACTGATGAGAGAAAAGAATACGAGAGTAATCCTCTCGCCTTTACATTCAGAGATAGAAGCCCTTAATTATATGGGCGATGGAACGTATGAGGATGTATCAAATTACATTTCCAGCATATTGTTCTCAGCTAGTGAAGATGGTTTCTGCACCAAAAGAATGGTCTGTGTTTGCTGATTATGTGGAAGACATCAAGATCTACAAGACATTTTTCACCATTTAGAGCTCATTCATATCTTCGGGTGCATAATACAAAGGTGGATAGTATAGCACAAAGTGCCAAGAAAAAAATCATCTTTCGTCGAATTATCATTTTGGTTTGCAGAGTCTTAATTAATTAGTTTATACTTTCTTAGCTTAGTTCAAGATCCGGATCTGTTCAGGCATAAAACAAAATCCACGAAACTAAACTTTACAAAACAATTACACCATCAAACTTGGACATGTCCTTGTTGGGTTTTATTTAGGGAAAATTTGGAGAAATGCACTCCAATAAGATTATAATTTGAAAAATATACCATTGTTTACGTTTTTGAAAAAATACACTTAAGTATATATAAATTTACCAAATTGCCCAATTTAATATTCTTCAACCCCTAATATATTTATTTAAAAATTGTTAAAAACATCGTTAGAGAATCTACATAATATTTTTAATATATCTACATAATATCTTTTTAGTATATCTTAAAATTTATTATTTTGAAAAAAAATAAAAGAATACGCTGTCTCTCGTCTTCTCGTATCATCTCCATTTCTGAAATTTATTTCACATTTTCTCTGATTTTACAGATTTTTCTTCTCATTTCATTAAAAGGTTTGTTGATTGATGAATTAGATTTCAGTTTCTAAATATGCTTCTATTTTATTCAACAATAACTTTGTTTTTTTTTTCTATGAAAATTATGTTACATTTTGTTGGAGTCTTAGGAGAGTGGGAGATGAATAAAAAATCATGGAAATTCATGGTGAATACAAGATCAGGAGATAAATTATTTACCATTAAGGAAGGTTTGAAGTTTGACTATATCGTCCAGATGGTTCACGAAGATTTCAGTATAAATAGATTGGATAATGAGTTAGAACTTAGTTATGCACTACCGGAATCAATGCTTCGAGATATGCATAAGGATACACCTCTTGTTTTTGTTAACAATGATAGCCAATTGTATTTTATATGTGAAATGTGTAATTATTTTTGTATAATATCTTTATAAAGTTAAAAAAACAAAATAAAATCTATGTAAAGATGATAAAGTCAAAACAAAGCATAATTTGTTTTATTATATAATATCTTTGTTATTGTAAACTTTTAAATTGTAAATTAACATATTTATCTTAAACACACATATTTATTTTAAACATAAATAATTGTAATATTTTATTAATTTCGAATTTATAAATTAATTAGTGAAATATTTAATTTGGGTAAAAAAGTGAATTCATATTTAACAAAGTGTAGTTCTCGAAAAAAATTTAAGGGAGTGTATTTTTCAAATTTTAAATCCTAAATAGGGTTTTTTTTTTCTAAATAGGGTATTTTGCAAATTATACCTTTTATTTATAGCCTCATAAATTGTAGTTTCTAATTTTTTATAGAGGAAGTTATTAGTGTGGGACAGACAGATCATTTGAATACAAAATAGATTATTTATAGAAATTACCTAATACATGCTCGTAGGGTGTTAAATCTGATTTCGGTAATACAGGCTCGTACATGGGTGTTAAATCTGATTTCGGTATATACATGTTTTATGCACAAATTCGATAATAAGTTATTGGAAAAACGTTTATTGATCGAGCAAAGGAAATTACATAGAGAAAAGACTAAGATTTTTTGGAAAGATGATCAACTCGGCTAGAACGATGTTAATTATGAAAATTCTAATATTGTGCCGAATTGCTCGTGTGTGTGAATGAATCTCTTCTTGCTCGTCAGTCTTCTCTTTTTATAGTCAACTTGTTTCCTTTTCTTTGCAAATCGACCTAATTTTATGTCACCTTCAAATTATTGGGATCAGATTTCAGTTTTTTTTTGTTTAAAGGATCGGATTTCATTTAGTTGCTAGGTTTTGTCTAAGATATGTAATTCATCTCTAATAATGGGTTCAAAAGGTTTTCAAATTGGTCATCTCATCGACATGGCATTGAGAAGCCATCTATAAAACGCATTGGCACTCTAGTCTGCCGGATATCCTACAAATTATTCTCAACAAGTTGTTGTTGTTTTTTTTTTTTTTTTTTTTCTTTCTTGATAGCGAACGGCTTGATCTATTACTCAAGTTTGAGGTGGTGTAGGAATCCATACTGGAATAGAACAATCAACATACACCAATTCTCGATAGGAAGATCGAGCAGTCTTAGCTAGGGAATCGGAAAATCCGTTCTGTATCCTAGGAACTTAGAAAATCTTAAAATATGGAAAGCAAATCCGCAACGTCGCAATCTTTTCCAGTTCCGTTGAGAAGTTTGGTCAATCCTATGGGCTCCTGAGCATTGCTATCATATCCTTGCAGTCCGTCCCAAAGCTCTGACATGTCAATGTTGAAGTATGTTCTCCATTGCCCACCGCAGTGCTTCCAGCTCAGAGTGCAAAGCAGACTCTACTCTATCAAAATTACACATTCCTATCAACTGACTATTCCCCATATTATCATTCCATACCCATCCACATCCACTGAACTGGGCGGTAGAGGTCCAAGAACCATCCACCATACAAATATTCCCCAGACTTATGGCCTGGTTGTCAGTGTCCATGTTTTCTTGAGAGGACAAAGAAATCGGATCATTAGCTTGGACCCATGCTTGGCATTCACTCTCTGCATATCTGGCTAACTCCAATGGATCTCTATCAATCCCTTTAAACAGTTTGTCATTCTGAGCCAACCAAATATACCATATAAGCCAAGGAAAGGAATCCAATTCTTCGTCCGGTCCTGCAATGGCATTCTTCCTCCAGAAAAGATAATCCATGTTCGCATATGTGCTCTGGAGTGGGAACAATGAAGGACTAGTAGGTATCGACGATAATGCCCAAACTTGCTTTGCAGGTGGACATAGGAAAATGGCATGTGTAATTGATTCTTCGGGTTCTCCACAGCGTGGCAGTAGTTATCACACCTTATATGTCTATAGTTTAAGGTATTCGTAACAACCACATGACCTGTTATTAGTTTCCACATAAGATGGCACATCTTTTGGGGAGCCCGCACTTTCCACGCTTGTGCTTGTAGTTTAGTGATACTAGGTTCACTAACTACATGCACCTCTTCCTGCTTTAGGATATTTTGCGCAACCCAATATCCAGATTTGACTGTGTATTGTCCACTCCTTGTGTAGCTCCAGCAATATATGTCCCTACGATGTGTAGAACTAATTGACATACTCTTTATGAGAGGTGTATATCAACAGTATGTACGTAGTTGTCCAGTCTTGTCACATCCCGAGTCTTAGTCTCTTGATTAATAAGGTCGCTTACTCTCATGTTTAGATGCAGCACCGGGCCAACGGGGACGCCGCTCTCGCTGGTATAGTAGGGATTCAAGGATCCTCCCATAATCTCACCTCATAGCCTGAATGAATCTTTTGTCTAACTCCCAGTAGAAGTAGTTCTCGTGCCGCCGAAAGACTTGTCCACACGTATGATGGGTTACTAACAGTAAGCTGACGCAACGGCGAGCTTAATCGATAATACCGACCTCTCAAAACACGAGCAACCAAAGAATCTGGGTTTTGAGCCAGCCACCATAACTGCTTTGCTAGCAGTGCCAGGTTAAATTCATGAATCATCCTAAAGCCAATCCCACCTTCCTCTTTATATAAGCATAATTTGTCCCATGTGGACCAGTGAATGCCTCTTTTTGGGGGGTTTGAGCTCCACCAGAACTGTGCAATGGCACTAGCTAAGGCATCACATATCTCCAAAGGCAGAAGAAAGCAAGACATTACATAAGTTGGCAATGCTAGTAGAATCAACTTAATCATAACCTCCTTACCACCTTTTGACAGCCATATACCTGTCCATCCATTAACTCTATTCCTTAACTTATCCTTTAAAAAAGCAAAGAGCTTGCATTTGGACCCACTGATGTCCTCTGGGATTCCAAGATATGTTCTCATTCCCCCTTCGTTCTGAATCCCAAGGGTATCTATGATTTCCTGTCTAACATCATGTCCAATCCTCTTACCAAAGAGTAAGGAAAATTTATCAAAGTTGATGCATTGACCAGAGGAATTTCCATATTTCGTGACCACTTCCATTACTTCTTCACATTCACGGGGCTCCACCTTACAGAAGAACAGACTATAATCAGCAAAGAGAAGGTGAGATACCGAAGGACACGCACGTGTGATGCGCATCCCCGTTATCTTCCCTTGATTCTCTGCGTGATTTAGAAGGCTAGCGAGCGCTTCCGTGCACAGAATAAAAATGAAAGGGGACAGAAGATCCCCCTGCCTTAGGCCTCTCTCTGGAACGATATTCCCTCTTGCCTGACCAATTATAAGGACCTTATACTTCACAGATGTTATGCAGCACATAATCCAGGTTATCCAGATTTCCGAAAAACCCATCTTCCTCATGGTGGCCTCAATGAAGGACCACTCCATTCTATCATACGCCTTATTCATGTCCGTT
Organism: Eruca vesicaria subsp. sativa; assembly: GCA_932364175.1. Lineage (NCBI taxonomy): Eukaryota > Viridiplantae > Streptophyta > Magnoliopsida > Brassicales > Brassicaceae > Eruca > Eruca vesicaria. The sequence continues at coordinate 67,232 of CAKOAT010144043.1, read as the reverse complement.
TTGATGGCCATCATCTTATTACATCCACTGGGTTTAGTTCTTAGAGCATGGAACATCTCTTGAGCAATCATAATGTTATCAGAGATCTATCTCCCCGGAACAAAGGCTGATTGGATTTCTGATATTCTATCTGGCATAACTTTTTTTAACCTCTGGCATAAGACCTTAGAGATTATCTTATAACAAACATTGCATAAGCTGATCGGGCGTAGCTGACTCATCTGATTCGGCTTGTCAACTTTCGGAATGAGACATATGTTAGTATCATTTAGGCCAGTGGGTATCGTACTTTCAAATAGGAATTGATTAACCATAAGAGTTAAATCCTCTTTTAAGATATCCCAAAATTTCTGGTAAAAAAACGCAGTCATTCCATCTGGCCCTCAAGCTTTCTCTGGATGCATCGCAAAAAGCGCCACCTTGATCTCCTATTCAGTAACCGGTGCTGTGAGATTTTCATTATCAGCTGGTGTAATAGTTGTAGAGACCTCCGATAATGCTTCCTCTATTTCCTCAGGATTAGATTATTGGAAAATATGTCTAAAATAATTTGTAGCAATGGCTACAAGCCCTCCTCATCCTGTACCACATTCCCATCCTCATCAAAAAACTGTGTTATCTTGTTCCTTGTCCTTCTCTGCTTTGTGAGAGCATGAAAGAATTTTGTATTCTTGTCTCCTTCTCGTAACCAAAAAACCCTACATTTCTGTTTCCAGAACATCTCTTCTGCCTTAAGAACATCAGATAATTCATGTAAAGCCGTTGCAATCTCCTCAGTAGTTGCATCATCGTTCGAAGATAACTGGTCTACTTTTTCCTTTAGCTCTTCCACACTTCTTTCAGAGTTTAGATTATGTTGCCTCTTCCAATCACTCAAAGCATGCCTGCAACTTGCAATATGCTCCATAATACTAGCTTCTGGTGGAATGTCCGGTGATTTCCATCCCTCCAGGATTACTTGCATGAGTTCCTCATTCTCCAGCCATCGCTTATCAAATTTAAAATTTCTCGATCTTCGTGGCCGCTTTTTAAGAATATCATCTAAGATCGGACGATGATCCGATCCCCACATCCTCATATACTGAACCTTTGAGTGAGGGAATTTATCATGCCAGTCCTCATTACCAACAGCTCTGTTCAGGCGGCATCTAACCGTGACTCTCCCTGCTCTCTTTCCCGTCCATGAAAGCATATTTCCTGTAAAAGGGAAATGCAGCATCCCACAACCACTTAGCATTTGCCTGAAATGCGAAAAGAACTGTCTGATCGTTCTCGACCCCCTTCTTTCTCTTCATGGCATGTAATCTCATTAAAATCCCCAATCATGAACCATGGTCCATTTCTTGTTGTTGAGAAACGCGTAAGATGTTCCCAAACTAACTCCCTACATTCTAATACAGGATCTCCATAAACGAACGTCATAAAAACTTTTATTCCATCAATGATTGCCTCAATGTCAATCATTATGTTATTTGAAAATAAAACCTTAACTTGAAAATCATCCATAAAAACAAAGCTAAACCTCCGCTGAGGCCAAGTGGCTCAACGGTAAACAAACGATCAAATCCTACGTCGGCCTGAATGTCTTGCAACAACAGCCTCCTATTCTTCGTCTCAGATAGAAAGGCAAATCATGGGCGATGTTTCTGACACATCTCCGTAAGGCGTCGAACTGTGAGGTGATTTCCTAGCCCTCGACAGTTCCAACTGATTGTCCTCATTGATGATGGGGGGATGGATTATTGGAACCCATCAAACCATCACCCTTGGTTGCAGCCTCTCTTGGTTTCTTCGAGCTGTGGTCAGATCGCCTATTTCGCTCACTCACACCCCGTTTCTGAGTAGAAGAAATAGTCGCTCTGAGTCTTGGTGAGCCTCGACGGAGGAACTCAGGTTTTTTCGCTAAATCCCCCATTGGTTGATTTCTCTTGCTAATGTTTCTATCCATCTTCTTATCTTTTGACGAGTGTCCCCTCCTTGATGAGATCAAAGCCTTCGAAGATTGTGTCTCCTCCTCCAAATCATTAAGTTCCTCATCAAACAAATCATCACATGCCAACAGATGCTTATCGACTCCATCCTCTGCTTGTACCTCCATATCACTTAAAGCGCCGATGACTTGATCATCGCCAATCTGAGGTGGAGAAACGTGTGATGTAAATGTCAAAGGACGTATCACACTCTTGTTCCTCAGTGTAACATTGTCTTCCATACTTGTACGTAGAGCAGGAGAAACAATGGTGCTGACGAGTCTTTTGGTCTGGCCCAAACCACTAGCAGAATGACCTTCGGTACTATACTGAGCTGTATCATGCACCTGCTGAGCTTTAGTTGCATCGTGTTCATATGGAACTGGAGCATTGTTGTTCATCAAAGCACCAGATACACCATCTTGTTTTCTTTCTTTTTGACGCCACGTTAAACTTCTTTCGCGGTCATAGGGACCACTACCATGACGAGAGCTTTTGGAACTCAAAAAATCAGCCTTCGCATCTCTTCCCCTTATTACCCGATTGGAATGGTACTTATTTGGTGCATCTTCTCTTCTTGATCGCGGGTAAAGAGGCTCCCAGTCCCTATTCCACCTATCCCTACGGCTGAAAGAACCAAGTGCACGTGTTTGTATGTGTTTGTTATCTCCATTCCTTGCAGAATTTCTGAGAGAAGAACCAAGCGAAGGCTTGTCTCCGGGTAGATTATCTTTTCTATTATAATCTTCATGTAGAGGCCGAGGATTCCCCAGCATAGGAGAGTCACGAGGGAGCTGCACACGGTCAAAGACAGCAAATCTCTCCACAGTACCGCGAGCATTAGTGTTCACCGAGGGGCAATATCCTTTCTCATGTGACATAAGGCCACAAATCGTACAGTGCTTAAAGAGCATGTCATATTTGATCTCAATGGTTACTTCATCTCCCTCAGGGCTTTGCACCTTTCTTTTAAACTTTAGTGGTCGCCGTGAATCAATATTAATGAGCAAACGCCCCTCCGATAGATAAATTGTATCCACGTAACCAAGACGACCACCAATATCTCTCAAGTTTCTATCCGTCCATAGATGCAATGGCATTCCCACAAACGTAACTAAAAAGGAATGATCCACGGGTAGTCATCATGGACAATAGGCTCCATCTCACCAATACAAACATACAGTAGTTATAATGGAATGGACCCTTCCTAAGAACATAATTCAAATCCTCCTCTGAAGTGAAATTAAAGAGGAACTTTCCATTCCCTAAATCATTTGCAGTAATTCTGTCTTGGAGACCCCATTGCTCCGGCATATTTTGCACTAACTTCTCAACATCCTGCTTCTTAGGATTAAGAACCTTTCCAATGAGAGACATGCGAAATTCCTTTATAACAAAGGAATCATCATGAGCAGAGAGCTTGATTGGTTCATCATCATCTTCATATAGTATTCCTTTGCCTTTATCATGTGCCATATGCAGCAGAGACAAAACGATTCGATGGTCCCATACGAAGTTGCACGCAAGGGAGAAAGAGATTCCTTTCAGTATTACAAAGTTTTGCGCTTACGTTCCCACCACGCAGACACGAAGGTTTGAGCGGACGGGAAACTTATGCTGAGATCGCTGAGACAATGATCTATCTCCGTATCGTAGCGATGTTCTGAGATCATAGCGATGTTCTTAGATTTCAGATCCGTACCGGAGGAGGAACCAACAAAGGTTGATCCAGCGCCAGACTAAGAATGCAATCGAGATCGAGAATATGGAAAACCGGAGATCACCACCAGCCAACAAAGGTTAACAAATCTTGTATCTTATCACCACCGGAAGTCACTGAACCACAGAGACACAGAAGAAACAGACACAGAAGAGACACAATACAGGTGTGCCGTAACAGAGAAAAAACCGACGAAGATCGTTTTCTGAAGACTAGATCCCCACCAGCCAACAAAGGTTAGCCAGTCCGGTCGCAACCTCTCACCCGAGAATGAAGATCTACGCAAAATCACCCGTGGAAGATGCTGCTCTCCTTGTCTCCATACGATCGCCGCCAAAGTGCCCTTCTCTTTCAACAGTATTTACAAACAAATGTCATCATATCACTATTCATTTTGGCTAGCTCCACCAAATATTTTTCATATCGTTACTAGTTTTACTCGTATAAACTAAGTAATGAAAATACTCTTCCTTATACATTATATTTCTTATGTTTCATATTAAAAAGTATCTTTTTAAATTTTAACTTTTTTACTATTATAAGTGTTGTTTTATATTTTCAGTGCATATATTAAATAATTTTTACAAAAAAAATAATAATAATTTTTACAATTTTACATTTATTTTTAATTATTAGTTAAAAATCAAAAATAGTGTTTACACGACATGTTAAGGAACAAGTGTTAAATAAAAGTAAAACAAAAATATTATTTTTTTAATATATGTGTAAAATCTTAAAACGATAATTGTTATGAAACAGTGGAATATTATATGAGAAAATGTATCAGGAACAAGCCCTAAATAAGGATAATATGTGTGTAAGACATTTAAACGATCATTGTTATAAAACAATGAAGTATTATATATATATATATTTTTTTTTTTTGAGAAAAGGTATCAGTGTACCTATATATGAAACTAGGCGGTTTCATGCGCCATGCACAGTAATATTAGTTTTTAAAAATTATAACTATTTATTAAATTTTAAATTTATAGTAATATTTTTAGATTTTATATTTATCACTATTAAATAATTAATTAATTATTTTTTAAAACATAAATATTTCCTACTTTCATATTTAGCTGAGTTTATTGTAATTTAAGTTTATTTATTAATTTATTTTAGTTAGAATAAATTAAAGTAGTAATTAATTTACTGAATCGAATAAAATTCGCAGAACAAACATATTTTATTTCGATTATAAAAGAAATTTTTTAATTAATTTGAGAACATGATTAGCTGTTTTTAAATGTAGTTAAATTACAACTCAAAATTTTAGTTATTTATGATAGGAATATAATTATTTACAAATTATTTTATTTTTAAATTATAAACTTGATGTGAAAATCATTGTATATTTACTACAGACTTTTTCTGCGCTATGTGTGGATTATGTATTTTAATTTGTTATATTTAAATAATATTTATTAATTTTGTGTGTTCCATATTCTTTTATATATTTTTCTATTTTTCCATGTCTCATTTTTTATTTAATAAAGTATCATACCAATTTTAATGTAAATGTGTGACACTAATTTTACATTGAGTTATTATGATATAAAATGTTTTTATTTGGTTGACAAAGAAGAATAGTGAAAGATATGAATATTTGGTTAATTAGTACTATGTTAAATTTTATTGTTTTATATGAAATATATTCATATTGTGTTTATCTCTTAATTATTTTATATGAACGGAAAGGATAGTGGATATTCATTTTAATACTTTTATTATCAACATGTATTATTCATACTTTCTCTACTTTATAGAAGGCCATTATAGAACTTTAGAGGTAGTAAGCATTGCTTGTAACTCTTTAACTGTCATCATCTGCTGAGTAAGAGAATACTTAAGGTATGACTGTATGGTATCATTAGCTTAAAATAAAGCAAGTGAAAATTTATTTCAGCCTATTTACTCTGATTTTATCCAGTCAAGTGGAAAAGATTTCAGCTCATTTACTTTAATAAGATGAAAAAAGTAGAGATAAACGTTCCTTCAACTTTTGTTAGATGAAAATGTTAACGCTGGATTTGACAGTTTTCTTTTCTCCCATATTCACCTTAACATTTCCACTAGTTTACTCCAATAGTTATCAGTCACAACCTTAGAAGATAACTATAGAACTTAGAATACTTAGAAGATAACTGCTGAGTAAGAGAATATTATTTCTCTACTTTATAGACGGCCATTATAGAACTTTAGAGGTAGTACGCATTGCTTGTAACTTTTTAACTATCATCATCTGCTGAGTAAGAGAATACTTAGAAGATAACTACATTTGAAGATATATATATATATTTATACTTAAATTTTAATTAAGATATGTCTTATTCAATTCCTTTTATCATTGTCCTAGATTGATACAAATAACGTTGTCTTTAATAATTATGTTACAATATATTACTTCAATGTTATAAAAATATTAATAGTAAACTGAATTAGAAATGAGTTAAACTCACAAATTATTTATTTTTACTATCTAATATGTATGGGATGGTGATAATGAAATACATAAATAATTTTTTATATGTATTACTATATCATATTTCTGTTTTTATTTATATCTTATTTCATCTTTTATGAAATATCTTCTTACGATTATAATCTATTCTTACAATTATAATAAATAAACTAATTTAAATACTCATTTATGTAAATAAAACTACTTTTAAGAATATCGTATCTGTTAAGTACACTGGAAATTCTATGAAAATATTATTGTTATATTATTTTTTCTCAGAAATTATTAATACTATTATTTATTAGTTATAAACAAAATAAAGTATCTTACTATAGTGGAGAAGTCGGAAACCATTGTCTCGTTTAAAACTGACGTGACCGAATAAATCTTTGAAAATATTACATACAGGGTCACTTTTCAAGTTTTAATAACACTATAAGACACTTTGTTCTCCTTAGATACTTTTTCTCAAATTACTCCCTTTTTCTAGTTCAAACAAAACCAAAACTGTAACTAATAGGTCTCACTTTCTATTTCTTTATAGTCTTCTTTCCCAACTTTCTTTGTTTTCTTTTCTTTCACCAGATATTTAAAATGCTTATGTTTTTGGCGGGAATCATTAAGTTGAGGACGAGAGGTAAGAAATAATGCAATTGACATGATACATTTTACCTCGTCTGGGATTTTCAAGCTTGCAGGATCTAACTCGTAACCAAAGGTTTCATTTGTACTCATTTATCTGGTGCTTTTTTGGTTGATACAACTAAACCTAAAAAATCGAATCTAACTCAGATCTATAAAGTTTCATCTAAAATGACTAAAAACTGATGAAAACGAATGAAAAAACTGGAAAAAGGTGGAGGCGGCCATCTTTAATCACAGGTAGGTTACATGAAAGGAGGTGATGACGAAATCACAAGTTTACCCCTGATTAAAAAGAAACAGAAAAATAAAGCAACAAAATAGAATACTAGGGATTCAAACTCTGGTTTGATTAACTAAACGAACCCAATAACCAACTAAGCTGATAAGAATTAGTGTTCTTCTTTAAACATTTATATATTTATCGATTTACAAACACGTACAAGCTTAAAACATACACCCGATTAATCTCCTATTTTCAATTAACTTGATGCCTATGCAGCTATCCTGACCGAGCAAGCATAATAAAAGTTTTACATGATATATGGTTTTGATCGAATATTTTACAGTGAGTACATGAACTTAAATGAAACTAAAATTATATAACTTAACTAAAAGAAATATTCTAAACCATTGAATAATAGTTATACAATGTACACTTAAATTGGTGTACATGGAATTTTCTTCGGTAAAATATTGTACATGTGGATGATAAAAAATATGTGTACACAGTTTTTAATCTTTTTCATTTAAATGTTTTTTGTTAAGATTAATTTCACAAATACATACATGTACATGCTTATGCTTATGCATATGTACTTATATATTTTGTAAGAAAAACATAGAAATTGTATAATCATTTTTTTTTTCTTGTTTTAGTGTCCACAAATTTAGTTGTACACATTTATATTGAATACATACGATTTCCACAGTTAGGATATCCTTCATGTTAATTTTGAATTTTTGTTATTGGTGTACACACATGTACACAATTTATACACATGTACACAAATATAGGAGTATTTTACATTATGGGTCACTTTTCAAGTTTTTGTTACACCCTAGTGCATTTCTTGCTACTAGGATAGTTTTTAGATAAAGCATGAAGGTAGTAGATAAATTATAAAGCATGTCACCCTAGTATAAATTATGTACATGTGTGTACACCAATAACAAAAAGTAAAAATTAACATGTATATGTGTACACCAAAAATATATACTTGTGTACATGTGTGTACACCAGTAACATTTTGTAAATAACAATGATAGTACTCATGTACATGCATATTATAGGTGAATGTAAAAAATGTAATATCAACATTTATGGTAACACATCTCTCAAATAAGCCTCATTAAGAAACATAAGAACTTATTCATTCACTTAAACCACGCTTAGTTATCTTTACCCTACATATGAATTTCTCTCTTTCATATGTACATGTGTACACTAATATTGTGTACAACACGCTTACTTGCCCTTATTCATACACATGAGTTTTTTCTCTTTCCAATGTACATGTGTACACTAATATTGTGTACATCCATGTCACCCAATGTACACGTGTAGACGAATATAATGTACATAAATTCATTGTTGAAATAGTTAACTTTGAAAACTCCATGAAATCATAAAAAAAAGTTAGTTATACAATGTACATTGAATATATTTAGTTATACAATGTACACTTAAATTGTTGTACATGGAATTTTTTTCAGTAAAACATTGTACATGTGAACAATAAAAAATATGTGTACACAGTTTTTCATCTTTTTCATTTAATTTTTTTTTTTGTTAAGATTAATTTCACAAAGACATACATGTACATTCTTATGCATATGTACTTATATATTTTTTAAGAAAAACATAGAAATCGTATAATCATTTTATTTTTTCTTGTTTCATTGTCCACAAACTTAGTTGTACACATTTATATTGAATACATACGATTTCCACAGTTAGGATATCCTTCATGTTAATTTTGACTTTTTGTTATTGGTGTACACACATGTACACAATTTATACACATGTACACAAATATAGGAGTATTTTACATTATGGATCACTTTTCAAGTTTTTGTTACACCCTAGTGCACTTCTTGCTACTAGGATAGTTTTTAGAAAAAGCATGAAGGTAGTAGATAAATCATAAAGCATGTCACCCTAGTATAAATTATGTACATGTGTGTACACCAATAACAAAAAGTCAAAATTAACATGTATATGTGTACACCAAAAATATATACTTGTGTTCATGTGTGTACACAAGTAACATTTTGTAAATAACAATGAGAGTACACATGTACATGCATATTATAGGTGAATATAAAAAATGTAATATCAACATTTAAGGTATCATATCTCTAAAATAAGCCTCATTAAAAAACATAAGAACTTATTCATTCACTTAAACCACGCTTAGTTGTCTTTACGCTACACATGAATTTCTCTCTTTCATATGTACATGTGTACACTAATACTGTGGAAAACACGCTTACTCACCCTTATTCATACACATTAATTTTTTCCCTTTCCAATGTACATGTGTACACTAATATTGTGTACATCCATGTCACCCAATGTACACGTGTAGACAAATATAATGTACATAAATTCATTCTTAAAATAGTTAACTTTGAAAACTCCATGAAATCATAAAACAAAAGCTTAAAAATAATTCATTGTTAAAATAGTTAACTTTGAAATTGATAAGATTTGGCTATTTCGTCCAAATTTATAAGAGAAATTTGTATGTTTAAAGAGTTTGGTGCCAAATTAAAAAGAATAAAAATGTTCAGGGATCTAAAATGCAAAAATGTTAAAGTTGGACAAAACTCCACATAGATATGAGATTTGACCGGCCAATCTCCGGTGGCGCCTCAAAAGAGACGACGGTTCAATTACAGTGGTAAAGATAAACATAGGATGACGAGGAGTGGAGTTTCTAGATAAAGCATGAAGGTGGTAGATCGAGCTCAGTACATCTTGATGGAGATTTGCTTGATGAGCAACAAAGATGAAGTGACGTTTGTTGTCCGTCAGAGAAGAAGAAGACTGCAGTGGAGCCTATGACGAGGAGGCTTGTGTCGATCTGAAATTAGTGATGATCATGATGATATTGCGAAGAAAACGAGATTTTACCGTTGTTCTTTTTTAAAATGCCGCCGCTTCCGCTGTTATTCTTTTCACCGTTGTTTCCATTGCAAAGGTGAGCCATTATTTTACCAAATAATGATAAAGGAGATGAGATAAATGATGGTCCTACTAATTGTTTCTTTAGTTATGTTTTAGTTAGAAAAAGAAAGAATTAGTTAAGAAAAAGTGTCTTAGGAGTTCAAAGTGTCCTAGAGTATGATAAAAACTCAAAATCTGTCTTTGGGTGTAAAAAACTCTAAATCTTTTTTACTCTTCGCAAACAGAGCATCAATCCATTCTTTCTTTTTGAAATCAGGAACCCCTGTTACAAGCATCAACTCCCCTGATACAACCTGATCAGCAGCAAAATGAGAATATCGTGTCAGATGATGAGTTTACATGAGTATTATAGAATTAAACATATCTTTAATGCTTACACTATAGAAATTGGCAAGAGTTTTGCACACGATTGAAACACCAAAGTCGTGTCCATGAGTTTGGTTATAGTAAGCATTAATTTCATTTAAGAAATCTGAAAAGGGGAATAATCATTATATAGGGTATGGCTCAACATATCAAACAGCTTCACTGGGTGAATGTGGTCCCGTGGACATAAGAACCTTTAGCGATGAAAAAATTTGTATAAAGTTTATACAAAATAGCCATGTTCGTTTCATCATCGCAACGTCACCGGTGGCATCAAAAAGTTAAACCATAATGACAGCAACACACAGCACCGGTGAAGCACATACAACTGATTTTCCAGTCTATGCGTCAACTAATTGCAGATAATACGGACGTGGAAGAAATCAGCGACATCCGCATCTCGATGGCGTCTAATTTTTTGTGTCTCTTTCAGTTTATTAGCGACTACTTTGGCGTTTGGCACTGTTACTTTTGTCTCCGTCATAGTGTTCTTGACGCTGCCACTGGAAGTGGCGATTCTGAAACGAACATGACTATATCATCTGACCTCCTTTGCAATGTTCATTGTCACTTCTTCAGCCATTTGATACGCCAACATTTTTTTCTTTTCCCGGATGCTGTGCAACTTGCCAGCTGAGCTTGGCCATGTCAATCTCCATCAGTAGCAATAATAATTTGAGATGATGAACAAATCCTTTATATAGCCAGATTCTTGGAATGTGGACAATTTAAAATTTAATGTCTATTATTAAACCGAATAATAAATTATCTCATACCTTCTTAAGCCATTGCAATTCCACAAACTTATACATCGTTCCTAGATTCACATAACAGGAAACGCTTAGGGGATAAAAAAGAGAAAACAGATTTGAAACCTCAAAACCAGGCAAACCTTGGCTTGAGATGGAGTTTCTTGAGTAGAAACTGATCACGTTGGAGGCCAACAGGAACATACAAACAGTTTTACACAAGCTGCATCTTCCATCGCAGGTTTTGCGATTAGATCAATAGCTGGATGTGAATGTTATAATGTCTAGAAATGAATGGGCCACTAGAAGAAAACATGTGTTTAGCGACTGCAAGTTGCGACTAATAGTGTAGTCGCCAAATTTAGCGACCCAAGTCCGACTAGTTGGCGACTATTCTGCGACTACAAAAAATAAGTCGTTAATCGGTCGCTTATTAGCGACTGAATTGTGGAGTCGCCAAATAGTGGTAATTTAACGACTAAATTGCGACTATATAGAAGTCGGTATATATTAGTCGCATATCAGTCACAAAAATGCGAGAGATATGCGACTACTCTGCGGCTACCTGATTGGAGTCGTAAATCGGTCGCTTCTTAGGGACCCCATCATTCAGTCGCCAAATAGTCGTCAATCTAACGACTATTATGCGACCACTATTCATATCCAGTCGCTAAAAACCGGTATAAAACATGTTATACCTTTCTTTTAAGTGCACCTTATTTTTTTAAGGACCACTTCATTCAGTTACCAAATAGTCGTCAAGCTAACGACTATTTTGCCACTACTCTTCTCATGCAGTTGCGAATCAGTCGCTTATGTGAATCAGTCGGTATAAAACGTGTTATACATTTTTTTAAGTGCACCTAATTTTTTTCCCATCAGTCGGTTTGTAGTTGCCAATTAGTCGGCCATTTTTTCTATATATATGCTTCAAGCCTTCTTCTTCTCTTCACTCGAACAAAAACTATAAAAAAAATAATAAAAAATTTTAAAAAAACAAAATTTTAAATTATAGGAATGTTTTATGTTGTATAATGTCTAAAAATTACAACAATTCAAATTTTCGAGAGTGGATGTACAAGAGGATCGATGAGGAGACAGGAAAATTCTCAGAAGAGTTCATAGCAGGGGTGGAACAATTTATGACATTTGCAAACAGTCAGCTTTTAACACAAAGCAATGGCGGTAAGTTTTTCTGTCCTTGTATTGTTTGTCGGAACGATAAATTTCTCCCGGGATCAAAAATTTGGAAACATATATATAGTAGAGGATATAGACATGGAGAAGAAATCGATATGGCTTTAGGAACAAGTTATGTTGACCCGACGCATTTAGGTTGTAGTGAAGAAGTTGGTAATGAAGATAATTATGTGGAGATGGTGAATGATGCATTTCGAGATAGTGTGAGTTTTGATAACTATCAACAGGATGATAGTTATCAAAATGTAGTTGACCCACAACGCAACCATTCGAAGAAGTTCTACGATTTGTTAGAAGGAGCACAAACTCATTTGTATGATGGTTGTCGTGAAGGGCAGTCGCAGTTATCCATAGCTGCTCGGGTCTTGCAAAATAAGGAAGATTATAATCTTAGTGAAAAGTGTGACGATTCGGTATGTCAAATGTTGACAGACTATTTACCAGAAGGAAACACAGCAACCGAATCACATTATGAGACCGAGAAGTTGATGTGTAATTTAGGGCTCCCATATTATACAAGTGATGTTTGTGTTAACAATTGTATGATCTTCTGGAGAGAAGATGAAAGGTGGAAAAATTGCCAATTTTGTGGTGCAGACAGAAGGAAGCCAAGGGACAAAAAACGTAGAACTAAAGTACCATATAGTCGTATGTGGTATCTATCTATAGCTGATAGACTGAAGAGAATGTATCAGAGCAAGAAGACAGCAGCGGCAATGAGATGGCATGCTGAGTACCAAGCAAAGGAGGGAGAGATGTGTCATCCATATGATGCGGCAGAATGGAAACATTTTCAAGATATACATCCCCAGTTTGCCGAAGAACCTCGTAACGTTTATCTTGGATTATGCACAGATGGATTCAATCCATTTGGGATGTCTCGGAATCATTCGTTGTGGCATGTGATCTTAACTCCATATAATCTACCCCTGGTATGTGCATGAATACAGAGTACTTGTTTCTTACAATTCTGAATTTGGGGCCAAATCATCCGCGAGCTAGTCTTGATATCTTCATCAAACCTTTATCTGCCAAATGGAAGGAAGACATGTTGGTTTGATTGTCACCAAAGATTTCTTCATCATAATCATCCACTGAGGAAGAATAGAAAGGACTTCTTAAAGGGGAAAAATGCGGTAAATGAATTTCCACCTGATTCTTTGACTGGTGAACAAGTTTATTCTGAGCGGTTAGCAGGTGTCAATCCACCCAAAACGTCTACTTGCGGTGGAAACGGTCATGAAAAGAAGAGGCCTGGTTATGAGAAGTACCATAACTGGCACAAGGAAAGCATATTTTGGGAGTTGCCATATTGGAGGGACTTAATTCTCTGACATAATCTTGATGTGATGCATATAGAGAAGATTTTTTCCGACAACATCATGAATACGCTTATGAATGTGAAGGGTAAATCGAAAGACACAATCAAGTCAAGATTGGACATGGCAATATTCTGTGATCGGCCACACTTACATGTTGATGGTGCTGGTCAAGCTCCATTTCCTCCCTACACACTGGACAAAGATGAGAGAAGAATTTTATTGGAATGTGTGAAATACACAGTTAAATTCCCCGACGGGTATGCTTCAGACTTAGCTAGTTGTGCTGATATAGAGAACAACAAATTTTCTGGCATGAAGAGTCATGACTGCCATGTCTTTATGGAGCGGATACTTCCATTTATCTTTTCAGAATTCCTAGACCAGAACGTCCATCTTGCGTTATCAGGTACTTGGTTATAGTTTTATATATTAAGAAATGATACACTCTACTCAGATTTATAGTATTTATTAGTAAGAAATGCATTTTGAATATTGTAGCTGTTGGAGTATTTTTCCGTGACCTTTGCTCAAGAACTCTGCAGAAAAATCATGTCCAAATTCTTAAACGGAACATTGTTCTGATCATCTGCAAATTGGAGAAGATCTTTCCACAGTCATTTTTTGACGTCATGGAACACCTGCCTATACATCTCCCTTACGAAGCTGAACTAGGAGGACATGTGCAATATAGGTAGATGTATATTTTAAAAAAAAATTTCAAAAAATTGAAAGCGAGAGCGAAGAACAAAAGATTTGCAGACGGCTCAATTGTTGAAGCATATATCAATGACGAGGTAGCTTACTTCTTAGAGCACTACTTTTCTGATCATATACAGACCAAATCAAGGTAAACGTACGATAATTATTTCATGTATTCAATTTTAATGTGTATAAACAAGTTTTTATTCTATATAATATGTATTACTTTTTATAATCATTTGTGCAGGTTCACAAGATTTGATGAAGGTGAAGTCCCCGTATTCCATGTCCCTGGAGTACCTGATATATTTACACATGTAGGTCGTTCAAGCGGGGAAATGCAAGAAATATGGCTTTCCAAGAAAGACTATAGATGCGCACATTCATATGTTTTACGAAATTTTGATTATTTTCAGACACTTGAGAGGTATAATTTGATAATATTATCATCTTCTGTATTGTTTTACCAAACTATAATTTCTCATATTAATTTGTGTTTGACTAATATAGGATGTTTGAAGATTTTCTTATTGTCCGAAAAAGACTTATCCGTGAAGAGAGCTGGTGAATATCATATATGGGTGAAAGATTATGTATGTCTAACTAATATTTTATCTAACTAAGTGCCTATAATTATATGTATATATCTATAAATATATGTTTTCAGATTGGATATTGGAGCAAAACACATCATTTTTCTCCGTGGGTTAAAGATATTGCGAATGGACATGTGAATAAGGCTTGAACATGGCCCATCTATTTCACAAGAGGCTTTTTGTTCCATACGAAGAAGCATGGCGAGGGAAGAAAGACGTGTAACTATGGTGTGAGAGTTAAAGGAGAGAGTTATACAACTGCATCTGATAAGGCTGATTACTACGGAATCTTGACTGATATCATACAAATTCAGTATGAGGGATCAGTCAACTTTAAAATCACACTTTTCAAATGTAAGTGGTATGATCCGGTAATTGGTAGAGGCACTCGGCGGAGTAATGGTGGCATCGTCGACGTTCTTTCATCCAAAAATTATACTTCTATGATTCGATACTTAATTTAATTATAATTTATTATTTGATATTGCACAGCATATCAAACAGATCAAGTTTGTTATATCTCGTATCCGTACGTTAAGAAACCACAGCAGTTGTGGCTCAATGTTTTAAAAGTGAATCCAAGAGGAATCATTTCAGGAGAATATGAAGATAAAGAACCGACACTGTTGCAACAAGAAAATGATGATGCTGTTTTAATGACTATTATTTAAGATCTACCAGTCGACCATTTGGTTCATGATCGGGTGCAACCTATAAATCTCGACATTGATGTAGAAGATGCTGAACCAGAGGATGAATTTCAATGTAATATATCATCGTCTTCTTCTTCTGATGATGATGATGGAGAAAGATCCTATTAAAATATAGTATAATTTTCTAAATTTTGTTTTAAAATTTATTGTTATATAATTTTGTAAACTTTGTTCTAAACTTTGTTTTAATGTGTATTGTAATATAATCTTGTAAAGTTTGTCTTAGTGTAATGTAACATAGTTTTGTAAACTTTGTTACACATTAGTAATATATTTTTGTTTAAAACTAATATATACTCAAATCATAAATAAAGTAAAATTAAATCTCATAAACTTACACATTATAAGTCATAAACTTATACCCTGAATTGAATTATCGAACCCCTAATCTAAAACCAAAAATACCCGCCTAAGCCTTAATTATTTCCCACCCTAAACTAAAACTAAAAGTCCCGCCTAAGCCCAATGATTTTCCCACCAAACCAAATTCACCCACAAAGCCCAAATAATTATCTTATTTTCTAAAACCTAAGTGTCGTGACTCTCTCCTCACCTTCTTCTCAAACCCTAGCCCTCTCGGTCTCCTCTCACCTTCTTCTCAAACCCTAGCCCTCTCAGTCTCCTCTCTCTCAATCAACCTCTAGTAGCGATGATGTCTCAAACGAAGCGACGAAAGAAAGCCACGGCCAAGAAACCATCACCCCTTCCCTCTCAGTACGAGTTTATTCCCAAGACTACATTGCCTCCGCCTCTTACCAAGCGTCGATCTGGGCCGTCTGTCAGTGACTACCCACCTCCAACGCAGCTGTTTTAGACGTCGACGTCCCAACCTCCAGCAGCCTCAGATCTGGTACGACAAGCATCTCCACCGCCTCGACCTCGAGGATCTCAAACGTTGGCGACAGAACAAACTCCACCGCGCCAATCTCCTGTGAGTTCGCGAGCTCAAAACTCTGACAGCACTCAAGGTCCATAAGCCGAGTTCACAGAGGACCCAACTCTCTCTGAAGACCAGATGGAGGTTCTAAAGGACTTGCTTTCCCAGCCAGGCCGAGATCTCTGCACTCAGGTCCTTTCTCTCACCTTCAAGCATGGAACCCCATGGTGAGTTGATTCTCTATTTCATTAGTTAAGTGAATGTTTAGAAATGAGGAGTTTGTGTTATGTGATGAATGTTTGGTATTTTCTTAAAGTTTGGTCTTTTGTTTTACATGAAAGATTGGTCTTTTGTTTTATATCTTGGGTTAAGCTGAATTTTTTAAGATGAAAGTTTGGTCTTTTATTAAAGTTTGGTCTTCTCTTAAAGTTTAGTCTTTTTTTATGGTCTCGGGTCTTTTGTTTAAGGTCTTCAGCTTGCTTTACTTACTTATTCACTTTAGATGTTTGGTCATTGATTTAGATTATTTGGTCTTATGAATATCATCATGTCAAATTGTATTTATATAGTTATTCTTTTTACTATTTGTTTTTCCTTATCAAGTTTTAATTGACTTGAGATTTGAGGTTTGCTTTGTTTGTCACTTATCAAGTGTTTGATGTTTGCTCACTGGTTTCTTCTTCTCTGTCGCTTTGTTCAGTGTTTAATGTTATCTTGCTGATTTCTTTCTCTATTGCTTTGCTCACTGTTTAGTTCACTGATTTTTTTTTTTTTTTTGGTTTATCTTTTCTTTATAATTTTTCCTTTAAATGTTTGGAGTGTTTTATGGTTGCCACTCTCTCAGTTTTGTTTCCCTTTTTTCTAATATATGAATTATTGTGTTTCTGTTTTTTGAGGTTCGGTCGTGACAAGGGTAGCCTTACCCGGAAGATCACAAAGATCTTTACAAAAAAATTTGATGATGCTTTCTACAATTGGACTGTTGTTCCTCGGGATAGACAGGAAAGGTTATTTGTTGAATTTGCAGTTAAGTTTTCTCTTCGAAACTTCAAAATTAAAATGTTGTTCAATTTCATTCTTAACATCAAATTACTCTTCTGTGTTGTAGGTAAATCACACTTGGCATCCTTCTCAAACCGGTTTGGTTCAGCATGAGGCAATATGCCAAAGGTGTATGAAGGACATGGTCAGCAAGTGCAGGACAACTCGAAATCGACCAATTTGGATTATTCGTAAACCGTGGTTACAAATGACAGCATATTGGGACACTGAGGAAGCCATAGCTAAGTGTAAGACGGCTTCATCATCTAGGATGTCTGGTCAGAAGTCTTTCCAACAGATTGAACACGAAATGGTAAGTTATTTCTATATGTAAAAGTTAGATTTTATTCTGTCTCATTAACCTTTCATTTTTACCATTTCAGGTTGAGGAATTGGGTAGACCTGTGACCCTTGGTGAAGTTTTCATCAAGACTCATACAAAAAAAGATGGCAGCTTTGTCGACAGAAAAGCTCAGAAAGTTGTAGAGACTTATCAGAAAAACAAGCAGGCTAAGTTGACTGAGCTTGAGACTGAAGCCTCAGAGACTTCAGATGGTACTTCTCATCCTCCACAACTCTCCATAAATGAGGATAATGAGCTCTTTCTTAAGGTAAGTTGTTTGTTTTTTTCTCTGGTTAGTTGTTTTAAATAATTATAATGTTTTTTACTATGTTCTTATTATGTTTTTTTGTCTGAAATTTTAATTGTTTTGTAGTCTACTTTCACAAGTAAAAGAGGTCAACCCTATGGATTAGGGAGCCTAGAGCGTACAGTTGTGAATGGAAAGCGGAATGGAAGTATGTTGAATGCTCATCTTCAGCATTATTTAACCTCCAAGAACAGCTGGCCGAAGCTCACCGCAAGATTGAGAAGCAGGCAGCTTACAATGCCAAGCTAAAAAAACAGGTGGCGAAACAGGCAGCATACAATGCCAAGCAAAAAAAACAGCTCAAAGAATTTTCTATAATGGAAAAGTTTATGGCTGCAACTAGTTCTAGTTATCTGATATACAAAGCTTCTAATCAAGATGATGAAGATGATGAAAATGAAAGAGATGAAGAAGATGAAGGAGATGATGAGGATGATGAAGATGATGAAGATTAGGTTCCTTTTGTAGCTTGCACTTGTCTTTTTTATAAGAAACATGATATTTTGGTTTCCTCCTCTCATAGGAGTTTTTTGGAACTTCTGTTGTATCAAATATTATCTATAAATATTTTGAATTCGGAAATTTAATTTGGTTTTTTGTTTTAAAATTCAAAAAATTTGGTTCTTAATTTATTTTAAAAAAGTTTTTGAGCTAATCAGTCGCCAAATCAGAAGGATATTAGTCGGTAAATTGAAAGTAGATTCGCGACTGATTTATGACTGAGCAACGACCACATTAGGCGACTGATTTAGCAACTTAATATACGACTACATTTTGGCGACTAATTTAGCGACTGACTATTTTGCGACCGAGTAACGACTACAAAGTGGCGACTGATTTAGCGACTATTTATTTCGCGACTTAATAAACGACTACATTATGGCGACTGCTTAAGCAACTGACTATTTTGTGACTTAATAAACAACCATTAATATGGTCGTCTGTAGTTGCAGACTAGTCGCAAGTTAGTCGGAATATATCACCACCGAATTGCGACTAAGTTGTGACCATTTGTCTCTGTCACAATTTAGTCGTTAACTAGTCGCTAATTGGCGACCAATTAACGACCATTAATTTTAGCAACGCTGTAATTCGCTACCAAGGTGATCAGTCGCAACTCAGTCGTTTTCTGTAGTTTAGCGACTGATTGAAGACTGATTATGTAGTCGGAATATTCATGTTTTCTTGTAGTGGGCATGATTTGTAATATTACCTGGTGATACCTTCCGTCTGTGAGTAGAATGACTTTTTCATCGCATTCACCACATCTAATGTTGTTACAAACTGGTAAAGTTAATAATGAAGAATTAGAAAAAAATAGGTCACAGCGAAAAAAACAGAAGTACCTTAGATTCTAGGTCTATATACTCTTTCTGACGTTGTCTTCTTGAATCAATTAGCTTGTTTTCTTATGGGTCATCTTTCACCTAAACATAGTAATCAACCTAAATTTGGTCAAATAGACGGTGCATGATTACAAAAGTTGAACCCTACCTGTTTGTCTTCACTCTCCAGACCATTCAACAGCATCTCCATTTTCCAGAACATTCATGAGGCCTCATCTTGCCATGTTCCGTCACAGGAGTTGATGAACTTAAAAATCAACTTCGAATTCGTTCATGGCCGTGTATGCGGAGTTGGTGAGAAGAGAGGAATCAGAATCACTGTGCTGACGTGTCTGAATGCAGACTTACTATTGGACAATTATTTTTGCAGACGTGGATGGTCTAACTGATGCATTTATCTCCCTTTTATTTATATAGTAGATATTTGTGGTATTAATTAAAAAAAAACTACTAATGCTAATTTACATAAATTATTCTTATATTTTAAGAATATTATCAAATATGTAAAACTAAAACTTCTAGAGTGAATAGGAAAAAACAAAATTTCAAAGAAAGCATAGGTTACTTTTGTGTTTGACTTGAAATTTTGAGTCACTTTTGAAAGAACCTCAATAAAATATGTAGCACATTCAATATAAGTGTAAAATATATAATCAAATACACTCTATAATAAACTAAATTAATATAGTGAAAAAAACCGGGCATAGCCCGGAAATATCTCAAGTAGATTTAACAAAAAGAATATAGACTACATAAATTTCTATCAAATCTTTCTTCTTTAAATCATTAATTATCATATATATATATTAACCACATAAGGTAATTACATATATTTTATTTAAGGAAGGAATGACTGACACTAATAATAGTTTTATGGTTAGTATAATTAAAAGTATATTATATGTTTATAAGGACCAACATTTTGCTTTAGAAATTTTTAGAAGCATTATAATGATGACACATGTTGTAATGCTTTTCTTTTAATTTATAGGATTCATAAATGACATTTCCAAAAATGTTAGCTTCATAAATGACAATGTATATGTCATATATTAAAGTGAGAGTCATGTCACATTTTATACTAAGATATGTCATCTTTTTATTTTAAAATTACTATGATTATAATATTGTTAAAATCATTTCTCAAATAATGTCTAGGGGATGAAATACATTTTGTGGGCTTAATTCAACCAAACTCTGACTGGGCTTCGTGCTACACGGCTCATATGCATCCAAAACCTGCAAGGAAGAATCAAGCCCAAGTCTCAGCCTAAACAGTCATTCAGTAAATGAAATGTAGCGTTTCAGAAGGGTCAACAAGTGGGAAAGTTTGTTATAACAAATTTTCTGAATCGAGTTGTCACTATCACGAAGAAATAGAGAGAATCTGATCAAGAAAACAGAGAACTAGAGAGAGAAGGCAAAGAATTAGCTCAAGATCATGAGGCTGAAACTAGATGGAGTCATGAAAGCGGTGTATGGTTAGACATACCATTCCGGCAGTGATTTACCAACTTCATAGAGGATATGACAAGTGAGCTTGATTTCTCATCTTTGTAATCTGTTTGCAGATCCGCTATTGTTGTGATCTTGTGAACTTGATCGAGATTGAAAGTGTCGCAGTTGATGGATTCAGATTCCCTCCCTTGTTAGTAGATCAGCGAACAACGGGTGAACAAATCTCTTTGTGTCGTTGTTCATTGCTTCTCTAAATCTCGAACCTAAAACCGAAAACAAAATCAAAGTTAGTAAACACATAAGAAAGATAAAACCTAAAAAATTTCAATCTAAAACTCTACAAGTGGTATCAGAGGACTAGGTTGGGGTGCTAAGGTTAAGAGTTAGATCAGATCTGGTAAGAGAGAATGAAAGTTTTTTTCTTATATGTGATTGCAGTTTGCGATTGATGTGGTTTTGAGGTTTCTTGCTTGTGCTGTTGTGGTTTTGTTGCTGTTGACTTGATGAATTGCAGTATATCTCAAGATCTCGAAGGTTCAAGATGGAACCTACTCTCAAGAGTTTTGAGATGGAGAAGTTTGACGGGAAAGGAGACTTCGGAATGAGGAAGTTTAAAATGATGGGGCAGCTTGAGATCCAAGTGCTTCTTTCAGTTATTATTGATGGGTTCATACTGTACTTTACCTCTGAAAAACAAACAGTAGGTGGAGGAACCAATGATTAATCAAAGGAAAGCCGAAAAATATTTGAGCATGAGAAGTTTACTTGGTATTTATGCGACTGCATCTTGAGAAAGGCCATGCACGAGCCATACTGCTTTAGGCATGTGGAATTCTTTGGAAAAGTTGTATCAACTCAACTATCTTCCAAATCGGATTTATCGGAAGAAACAGTTCTCATGTTACAAGATGGAAGAAGACAAATCAACTGAAGAAAATGTAGACATATTTTTTTGAAGCTTATATCTGATCTAGAGAGTCTGAAAGTTACCAACGCAAACGAAGATCAAGCTATCAAGTTTCTCTCTGGTCTTCCTGCTGCATATGAGCCACTGGT
Organism: Eruca vesicaria subsp. sativa; assembly: GCA_932364175.1. Lineage (NCBI taxonomy): Eukaryota > Viridiplantae > Streptophyta > Magnoliopsida > Brassicales > Brassicaceae > Eruca > Eruca vesicaria. The sequence goes on along the minus strand of CAKOAT010144043.1, from coordinate 45,170 downwards.
CCACACTCTTCAATATGGAACGGGCAGAGACACTCTTACTGTCTCTGAAGTTGTTACCTCGGCATATTCAAAAGAAGCAGAGCTTAGATAGAAGGATTACTTAATAAAAAGAAATCTACTTCACAAGGATTGTATGTTGAATCAAATGGAACGTCTTCTAAGCGATCAGAGAATGGTAACAACAAGAAGTCGTGGTGATTGATCTACGTCCAGAGGTATATCAAACAATACAAAGAAAGGCGCATGTATCTCATGTGGCAAAGAAGGTCATTGAAAACGTGAATGTCCAAAAAGAAGAGGACAAAGAAACAATGGTGAACAAGTGGTTAATGCAGTATCTGAAATTAAGCAACCTCTAGTTCTCACAGCAAGCCTACATGATTCAAGAAAATAGTGGGTTCTAGATTCGTGTTGCACTTTTTACACAACACCAGATAAAAGTGTATTTTTTATCTACAAGAAGGAGATGAAAGAAAAGTTCTAATGGCAAACAACACACAATGTGAAGTCAGGGGGATTGGTAAAATCAAAATTACTAATGAAGAGGGTGCAGAGGTTATCCAACAGAAGTTCACTATATGCCAGATATGAAAAGGAACTTAATCTCCTATAGAATGCTAGAGAAATCTGAATGTAACTATCAAGGTGCAAAATTTCATTGTAACATTCTACAAAGATAGACAGAAGGTGATCACATGCACAAATGAAAATATGATGTACTATATCTACAAGGAAATGTATCACAAGGTGAAGCTAATGTCAGTGAAGGTACTGATATAAGACCAAAGTTTGGCATTATAGGTTGGGTCACATGAGTTCTAAGAACATGTAGTTGGTTGTAAAGGAAGGCTTCAAACCAAAGAGTGAAGTGGGAAAGCTAGAGTTATGTGAAGCTTGCGTGTTGGGAAAGTCACATTAGCAAAGTTTTCTACAGCTAAGCATACTATTAAAGGCATCCTAGAGTATGTTCATTTAGGTCTTTGGGGTTCTCCATCAACTCCAGAAAGTCTTGGAGGTCGCAAATATTTCGTAAGTTTTATTGATGATTTCTCTAAGAATGTTTGGGTCTATTTCCTAAGAATTAAAGATGAAGCGTTTTCTAAATTCAAAGAGGCGAAATAGGCAGTCGAAAGCTATATAGAGAAAAGGATCAAGTGTCTACGAACTGACAATAGGTTGGAATATTGCAATAATCAGTTTGAGGAGTTATGCAGAAAGGCTGGAATTAAAAGGCATTAAACCTGCACTTATACGTCTCAACAGAATGGAGTTTCAGAATGTATGAACCGCACCATTATGGATAAAGTGAGGAGTATGCTTGCAGAAACTGGTTTTGGGATAAGAATTTTTGGCAGCAACTACTTCTACAGCAGTGTATCTGATGAACAAGACACCAAATTCAACCTTAGACTTCAAACTCCCGGAGGAAGTTTGGTCAGGGAACATTCTTGATTTATCACACTTGAGGAGATGTGGTTGTACGGTATATGTTTAGTTACGCAAGAGAAAATTAGTCCTAGAGCTGTGAAAAGAGTTTCCTTGGGTTATCCGTTTGGGGTTAAAGGCTACATGTTTGGATTCTTGAAGACCTAAAGTGTACTAGAATCAGAAATTTTGTGTTCAGATATAATATCTACAAGGACACGCTAGCTAAACCAGTTATATAGAGAGAAGGGGATTTTGTTGAATCGGGGAAACAAGCTAAGAAAACTAAAAAGAAAGTTTCGTTCAATCCAAGTTTGATTCAGGGTCCTAGTGGGCTGAACTATGAACATTGTGAGACTTCTGATTCAGGAGCTACATGGTATTTCAGGAAGGATCAGAAGGATCTAGAGATTTCAGAGGAGTCTGAGAGTGATGAAGAAACCAAAGGGTCAACTTTTGTTGAAGGCACATAATCTACCAGCTTTATTGATAACTACATGCTGGCTGGATCGTGTTTAAAGACAAAATGCGAGGCCACCTTCGAGATACGAAGATGTCAACTTGGTTCCCTATACTTTAGCTGTGGCAGATGATATTGAGAAGGTGTGTCTTCTAAGGAAATCTCTATACGGTCTAAAACAGTCTCCTAGACAATGAAATCTACAATTTGAGACCTTTATGAAGAAAGAAAAATTTCTATAGAGCGACTTCATGTGTCTACATGAGAAATGTGAAGACTCCTAAGGCTATCTACTACTTCTATGTGTCGATGACATGCTAATAGCTTCATGAGAGAATACAGAGATTCAGAAGATGGAAGACAATCTGAGCAGAGAGTTTGAAATGAAGGATTTGGAAAGGGCTTCCAGAATTCTCGGTGTGGATATTACTCGTGATAGGAAGAAGGGAAATTTAGTACTATCTCAGGAATCCTACATTGAGAAAAATCTAAAGAGCTTTGGAATGCAAGATACTAAGCCAGTCACAACTCCATTGGCACCTCAACTGAAATTGAAGAGTCAAACTAAGGCAGAGGCTTTAGCAAGAGCTACTAGGATGGAAGGAATCTCTTATGCGAGTGCAGTTAAGAGCCTCATGTATGCCATGATTGGCTCAAGACCAGACTTAGCCCATGCTATGGGATTTGTGACGAGGTTTATTTCTAAGCCTAGTATGGATCATTGGTTGGCAGTGAAGCGGATTCTGAAGTATTTACGGGGTTAATCTAAAACCAGTAAAACATCTGTTAAAAGTTCGGTGTGTTCAATTGAAGGTTTTTCAGATTCTGATTATTCAGCTGATCTAGACCAAAGGCGTACTGGTTATGTGTTCAAGGTTTGGGGTAATACAGCTTCGTGGAGGTCTAATCTACAATCAGTTGTAGCTTTATCGACTACTAAGGCAAAGTATATGGCACTCTCCACAGCAACCAAAAAACGATTTGGTTAAAAGCTATATATGAAAAACTAGGTCTACAAACAAGAAGTGTCAAGATGCATTGTGATTCACAGAGGGCCCTAGCTCTAACAAAGAACATAGTATCCACGAAAGGACTAAACATGTTGCGAACAAATATCACTTAATTCGTGATATTGTTGCTCAGGGTGAATTCTCCTACACAATATACACACAAGCAAGAATCCAGATGACTTTCTAACTAAGGTGTTACCTGGTCCAAAGTTCAGACTCTGCTCTGAGCTGGTGAACTTGTTCTAAGGAAGAAGCGGCTTCGGGTAACGATGTGTCTTTGCTGTTGGTTACCTCGCAAAACAAAAAAAACAGTGAAGTTAGATAACATCAAATATATCAGGTGTTATTTAATCTTATTGTTCTTGAAACCAACTTGAAGAATAAAGAAAAAATTTGTTACCCAAGTATCGGAAGCGAGGTGGAGTTCTCTGGAGGGGTTCAGTTTCAGGTGAAGTCTCTTCGGATTTCCTGAAATAGAAAGAAGATCAGAGTCAGAATGGGTTTTCTTTGGTTAACATCAGTTCATCAGGAAATTTTCAGTGTCCGTTGAAAAGATAAAGGTCAGTGAAGGTTCGTTGGTTCAGATTCAGTGCATGCGAGATGATCTAAATCTTGTTTCGAGTCCAGTCCGACAGATCTGCAGAGAGAAAACATAGAAAGGGTTAGTCAGTGGAAGATCCGATGATGTTCTACTTCAAGTGAAGATATATATGAAAAGAAAAAGAGATAAAGAGAGTACCTTGTTCTGCGGTTACTCTCTAAGGTCAGAAGAGCAGAGTAGATGCTCCAAAGTTAGTCGGCAGAGGCTCGATGAGATGGAGGTGATCAATCTCCTTAAAGAAAAGGGAGAGAGACATAGAGGCTAGGGTTTCGAAGAGAGAGAAGACAACACTTTGGTGTGAAAGATGGAGATTGTGGGTTTAATTAAGTCAAACTTCAAGTGGGCTTCGTGCTACACGGCCCATATGTATCCAACATCTGCAAGGAAGAATTAAGCCCAACTCTTAGCCCAAACAGCCATTCGGTAAATGAGACGCAGTGTTTCAGAATGGTCAACAAGTGGGTAAGTTTGTTATAACAAACTTTCTGAATCGAGTCGTCACTATCACAAAGAAAGAGAGAGAATCTGATCGAGAAAACATAGAACTAGAGAGAGAAGGCGAAGACTTAGCTCAAGATCGTGAGGATGAAGTTCGATGGAGTCACGAAAGCGGTATACGCTTAGACATACTATTCCGGTAGTGATTTACCGACTTCATAGAGGATATGACAAGTGAGCTTGATTTCTCATCTTTGTAATTTATTTGTAGATCTGCCATTGTGATCTTGTGAACTTGACCGAGATTGATAATGACGTAATTGAGAAATTCAGATTTTCTCCCCAAGAGTGAACAAATCTCTTTGTGTCATTGTTCATTGTTTCTCTAAATCTCGAACCTAAAACCAGAAACAAAATCAAAGTTGGCTTAACACACAAGAAAGATAAAACCTAAAAGTTTTCTATCTAAAACTCACACATTTGAGTTTTCTATTTTATCGAGACCTTCAATAAAGAACAAATGGGCAATAAATATTGTTGAACAATATCTATTGGATAACCTCCCTCGAGAATGTAAATACCGCATCAACACCAATGACCGATCTAGTCTTACTAACGTTGCTATTATTACGATCTTTATCAGTATCTTCATTCAACTAATAGCTTCATCAACTTCTTTTCATATTGTAACAACAAGATAAATGGACTCGCATTAAATGCATACGCTGCATTGTCGTGACACGTATAGGTTATGAACCTTATGGTCACTAAGAAAATAAATTATGACAACAAAATGGTACCGACCAAAGAACATCAGCGAAAAGAACTTATTGAATTGGTTGACAAAAAAAAAAGAACTTATTGGAATGGCTTCTAGCTCATTGTCTGTAGTTACTATATATCCCTACTAACATCACATATATGAAACTTATGTCTTTTAGTATAACAATCGTTGTCATGATACAAGTATATATAGGCCGCTTACATGTACGGGTTCGAATCCCCTCTAAACCAAGTGAAATGAATTTTTTTTTTTTAATAAAATGAGGTCGTTTTAAACTTAATGTCCATGTATTAACTTTTATAAATTCACGTAATCATCTATTAAACCCACGTAAAAATTTGTTAGAATTTGACTAACGGAGATACGACAATGTATAAATTTACCGAAAAGTATTGGTTGATGTATAAAATTTAAATATAATTGGAGTTGATGTATGTTTTAGTACATGGCATGAATATATGTACTGATCGAGACCATGATCCCTTGTTGATGTATGAATTGGCGTTTTTCCCAATACCCCTAGTTAATGATGATCCAACTTAACAAAACAAAAACACCACATATATATGGAATGAGAAAGAGAGAAAGCATTATACGTATTCGTTTTGAAGTTTGGGATTAGTAATGATAATAATATATTGGGCGAATAAATTACGTTCACAAGACGGAGTTTTCCTATAAACTCAGCTAGTTGCTTTTATGAATTAAATTTTAGTACTAGTAGAAAAATGTGATAAAAATAATTTATATAAGGAAAATGGGGCAAAAGCCGAATTTTGGATACCTGTATTTTTATGCAATTAAGAGACACCGCCTAGTAGGGCAGTGGGCACCTACCATCTTCACCCATATTGCGTTCCCGTCATTATTTTCACATGCACATTTCAACTATATTCTATATAATTATACCGGTCGCTGATTCAGAAGATAAGTAAAGTTTTAATATGGTGAAGGATATGTTGTGATATTTCACGTCGGGTTATATACTACTCCCTCCGTTTCAGAATATATGTCATTCTAGACTTATCTTTTGTCATAAATTAAGTGTTATTTTAGAGTTTCGAGGCAAAATTTATTAGTTTTAAATGATATTCTATTTTTCTATTGGTTGAAAGTGGTTAGGTGTATAGAAAATTGTGTGTTTATCTTAGAAATATGTAAAATTAAATATTTTCTTAATCTGTGTGTAAAAAGCTAGAATGACAAATAAAATAAAACGGAGGGAGTAATATTTTAACGTGTATAACTTTTTACTACTGATTACGACGGTATATATAATACTTAAGCACACAACATAAGGTTGTTGATTCCAACACGAGGATCTTTATTTGATAAAAATGATATCTTGGTGATGCCAATGGTCCAATTAGTTTAGTTGGCGAGTTCATCCGCCACTTATGTTCTCGAGTTAGTGAATATCTTGATCAGGGCAAACCGTTGTGTCCATCAACCGATCGTAGACAGTAGATCGATGTTTTATAACCCCTTTCCATATCACTCGTAATCGTAACTGTGGCAACTTATAAAATTTCAATGCATGGAAACGACTCATTCATTAACGGGCGTTGTTTTCTGTTAAGTTACTTTTTTAAAACAGAAAATTAATTTCAAAATGGAAATTACGTAAGGTTTTTGTAGAGTGTAGTCGTCGTCTATAATACGGTTTCTATAGAAATTTAATCGCTGGATTTCGTAGCTGCCACACTATTGCGACTGTTTTAATGGAGAGGTGGCTGAGATATTTACTGGCTAACTAAAAATCCCTCCACATCCAACCACATCAACCACCTACATGCCTCAACTACTTCATTTTCTATTGACTTCTTATATATATTATCCTATCTATTAAATATGTTTGCCCATTTTACTATATCAATGCTGCGGCAAGGATAAATTATTATAGTATAGTAGTTATGTAAATTGTGTTATATTTATTAATACTTTGTTATATTTTTAGACTAGGTCCGAGCCTATGTATACTGCTACGATTATTTTTTACACAAATTAATAAACGCATTTGCAGTATAGATTCTCACAAGAATATCAAAATATAACAAAGTATTAATAAATATTATTTTAGATATTTCAAGATTGTGAGAAACACAATTCAAAGTATCCAAAGCAAGTATTGTAAGTAGGTTTCTCAATATTCGTAACAAAAATATTTTTGTATACTTATATCTATCCATACTATTAAAGAAAAATCCTATTTTGAAAATTTTGGATTCTACCCTTGCATTTTAATTTAATTATAATTACATGTCACTCATTTATTTTGGCATAATAAATTAAATTAATGTTGCCTAAGACATTATAACTTAATAAAAGAATATTTCTAAATAAAATCTAACCGGATTACTCTTTATTCATAAAATATCTTAGAACAGATTTTTCATTAATTAAACAAATGGATAACAATTCACACAAGAAATCAAGATATCACGTCTACATATAAAAAATAACATATTGTTATCAATAGAAAAAAGTGAATCCTATATTTGTTTACTTAAGCAAAACATTTGTTACCGGTGTATAATCATTAACTATGTTATGATTAATAACATCATAAAGCCAAATTCATATCTACGCAAATCATAGTCACTGGATCTTATTAAATATGTTTATTTTAAATTAAAACAAATATTTTACAGAATTTTTCATTTTTCATGTCTAATAATTAGTTATAGTTACACAATATATACATAGATGTTATATATTATTTTTATTTGTACTATATTTCATTTTACTCAATTAGTTGGATTATTTAAAACTGAAGAAATATTTATTACTCTAAATACTTCTATATTCATTCAGATTATATTTTAATTGTTATAAATATAATAATGAAAAGAGCCTTCTGCATATTAATTCTAAGATTACATTTCAATAAAAAAATATAAAATATTTGGTTTTCAATATATATATTTATTTATATATATATATTCTTTATTCTTTTTTATTATAAAATTAAGTAAAATTATGATTTTAAAAAGTACAGACGCACTGAACCAACCTTTAACATAATTTTCAATGTAAAAATATTATTTTTAAAAAGTTGATTGATACGAGAGTGTAAAAACCATGAATTATTTTATTTGAATTTAAATTATTAAAATAAAATCAATTTAAATTATTTTAAATAAATAGGCTACTTATAATATATGTATGAATAATTTCAAAAAAAAATCACTTAAGAAAATAAGCACAATAAATTATACATATATTTTTATAATTATATAAAAGTTAAAATAAATAAATTAAATTTTTATTATATAAATATTAAACTAAAAGTTAATGCAGTGCTTTTTAAGTGCGTTATCAAAATCTAGTTTAAGAATTAAGGTTGAAAACTCCTTTATGGATATTATAAGAACGAACTTCTTCCAAAACAATATATAGTCTACTAGTATCTACTAGCATTATCGTTGTATTATTATCTCAAAAACTGTGTTCAATTTTAAAAGAAATACTAATATTGTAAATAAAGAATAACTGATTTAAGTAATTTAAATTCTAACATATTATGGATATCTAGAATGAAAAATGAAAATGCCACATAACCGAAAATATTATATATTAAAACAGAAATCATGATTCTATCATGTGTGATATTTTACTTTGGACAATCTCTTAAAAATCATCACATTTAAGTATCCTATCATTTAATTTTATAATATATATAATTACAAATATTTCTTATTAATATCTTAATAAACCAAAAATATACTATCTTTAAGGAGGATCTCAAATTTGTTTACTATGCTAAAATGAAATAAAAAAATCTGTATTTAAGAACAATAAATTAAATATAATTAAATATAACAATTGATTTATAAATAATATTTTAACCTATTAATCTAATAATTATTAAAAAGATATATAATTATTTTGTTGACCATTAACTATTTTGTAGGTACCTCGTTAACAAAATAAAAGTGTATGCTATATATGATTATTAATATCATTCTAAACATATAATAAAACTCGTTTATAATCATATAACTAAATTAAATATATTTAATAATATATATTTAATACCATTCTCTAGAATGTTGTTCAAACATTAAATCTAAACTGAAAATAATTTAACATATAAATAAATTGTAATCTATATAATAGAAAAAATGTAACATATTTTTGAGTGTAAAACAAATGTTTTACCAATATAAATGTACTAATATATATATATATATATATATATATATATATATATATAATCAACTAAATTACACTACATTTTCATTTTTCTTATTTTGAAATTTGATTTGTTCACACAAAGTTTTTTAAAAAAATCTATTTTATCTAACCAAAAACATCATTAACTATTCACCTAATTATAATTCAACAAATAAAACGCTAACAGTAGAATCGAAAAGTTATTGAAAAAGAAAAATGAATAAACTTGCACTGGAAATTGAAAATATTATCTAATTTGAAGTGAAAATAATTCTCTAAAACGTCATATATTAAAAACAAAATGAATATATTCTACAAACAAAAACTTTAGAAAATTTTATGCTTTGTGAAAATTTTATATGTGTATATATTCTCTAGTAATAATATGTGTATATATTCTCCAAAAATAACAACAATCATCCAGTTTTCAAACACTTGTGCCAATATTTCATTACATTGAACAATAAATTAAGTATTCTATTTCTTATAAAAAAATTCTAACAATAAATTAAGTATTTTTTACTAAATTAATCAAAATGTTTCATTTTATATATACATAGCTAATTTTTTCAAATAAACTTTTTAAGTTTTTATTACAAAAATAGACTTCAAAAAATAAAATAACCAAAATAGACTTTTTTATTTTGAAACTGTAATATTTATTTTTTATTTTTTAATATTTGAAACCCTAAAGCTAAAATTATATCCCTTTAACTCTAAACCAAAATCTAGATTAGTTAACCCCTTGAATAAAAGCTTATTTTGATTATTTTTTCTTCTTACGATTATTTTTGTAAAAATAAACTAAAAAGGTTTATTAAGAAAATTTTCTCTCTATATATATATGTACAACACACAACCATTTTCCATTGAAGTATTTCAGTTTCAAATCTTAACCTCTTTCACAATGTCTTTCTCCATCTCTCTTATCCTCGCAACCGCCATCTCCGGCGCGATCCTCTTCCTATCGACCATCTCCTCCGCGGCGCCAACTCTCGGCGTCCGTCGTCCATTCAACAGAATCTACGCCTTCGGAGACTCTTTCACCGACACAGGAAACTCACGAGCCGGCGAAGGCCCCGCCGGATTCGGACACTTGTCAAGCTTTCCTTACGGCATGACTTACTTTAAACGGCCAACGAACCGTTACTCCGACGGTAGACTCACCATCGATTTCGTGGCGCAGTCAATGAACTTACCGTTTCTTCCACCGTATCTTAGCCTCAGAACAACTAACGGTAGTAACGGCACATCTACGGATAGTTACGGCGTTAACTTCGCCGTCTCTGGAGCAACGGTGATTAAACACGCTTTCTTCGCTGAGAACAACCTGACGCTTGATATGACTCCTCAGTCTTTAGAGACAGAGCTTGGCTGGTTCGAAAAGTATTTGGAGACACTTGGAACGAACCAGAAGGTTTCTCTGTTTAAAGATTCTCTCTTTTGGATTGGAGAGATCGGAGTTAACGACTATGCGTACACCGTTGGATCTACTGTGTCAAGTGACACAATTAGAGAGCTTAGTATTTCAACCTACACAAGGTTCTTGGAGGTAAAATATCCGGTGGTCGTGTACTTAACCAACCGGTTTGATTTGGATTGATTCTCTTATATTTGGATTATAATTAACCATTTTAAATTGTCATTCCAGACACTGTTGAACAAAGGTGTGAGACATATGGTTGTACAAGGACATCCCGCAACTGGATGCTTGACTTTAGCGATGTCACTGGCTGCAGAAGACGATCGAGACTATCTAGGATGTGTTCAGAGTGTCAATAACCAGAGTTACACTCACAATCTTGCACTGCAATACAAACTTAAACAACTTCGGTCAGTTTATATAAATATTCTAGATTTTTTTTTGGTTGGAATACAAGCGTGATTTTGGCGAAAAATATAATTTCTCAATTTTGCGTGAAAACATAATTTTTAAACTTTGGTGGAAAAATGTACTTCTTCCATTTTTGAGAACAAAAAAAGAATTTCAATCCAAGTTTAAATTTTGGAGGTTTGACCATAACATCATGAAATTTAGTTATAGTTTTTGGTTGGAAAACGTAAGTTTTAAATTTGGAAAAATAATACAGTTTTGCGAAGCTGACAGAAAATATAACTTTATGGTTTCAACAGTAACAAAAAATTTAGAGATTACAATAAAAAATAAGAGTGAACTAGAACTATGGAATATTTAGATGCAATAAGATCACACTAAAATAAAAAAATAAAGAAAATAAAATAAGATCACACTAAGTTGGGCATGTCTATTTGGACATGATGTTTAATGGGTATGAACATTTTCTGACCATTGTCCATTATAGACCACCAGTTATAGACCATAATGAAAATGGTCCATATTATACATATACCTTTTTATTATTGTTATACATATGCTTAACAATGAGAAGACATTTAAACAACTCTTACATGACATCAACAATGTTGTTTCTTGTGCTGGTATAATAAAGTGCTGTTTATTAACATTTTTAGATATATAAACGCAGGATAAAGTATCCGAATACAACAATAGTCTACGCAGACTACTGGAACGCGTACCGTGAGGTGATAAAGAACCCTAACAAGTACGGCATCTCCGAGAAGTTCAAGGCTTGCTGTGGAACCGGAGAACCGTACAACTTCCAAGTGTTCGAGACGTGTGGGTCGGCTACAGCCACGGCGTGTAAGGAACCGAGCCGGTACATTAACTGGGACGGAGTCCACTTAACCGAGGGCATGTATAAGGTTATGGCTGATATGTTCCTTGGTGGAAGTTTCACTCGACCTAAGTTTAGTTACTTGTTAAACAAGAAACCCAAGGGTTTATGATAAAAAGCCTTGCTGATTTCCATATATGATTGTATGGTTCTAGAGTTTTGACATTGTTTGTTGAGTACGCGTATACTCCTATTTATTATAGCAAATCCGATGACACAGATGAAAAAAGTTAAAGAGGCGGCTATCCAATATGCATCTTTCAGTCTATTATCTTTTGTTCTCAAAATATAAATAGCTGACGTTAACGATTCAAAACAAGCGTAGATTATACTCAACGAGCTTACAAATATTAAAGTAGCTTATGAGAGTAATAATGTACAATAAAGGAGAAAACTTAAATTGTCACTAAAGAACTGAATTTGTATATTCACTTGTTCAAATATCAGATCAATTGACAATTACAGATTATCATCCAGTTGAATAAAATTAACCCTAATATTCATGAGTTTAAGACATTACACTTGGTTTGATAACTTTCTTTTGGGCTTGTGTATAATATTATGGATACTAAAAAAAAAAAAATCAAATAACATTTATGTGTGTTGTTTTTATTAAAATAAGTGGTAGGACTGAGTGTTTAAAAAGTGTTAGGACTACTGAGTAAGAATTTTATTTTGTATAAGCTAAAGTAATACCACTACTGAGTAAGAATTTTATTTGGTATAAGCTAAAGAAATACCATATACTATATATTTTATGATTTTTGCAAAGTGTAAAATTTTATCTTTGTGATAAGTAATGATAAAAAGTTATAATTAAATGTTAATTTTTAGTATGTAAAATTTGGATTATGTTTTGACATGCAACATTGGTAAAAGAACACTAAAAAGTACATGTCCGGGTTGATCTAATTTGTCTAATTTTGCATATTTTTTGAGAAAACCACCAAAATAATCTTGAATTTTCAAAAAAAAAAAAGCCAAAAAAATTTCACACTCTTATTTAGACAATTTAAATTGACAACTTTTCAGATTTGGCCATTTTAATCTTACATTTATGTTGAGTCAGCCATTCAAATTCAAGAAAGTAAACTGTTAATTTTATTAAAAAAGTTAAACGTGTGTTAAGTATTAAACTATGTTGTTTAACTTACACGAAACAAAGTTGGGTAGCAAACAAGAAATTTATTTACACAACACAGAGTTGGAAGTAGAGTTTCTCGATCCCTAAATCTCTAAATTATCAAACCCCTAATCTTCGATCCTTTCTCTTCTCTGGTGACGACGAAGCTTCATCAACAATTGGATCGGTGGTGTGATACGGTTCATACGTATGTTCATAGACTCAAGAATCAACGTTCATGAAACACAGATCCTCATCTCACTTGTAAAAATAACAATGAGAACAAAGCTTTCCTAGAAAATTACAGAGAGAAAGAGATGAACTAACAAACATTTCTAACTTTTCTTGGTGATTCCTAAAACGAAGCATACTTCGTTTTTATATGTAACAAGTTGTTACTCTCTAACACATGTCCATGACGTCTTCAATAGCTTTCTTTGTATCAAACCCCCTCTTTCAAAAAACCTTGACCACAAGATTAGCTTGAATCTCATAGAAAGTTTTCGTCAACATAGTAGTACGTTCTCAGAGAAATCTCCACCACATAATAAGTTTGTGTCCCCTGTTTTGATGCTTTTTTTGATCAAACCTCTGAACTTGACCCTCCAAGACTTTAACATTTTCTTCTTCTTCTGGTTCTTCAAACATTCTTGTACATGAGCTTCTGTTACTGTTTGGCACTTCCTTGTTGCTTTGAAAACACACTAGTGTGGGAACCGAAATTCACCTACTGTCGATTTCCGTAAAATAAGGAAACTTAGGAAAACTCTAATTTTCCAGAGGAACCGGATCTACGCGAAAGCCAACGACAAGTAATCAAATAAATGCGAAAATATAAAAAACGTAATAAAGCGAAATAATGGAAAAAGTAGATCTTATTTCGATTTCGCGTAAGAGCGTTGCGATCATTACAAGGGTTTACAAGGGCTTTGGCCGCAGGGCAATCAGCGAGTTATCAACATAAAAACCTTAAACCTAGTCGAGTCGCAGCTCGATAACAAAAGACGGAAAAGATAAGAAAAAGGGTTTGATTGATTTCGGACTGAACCTTATAAAAGGCTGCCTACGTACGCCTTTCGAGGATCAAGTCGAACGTAGTTCAGTTGATAGAGCTAGACCAGAGATCGAACTGCCTGGGCGAGTTCATCTAGTAATTGAGCGCCAGTCATAGAAACCGAACTTGTCGAGAAAAAGCCTAAGTTTCTAAGTGCGGAAAATTCCAAGTTTAGAAAAGTTGTAAAAGTCTCAGATGAGAGCTCTGAAATTCGTCCCCTTGCTTCTGTGCTATGCCTCTTGCTTATATAGTCCCTTCCTTGGCGGTCTGGTCATTCCATTTCGCCCAGATTCGAGTTTATCGAGAATCTTCCATTTATCTTTATCTTTCTTTTTTTCCGCGGAAATATTCTATTTATCTTCAAACTTGACATTTATCTTCTTTCTGCGAATAAATCGTCAAAACGTCGTCATATCCTCGGGTTAGATTTCGTTAAAATCGCGAGATAGGCCTTTATCGCATTTTAGGACTTTAAAAACCGTTTTGCGATAAAACCGTTTCACGACCTTAGAAGAGATCGTTTCCTGACACGATGCCGTTTTTAAATAAGTTTCTCGAGTTAATCGTAAAGTTTGGCAATGTTCAATGTTTCGGTTGATCATTGCCGTTTTCTACGATTCACTCGGAGTTTTTATTAAAACGCGTTTTTACGATTTCTCACGAAAAACCTCGAGTAAACCGTATAGTTTAGGCAATGTTCGGTGTTTCGTTTAACCGTTGCCGTTTTATACGATTTCCTTGAGTTCTTTCGAGAAAACAAGGTTTTACGGTTTTTATCGTAAAATTCGAACGGTAAGACGGATCGAGAGGAAACGAGAGACATTTCGACCGTGGTTCAGAACATGATCGTGCTGAAGGACGTATGACTTAAATCGAGGATGTGGGAGATCAAGTGTTGGGATAGTCAGCCCGACGTACGACAAACCGAACCGGACCGGTCCAGCTCGCCGTACGGCGGGCAATCCGTGAAGCTCGTAGCTCGCCATACAGCAAGCTATCCGGGAAGCTCGTAGCTCGCCGTACGGCGAGCTATCGGGGAGGCTCGTAGCTCGCTGTATGGCCAGCTATCGGGGAGCTCGTTGCTTGCCGTACGGTGAGCTATCAGGAAGCTCATAGCTCACCGTACGGCGAGCTATCGGGGAGGCTCGTAGCTCGCCGTACGGAGAGCTATGTGGGAGGCTCGTAGCTCGCCATACGGCTAGCTATCGGGGAGCTCGTAGCTCGCTGTACGGCGAGCTATGGGGGAGGCTCGTAGCTCGCCGTATGGCGAGCTATCGGGGAGCTCGTAGCTCGCCATACGGCGAGCTATGTGGGAGGCTCGTAGCTTGCCGTACGGCGAGCTATGGGGGAGGCTCATAGCTCGCCGTAAGGCGAGCTATCGGGGAGCTCGTAGCTCGCCGTACTATCGGGGAAGCTCGTAGCTCGCCGTACGGTGAGCTATCTGTTATGTGACTAGCTCGCGATTTACGGCGGATGCGATTTTTTTCAGTTTTTTGCTTAACTCGGATGATCGTGTAATCGGCGTTTGTTTTGTTCTTCTGAGATAACGATTTCCGAGTTTTTCGTGGATTTCCTTTGTTTGGAAATTTTGTCGAGTTTTATAAAACGACTTCTCAATTTAAAAAAGGACTTCTCGAGTTTTATAAAACGACTTCTCGAGTTTTATAAAACATATTTTTATTTTTTGCGGAAACTTTTAGCCATTGATTACGTCGTGACCGATTTTGACACCAACAGTTCGCCCCCCAGCTCGCTAGAACCTTGAGCATCTAGCGTGAGGTTCTTGCGAGTGGTTTGCAAGTTATAGGTGAGTTAGGCGGAATTAATGGTTGGAATGGTCCGTTGATAGTGATCTTTCCACTCTCCAGGGAGCGGAAAGTGTTTAGGATTAGTGCTGCGCCTTGTGAAGGCTGCCTACGTACCCTATTGAAGGGATCAATCCTTTCGTAGTTCGTTTTGGAGTTACGGTTTGTATGACATGTTTCCTAGTAAGACCTTTACGGTCTGGTTATGTGTATTGGACCTTTGCCGGCCTTGAGACTAGCCTCGTGGGCTGTTTGCTTTGGCCGAGTGTGCCTGTTATAGTTTTCGAACTGGCCGTGTGCGGTTCTTAGTCCCTGTCGCTTTTGAGGCTTTATTATAAATCAGTTTGCGTTTTTAAGAGCGTGTTTTAATTCGTATGAATGTAGAGGGAAGAATATGAGTTGATATTGAGGGAGGTCTGCGAGTTGTCGTCTCGCATTCCTTTCCCTTTGTGGATCGCCTTATTCGTTTGCTCGTTTTAGGATGTTTAGCAAATCGAGTGAGCGTTTAGATATAGACGAAGAGACATGCCTTTAGGATCTCGATTCATGCCTTGAGACGTTAGAGACCAGTGTGCTGGGTTTAGGGCAAGACCTAGGTTTACTTTCGGATTGACGCTATGCGATGAGTAGTCGGCTTTTCGTTTTGCATGTTGCGATTTTAACCTAATTCCATACCGATTTAGAATCTGCGATAGGTTCTCGGCTTATACGATTCGTCTGGTTGGAATCGAGCGTGTCACCGGGAACAATTTCTAAGTTGCCCAGAAGTGCTGACCAAAAGTTTGGATTTCTTTTATAGCGCTATTACCCTTGTGTCGGGTGTTCGAGAGCTATCTCTGCGAGATAACTTAGTTTGTTTAGGACTGTTGTGAGTTTTTTGTGATCAGCAACAAACTTTTTAGATGTTTACGTTGTTTGGGCCTTCGGGAAGGATACATATGTTAAGAAGTTTTGCGTATTTTATACTCGCGGATGGACTGTTAGGTCTTCCAAGAAAATGACTTTATCGAAGAAGGTATTTGTCTCGAAAAACTAATCTCCGGGTGTCTGCGACGTCTCGTAGTGTCGGAAGTTGGTTTTTATTTTATATGCCGCGTTTAGTGTTCGGAACGTTTGCGGGCTCGAAGATGTTGCGCGGTGTTGCGAGGGTTTTGTCTTAACCCTGCTTTGCAGGAACACTTTGGTTCCTTTGCGGATATTCACAATCAAAACTCACGTTCCTGCTTGGATGTTAAGTAGTTTTATGATTTGTGCTAGAAAAATTAGGACCGAGAGGTCACGTAAGTTGTTTCCCCGAAACAAAGCGTTTTTCTTTACGGTGCTTTGTGAAGTGTTGACCTTCCAAGATTCGTACGGCTTTAGGAGCTCTGTTACGAGTGTTTTCTTACACGTCGGATTTTGTGGGCAACTTGCTTCGGAAATAGAGTGAAGAATACATAACTTAGCCGGATTTCGACAAGTTTGGTTTATCCGTTGAATGTATTGGCTTGGCGTGAGGGTTGTATTCAGCTGCACAGCCAAGGTCGTATTTGATAGAGGATTAGACCACGACACTTTCGTGCTATCGATAAGGTCGAGTCGGTTTGTAAACTTGGCACTGAAGTGAAGCGTGATCGGACGAGGGCCAAGTAGCGGTTGTCGAGCTTGATACGGCAAGTATGCCCGTGGTTGTAGAAAACTTTTTTCCGTTTTAGGTTTGACTTATACGATGAAAGTTTCGTATAATCTTTCCTTTGTTCGTATGGAAGTTGTTTCTTTTTTACCCGGGGGAGAAAGAGCCTAAGAAGCTCGATGCAGAGTCCGTGCGGAGTTGTTCACGGAGTAGTTTCATTCTCGGACGTAATCGGGAGGAATGACGGCGGATGCTCGTGAACCGAAGGGATAAATAGTTAGATCTTTTAGATCGTGGCGAGAGGGAGCAAAGTTTAGATTGGTCGCTCAGTGCCGGATCGTATAGCTTGGTTTTCGCTATGAGGAAAGTACTTTTCGCAAAAACTGTTACGTTTACTTTCGAAAGTTACTTCGTTATGACATGATCCTGACTATACGAAGGATTTCTCGCATAAGTAACGGGCGATGAATTTAGTAAATTGGCACGACGCATTAGGTTAACAATGTTTCCGCAGATTTTTCGAGAAACCTTTCCGCTTAGTTTTTGATTCTTTGTTGATAGTTTTTTTTCGGAGTCATTCGCGGAGTTTTACCAAAAGTTATTTCACCAAGATCTAGTCGCAAAATGTTTTAGCGGGTTTCTCGGACAGAATGAATCACATGATTAGCAATAGGATCAGTCGGCGAGAAAGTCGGCGAGAAGGGAGGACGTGTTCTCTATTGCTGCTTTGTGTTCTCGATTTTTCTTTTGCGGCAAATGTTCTTGACATTATTCCGTGACTCACTTGGTTTGATGGTAAATGAGAGCAATGCCTTGATGTCTAAAGATTTCTCGTATATTTTTTCGATTCTTATACGAAACTTGTTTTATCAAGTTGGAAAAGATCTTTATGACTTTGGCAAATCATCGAGTTTCACTCCGAAGTTTCGCAGAGATTTTCTAACCGCATGATTGCGACGAGAGATGCTGTATGGTCCTTTAGATTATTTCCCAGACGGTTTGGATCAGTCTTTAGCGTTTAGACGGTTCTTAGATTGTCGTTTGCTTTTGGGATGATTTTGACGAGGCGCTGCGTCGTCCGAATATTTTTCCGCTTATTTTTGCGAGAGTTTGCTTCATAGAAAGCGTTTTTTCGTTGCGAGGGAAAAATGTTCAACGAAAGAAAAAAGATGAGTTTCCTTTGAAGGATTGGGATGATCGACAATTCGGGTCGATTAAAGACCATGGGTGATTGCTGATGACTTGGATGTCTGATTTACAAAAATGTTTAGGAGCGAGTCGGTTTTAAGACGACGTCAGCGTCTCTAGCTCCTTCTTTCTTTTAGGAAATGAGTACGCTCGAATGCGTGGCGATCGTTTCTCGGTTGTATGAGAGATTGGATCGGTTTAAAAGTTATGCCTGAATGGTTAGAGAACAACAGATCGAGATAGAAACAAATTTCTTACGACTTAGCATGCTAGACTATCTTGCTAAATTCTAAGTTCCCTAGATTTTACGGCAGTTTACAAGTCGTTTTCATACCTTTCCTACAAGATATTAGAAATCTAATGAAATTTTCAAATCGGTCATACCTTAGTTTCATTGATAATTTGGGATTGTCTATTGATATCGCTCAAATGTTTAACCCTAAGGAGTGAATTACTCTCTCAAATAAGAGGTTCAATCGTAGTACTTAGGGATCGAACCCACAAGGACTCTAGAATTACACAACATATTATTAAGTCTTCGAAATAAAGCTAGATAATAAGATTTTAAACAGTAACTTAAAAGATAGCAAGTGAATGCTTGAATGATTGATTGGTTTGTTAATAAGAAAGAAGATAGTTAAACTTAGGTATTTTCTCAGGTATGACATACATTCAAATTGTGAAGGCTTTTTATTATTCATAGTTCTAGATTCAAACTCTTAAGGAATTTAAGGATTAACTCTACTGTATTTCGGGTTAGGACTATCGTTCGATAACCTGAAGGGAATATCGATCGATGTTTCTGTCGAAACTATCGATCGATGTTAGTGCCGCTATATCGGTCGACACGACTATCGTCTCGTCGATCGATATCGCATCCAGCGTGTGGTAAAGGTGTATTTGAATGGATTATCTAGTTTTCATTAAATTAACTTAGACTTAGGGTATTTGCCAAGCTATCGCTTGTCCAAATTGATCCTAAAATCAGAGGCAAGGGTGATCAATACTTGACCTTAGCATTCATTGATAACTAGATTGAGAACTATATTTTAAACACCCTAATAATGGTTCAATTCAATGCATGAGTCACCTTAATGAGAAACCTAAATCTAACAAGAGAGACTACTCAAACATATTCATGAGAGACAAAGTTATGATGGTCTGAATAATACTTTAAGATAATAATAAAAAAAACAATAAGTAAAAAGGGAGTTCAAGATCTTCTCTGGAATTGTAGTTCAGATCTCTCTCTCCATCAAACTCTTCTCAAAGTGTGGCTAGATGCTTCTCCTAATTAGGTCTAAAAGGTCTCCAAAGTTGTCTACCTAAACTAGTACAAAACCCTCTTAATATAGCCTAACAGGCGGCCATGGACTTAGTGTGTAAATTATTAAAACTCTTGTGAAGCAATTAGGGCTTCTAATCTTCATTTAATCGCTTGGATAACTTATGTATCGATCGATGTAAAATGTCATCTATCGATCGATACGAGTAATCATCTATCGGTCATTTGCTCTCAATGTGCATCGGTCGATAGCTTAAACATCGTTTTGCTCATATCTTCATAAAGTCTCCATTTTAGCTCCAAAATGCATGTTTTACACCAGCGAGTACTTGAACCTGTAAAAGCTCTAAAAAGATACTAAGAGTATCCTTTTGTTTCCAAAAACATATATAAATCATGGCTGAAAACGGGTAAAATCCATGATATATCAACTCCCCCAGACTTATCATTTTGCTTGTCCTCAAGCAAATAATAGAACATTGGTCTAGAAAAGGTTTGAAAGGCGGAAGCTCTTACAATTCTAGACTTAGAACCATCACCTCTCTACTTATTGCAAGCCACATCAGATATCTATCAATTTCCAGAAATACATTACACAATATCCTAGCTTAGAAACCAAATTCAACTAGTCAACAACTTGATGATCCTGTTTGTCTATCCCCTCTGCCGATCTCCTTTATGCATAAATAAAGGTGTAGGCTTTACCTTGGGAGTATCGATCAGGAACACTTGGATTCAACTCAAACAACTTTCAGGCATTCTCATCCTGGTTCCATTTCTCCCTTTATCCCCCTTCTCTGAATCCCAACTCTTTCTTTCTCTCTCTTTTTTTTTTATTTATTTTTTATTTTTTATATATCAGTCACAATGAACAACTAATGTTCATCTTATTGATCTTTCTTGACAAAGTGTAAGCGAATAGTGGGGTCATAGGTAATGTACCTCTCCCTCGCTTTGATCATTCCTTTGATTTAGAATAGTGAGGTCATAGGTAATGTACCTATCCCTCTGCTTCTCAGGAAATCATATCGTCTTTTATTTTCTGGGGATGCTGTAGGAAGGAGAGAAGGAAACCAAATTTTTTGAGACTTTTACCTTCCAGACTTGCAGGAGGATTCCGATCCCTTGTATACCAAGCCCCAAGACAAGCAGTAAATGTCAGGTTAGGTTGGAAATCGGCTTTGGTTCTTCCATACATTGTCAACAAGTGTTATCATAGCTGTCTTTAGTACCTTCTGTAACTGACAAATCTAAGAGTGGTGCTAAGAAGTGGTTAGGTAACAAGTCTGAATATAATCATTACTTCCTTCTTAGTAAATGCATTTTGTCTCTCTCTTTTTTATTATTTTATTTTTATAAAACGGAAGTAAAAATAAAAATAAAAATAGAAATAAAAATGAAAATAGAAATAAAAATGTTAGTAGATACCCCCCCCCCAGACTTAAACAACACTGTCCCCAGTGTTAGTAATCGAAGAGGAAATGAAAAATAATGTAGCAAATATGTTCATGTTAGTAGGAACAATCGTACCTCAACCTTGACATATCGATCGACACAAGGTTATGTATATCGATCGATAAAGTGCTGTCACCTATTTGTGCGGTCAATCATCGAACTCAACATCCATGAGTTATGTAGTTTATGTTAGCTCTGTTAGACATTCTCAAAACACACAAACAGTTAGATAATAAAATAGTAGCGGGCATAGTCAGGAAATAAAAGGTACGAATAAAAATCCTACAAGTCTGAAAATAAAAGTGAAAACATAGTAGTACGAGATAAAAGGATAGAAATACGCGTGAATGAATCAGCCCTCACTGCCCACGTCGTCGTCGTCGTCATCCTTCTCACCACCCTCGTCACCCTGATCATGCTGCTGGGAAGAAGCTGCTGCGGATGGGTCAAAAGCTGAAGTGCTAGCTCGGCTCGAGCAGCGGCATCTCGAGACGCGGGACCAGATGGCACGAAGAGCATCCAACACTCCTCTCTGTAGACCTGCTCCTCCCCTGTCTCCATCCCTGAGAGATCTGGGAACGGGGGCAGGGAGCTGATGATGAAGTGCGGGAGGTGCTGGCACTGCGGACTCCTGTGTCGCGATGCTGCGGGGCTGGAGCGAGCACTAAAGCCGGGTCTGGCTGGAAACAGAGCCTGTCGAGGTTACCCGCAAAGAGAGTCGTCTCTGGATGAGGCAGGCGGAACCGGTGTGCACCAGCTGGAGTCCTGAAAGCCCATAGGAGATCCCTGTCCATCCACTGGCTGTTACACAGATGCTCTGCGTCCAGGTAGTGCTGGGAAGTGTCCACGCATCCTCGTCAAGACGGATCCCACAGTGCTGGAAGATCGGTGTCAGCAGACTCCCTACCATCTCCTTCTTCCTCCCTTTGCCACCGGAGAAAGGCTTGGTCTTCAAGCTGACTAGATGCTCAGCGAAGACAGCACCCAAGTTGGGTGTACCCATGTGGCGCTTCGGGTCTATGAATGTCAGATCGACCAGTCCGTCAAGCGCATGGTACAGCAGTGTAAGCTTGTAGATCTGCACCTTGTTGGGCTCCATCTTGCAGAGCAGAGTGGCGGCAAGGATCCTCATGAATTACCGGAGGGTCGGGTGGCGGATGTCGGTCTGAACCACCGAGGCTGAACTCCAGGGACCTGTGCCAAAGATCTGCCAGAACTCCTTAACCTCTGGAAAGGCTGAGATGGTGCTGGAGGTGGCAGTCTCGTTCCCAAAGCCGTAGATCGTGCAGAGCTCGGGGACAGTGACGTAGTACCGGACGCCCCTAGCGAAGAAAGACATAACACCATCACAAGAAACACTCAATGGCTGGTTCCCATACTCAAAGTGAACTGTGGCCATGAACTGCCGGACTAGCTCAGGATGGAGGTCATAGGCTTGGGAGCCAATTGTCCCGAATCCAAGCTGGATAAGCATCTCGCCAAGATCCTTGTCGATCCCTAGGCGTCTGGTAGTGGCGGGGTCGATTAAACGTGTGGGGGCGACCTCCACATTAATCCAGGCATTGTAGAGCAGGTTGTCGTAGTTGTCCCAATCCTTACTCACAGGACGACGCAGGCACTCGGGACTCTTAGCCGCGTGTTTCGGGTTGGTGAAACGCGGGTAGATCGTAATCCGTTCCCCAGCCCTACGCTGCCAAGGGTCGCGCTCATCTTCCCTGTCAGAAGAGGAAAAAGACGGTGGACGATGACTGCTGGAGGCGCCATGTTGATCAAGCTTCCGCTTGGTTCGCCTCTCCCTTTGTGCAGCTCGAGTCGCGATCTGCAAAAGGAGGAAAGAAAACGAGAATCAGCCATCCGTTAAGTTCATCGATATCGATCGATGTAAATCGATTGATATCGATCGATAATGGTCGATTCATGTTCTTCTGGATCCGGTTAAGATGTTCGTATCGATCGACAGAGCAAGCTCGATGTCGATCGATATCTAGTCGCGAAACCTGCAAGAATCTCAACAATCCAAATCGCAAGTTTATAGTGTAAATCCTAGTTCTAATACTCAAAAACCTCTAATCTAACAATCCTAACAACACAAAATGATTAAAAACAAACCTATGTACCGATTTCTAGCCAAAATTTGGGTGAAAATTTGTTCTCTATAAAAATCTAAAAATCAAAGGGTTATACCTTAAAGGATTTCGGATTGGAGAGTGAAATCGAGATAGAGGGAAGATTTGGAATCGAATGAGGGAAAAAACGGGAGAATTCCGTGAAGAATCGAGAGAGAAAGAGTGGTTTTGGGGTTTCGGTTGTGTTTTGCGATTGTGGAGGAGTAAACGGCTCGTATCGACTTAAGGCAGTTCACCCTCGATATTTCCGTATCGATCGATATGGTAGTGTCGTATATCGATCGATATGTTCGAATTGTGCTAATATGTTTACTAGTTTTGCTGAATAAAGATAATTAATAACTAAAATTTTTGATACTAAAAGCATGGTAAATGAAATTCTAATAGTGGGTTTGCCTCCCACTCAGTGTTATTTGAAAATTATTGAGTATGATTTACCGATCCGGTTTCTTCGGCAGGATTAGGTATACTTAACCGGAGGGGTTTATAATTTGGGGGCTTGACCCAATAATGTTTGAATCGTTGACCGTTTACCGTGAATTCTACTCCTTTTTTGTTCACAAGGGTAACGGTTCCATTTGAGTGGGCCACTATGACAGTAAAAGGGCCTGACCAACGAGATTGGAGCTTCCCAGGAAATATATTCAAACGAGAGTTATATAAGAGGACTTGATCATTCGGGGTGAAATGCCGCGAAATAATGTGTTTGTCATGATAAGCTTTAGTTCTCTCTTTATATAACTTGGAGTTCTCATAGGCCAGATGTCTTATTTCTTCCAGTTCATTTAGCTGGATGAGTCTCCGTTCTGCAGCCGTCTTTATGTCAAAATTTAGTAATTTAGTAGCCCAGGCTGCTTTATGCTCTAACTCAACTGGTAAGTGGCAAGATTTACCGTAGAGTAAGTGAAATGGAGTTGTTCCTAGCGGTGTTTTAAAAGCTGTTCGATAAGCCCCGAGTGCATTATCCAACTTCCTAGACCAATCCTTCATGGTGGCTCCTACAGTCTTTTCTAAAATTGCTTTGATCTGTCTGTTAGAAACCTCGACTTGCCCACTTGTTTGCGGATGGTAAGGTGTTGCAACTCTATGGTGAACTCCGTTATTTTTGAGTAGATTCTCAAAACTTTTGTTGATGAAATGAGTTCCACCATCACTTATAACTACCCGAGGGACTCCAAATCATGGGAAAGTGATGCTCTTGAAAAATTTGACAACAGCAGAGGCATCGTTAGTGGGCGAAGCGATTGCCTCAACCCATTTTGAAACGTAGTCGACAGCGACTAGAATGTAATGGTTTCCGTAAGAAGTTGGGAAAGGACCCATGAAGTCTATACCCCAGCAATCAAAGACTTCTACTTCAAGGATAAACTTTTGTTCCATTTCATGTCTTTTGCTGAATTTTCCTCGACGTTGGCATCTGTCGCACTTGACAATAAAGGGGTGAACGTTGCGGAACATCGTAGGCCACCAAAATCCAGCTTGGAGAATTTTTGAAACCGTTTCAAAGATTGCAAAATGTCCAGCATATTCGGATCCATGGCAGTGGTAGATGATGTCTGGAATCTCTGTTTCATCTACGCATCGTCGAAATATTCCGTCCGCGCATCATTTGTAAATGTAAGGTTCGTCCCAATGATACCTCCTTACTTCTCTGAAAAACTTTTTCCTGTCGTAATGTTTAAGTTCTTCAGGTTCGACGTCTGCGGCAAGATAGTTTACTATGTCAGCATACCAAGATCTTTCACCGAATTGCTTTTCGACAGCGTGCGTTTCCTGCGTAATGTTTCCATTCGGAGGGATGTTATGTCTATCAGCGATCGTTTGGCATGCTACATTTATGGTCGTATCGATGTTGATCTTAAACGTGATGTTACGTAAGTCAATGTCATCATCTCCATCGATCGACGTAGTATCACATGTATTGATCGATTCAGCTGATTGTCCATCGATCGATGTCAGGTCTCCGGAATCGGTACTTCCAGTATCAACGGTCGATGCAAACTTGTTGGAGAGTTGTATCTGACCGATGAATGATGAATCTGTTAAGTACACGTTTTCGGTCGGTATGAAATCATTAATAGGGACTTCGTCATCTATTCTTATTCGGGAAAGATGATCCGCGACACCATTGTCTACTCCCCTCTTATCTTTTATTTCCATATCGAATTCTTGGAGAAGGAGTATCCAGCGGATGAGTCGTGGTTTCGCGTCTTTCTTTTGCATAAGATACTTAATAGTTGCATGATCAGTGTGAACGATGACTTTTGAGCCCACTAGATAGTTACGAAATTTTTCGAAAGCGTAAACTACTGCAAGTAGTTCTTTTTCGGTCGTTCCATAGTTTCTCTGAGCGTCGTCCAGAGTTCGACTGGCGTAATAGATGGCATGTAGCTTCTTATATTTTCGTTTCCCTAAAACCGCTCCTACAGTGAAATCGCTCGCATCGCACATTATCTCGAATGGAAGATTCCAGTCGGGTGCTTGTACGACGGGGGCAGTTATCAGTGCTTTCTTGATCTTTTCAAATGCTTGCTGGCATTCTGGGGTGAAATCAAATTTAGTGTCCTTACAAAGGAGAATAATCAGTGGTCTGGCTATCTTGCTAAAATCCTCTATAAATATCCTATAAAATCCAGCGTGTCCTAGGAAGCTTCTGATATCCTTTACGTTATTCGGTGGCGGTAGACTCATCATTACTTCTATTTTTGCTCTGTCTACTTCAATACCGGCTGCGGACACTTTGTGTCCGAGTACGATTCCGTCATTAACCATGAAATGACATTTTTCCCAGTTTAGGACCATATTATTTTCCTCACATCTCTCTAAAACCTTGCATAGGTTGTCGAGACAATTCTTGAAACTCGATCCATAAACTGAAAAATCGTCCATGAATACTTCCATGAAATTTTTATCCGAGAAAATCGACATCATACAACGTTGGAAAGTGGCTGGTGCGTTGCACAGACCAAATGGCATCCTCCGATATGCAAAGGTTCCATAGGGACATGTGAACGTTGTCTTTTCTTGATCATTAGGATGTATCGGGATTTGGAAAAATCCAGAGTATCCATCAAGAAAACAAAAATATTGGTGATTTGCTAATCTTTCCAACATTTGGTCAATCAAGGGTAAAGGAAAATGATCCTTCCGCGTTGCGGAGTTCAGTTTCCTATAATCAATACACATCCGGTGTCCGGTCACAGTCCTCGTCGGGATTAGTTCATCTTTTTCGTTTTTAACGACTGTAATACCTCCCTTATTTGGTACTACGTGGAATGGACTTACCCAATTGCTATCTGAAATCGGATAAACTATCCCTGCATTCAGCAATTTAATGACCTCCTTCTTTACGACTTTCTGGAGATTTGGGTTTAGTCGTCTCTGATGTTCTACCGATGACTTGGATTCGTCCTCTAGGTGAATCCTGTGCATACAAAGGTCAGGAGATATGCCTGGAATCTCATCTAAAGAGTATCCAAGTGCTTTTCTATGCTTGCGCAGTTTGTCCAATAATAGAGCAAGCTCCTTGTCAGTGAGGTTTGCGTTAACTATCACTGTGTAGGAATCGTCCATGAGGAAAGCGTACTTAAGCCCAACGGGTAACGGTTTAAGCTCCACTTTTGGTGCTTTTTCCTTAGTGAGATTTCCAAAAGACGGCGGATGTCGATCGATATCGTTGTTCAGATATCGATCGATATCGATCTCTGATTCATCTTTGCCTTTGGTTCGGATACCTGAGGATCCATGACTTGTTTCTATGAGACGATCGCACTCGGCTGCTCTGCTATCTACGCTGAAAACTTATTTCTGAGTGGATGTAAGCACATCTTCCAAATGATCATCCGAGTACAGTTTCTCAAAAGATTCTTGGGTCTGTTCATCAATCTCATCGACATAAGAGGATTGTTTATCTATTAAAGGCAATGTGACGGCCTTTTCCATATCAAATCTCATCGGAATGTTGCCTATGCTAAGATTTATTCGTCCTTCCTTGACATCGATAATAGCGTTTGCAGTAGAAAGGAAAGGTCTGCCTAATAGAATGGATCTCTTGGTTCGTTCTTGTAATGCAGCACAACAAAATCTGTTGGAACAATGTATCCGTCGATTTGTACTGGCACATCCTCGAGTACACCTTCTGGGATTCTAACAGATCTATCCGCGAGAACTAGTTGGATGTTAGCTGGTGTAAATTTGGAATACCCAAGGAATGTGGCAACGGAATGCGGCATCAAATTTACGCTAGAGCCCAGATCACATAGTGCTCTTGGAAATAGCTTGTCTCGAATTGTACATCTGAGAACAAAACTACCAGGATCGGGTCTCCTTTTAGGGGTTTGGATTATAGCGCTAGCTCCTGCAGACACCATCATGACACTGCGTTTTTCTGTCGAAAAAATCTTGGTTGTCATTCCCTTGACATATTGTCTTATGGTTGGCGAAATTTGGAGAGCGTCAATAAGTGGCATTTCTACCTTAACGCGTTCAAAAGTCCGTCTACAGATTTCTTTATCCCTGCTGCGCGTGGAATTAGATTTGTGAGGATAAGGAGGTAAAGTGTTATACACCCGTTCTATAGTCGGTCCGGTGGGTATTGGACTTCCTTTTGAGTTTGTGGATGTTTGTCGATCGATATTGGTATCATCGTATCGATCGACATCGTCTATTTCCTCCTCATCGAGAATGATCACTGGCTCCTCAGTTTCCTTAGAGTTCTTATTATCTTCCTTGTTCTGAGGGCCATTTGTCATCGAGTCACGGAGTAGAATGGGATTAGGAATGGGTTTCTCCGTCTTTGGAATCTCGGTGTTTTCTCCCGAAGGAGTGTTTTCCCTAATAATTGGAGCTAGTTCTTTTCCGCTTCTCAAAACTACAGCACTTACGTGACGTCTCGGGTTTGTATCAGTCTTCCCGGGTAGACATCCTGCTTCTCTCTTGATACTTTCTGCGGTATGGGCAATATCGCTTTCAAGGTCTCTTATTTTCCATTGCAAAGCGTCAAGTTTTTCCGACATTTCGCTGCAGGCGCTGTCTAGCCTGACATCTAGGGTATACTCTAGTTTCTGACTTTCTGTGAGAACGCGGTTCATCCTGGCCTTGACCTTTCCTTTGTTTAATCCAATGGAAGTGTCGTAGCCTTGGGTAAAACTATCTATGTTAAATGTATACTCCTGAGAGCTTTCTGGTCTAAAGAAGGTTTGCTCAGTGGAATGGATATCCTTATCGCTGCGGATCACACCAGAATCCTTTTTCCTAATGAGAGAATGAAGGGAATCTAGTGATTGCTTAATTTCATTTATTTGAGATTCGTTCTTGGATCTAGCTTCTCGTTCTCTATCTTTAATTTCATAAGATTTACCCATAGCTATGTTTTTAATAAAATAATTTGCTTCTGCAGGGGTCTTGGAGCTAAAATTTCCATTACTCGCATTGTCTAGCGTGATCTTGTAATCCAACTCGAGACCTCCGTAAAAGAATTTAAGAAGCTCTGGTTCAGAATAACCATGGTGGGTACAATCTCGCTGGTGATTATTAAACCTAGTCCAAGCGTTTCTAAGAGATTCTCGTGGGCCTTGAAGGAATGTGGAGAGTTTATGTCTCACGTCCCAATATCGAGTCTCATTGAAAAATTCGTTAATGAAAGCAGTGCGAATATCTTCCCAGCAGGTTAAGGATCCTGCTGGTATTTTTTTTTAGCCAATTTCTGGCTTCCCTCCCCAAGGAAAAAGGAAAAAGTTTACATCGATTAGTATCGTTAAGTGCGAATCCTTCTAGATAATCTATGTGCTCATGGGGGTGGTCTGAGACAGAACCACAGAAGGGGTTCTTTTGTACAGATGAATATAGTCAAAATGAAGCGTAGATTTATTTGCTTCATCCTCTGGTAGCTTGATAGCTGACCTATTGGAATAGGTCTTAATGGGATCTAAGTAGTCTTACAATTTTTCTACATATTCAGTTGAAGATGAATGATTTTTGACAGGGAATTCAGTCCCCTGTTTAACTGTAAATTCATTGGTTTCATTGCATAACTGACCTACTGGTTTGTTTGGGACTACTTCCTCATTAATTAAATCGGTAAGTAAAGACTTACCTGCTTCCGGCTCGGTTATATCGATCGATGTGGGTTGGTTTATGTCGATTGATTCCTCGGTCAACAGATCGCTCGATGTGTGCGTCACGTCATCGGTCGATGCTTGGACGAAATCTGTCTTTTCCATCTTGGATTCCTGTTAATCAGAGAAAGAAGAAAAAGAATTAAGTAAACAATAAATAAAAATTCTAGACTGTATTCTAAACTAAATCTGTTGATAATAAGAAAGAGTCCCCGGCAACATCGCCTAATTTGATATCACTAAAATGTTTAACCCTAAGGAGTGAATTACTCTCTCAAATAAGAGGTTCAATCGTAGTACTTAGGGATATAATCCACAAGGACTCTAGAATTACACAACAGATCATTAAGTCTTCGAAATAAAGCTAGACAATAAGATTTTAAACAGTAACTTAAAAGATAGCAAGTGAATGCTTGAATGATTGATTGGTTTGTTAATAAGAAAGAAGATAGTTAAACTTAGGTATTTTCTCAGGTATGACATACATGCAAATTATAAAGGGTTTTTATTATTCATAGTTCTAGATTCAAACTCTTAAGGAATTTAAGGATTAACTCTACTGGATTTCGGGTTAGGACTATCGTCCGATAACCTGAAGGGAATATCGATCGATGTTTCTGTCGAAACTATCGATCCATGTTAGTGCCGCTATATCGGTCGACACGACTATCGTCTAGTCGATCGCTATCGCATCCAGCGAGTGGTAAAGGTGTATTTGAATGGATTATCTAGTTTTCATTAAATTAACTTAGACTTAGGGTATTTGCCAAGCTATCGCTTGTCAAAATTGATCCTAAAATCAGAGGCAAGGGTGATCAATCCTTGACCTTAGCATTCATTGATAACTAGATTGAGAACTATATTTTAAACACCCTAATAATGGTTCAATTCAATGCATGAGTAAACCTTAATGAGAAACCTAAATCTGACAAGAGAGACTACTCAAACATATTCATGAGAGACAAAGTCACGATGGTCTGAATAATACTTTAAGATAATAATAAAAAAAGAAACAATAAGTAAAAAGGGAGTTCAAGATCTTCTCTGGAATTGTAGTCCGGATCTCTCTCTCCATCAAACTCTTCTCAAAGTGTGGTTAGATGCTTCTCCTAATTAGGTCTAAAAGATCTCCAAAGTTATCTACCTAAACTAGTACAAAACCCTCTTAATATAGCCTAACAGGCGGCCAGGGACTTAATGTGTAAATTATTAAAACTCTTGTGAAGCAATTAGGGCTTCTACTCTTCATTTAATCGCTTGGATAACTTATGTATCGATCGATGTAAAATGTCATCTATCGATCGATACGAGTAATCATCTATCGGTAGATTGCTCTCAATGTGCATCGGTCGATAGCTTAAACATCGTTTTGCTCATATCTTCATAAAGTCTCCATTTTAGCTCCAAAATGCATGTTTTACACCAGTGAGTACCTGAACCTGTAAAAGCTCTAAAAAGATACTAAAAGTATCCTTTTGTTTTCAAAAACATATATAAATCATGGCTGAAAACGGGTAAAATCCATGGTATATCATCTATTCCTCGTTCTTTGTCTTTTGACTTATTCTCGTATGAATCGGTGTTCGACAAATTACCAACAAGAGTATCGGAGCGGGGAGAGGACTTAACCATCAGAGCTCATGTTCTTGTTTCTTTGTACTTCTGGTTTTACTTAACCTACTAGGTGGCTTTGTATATCGAGAAATCAATCACTTGTATATGATTGGATGTTTTCGACTTAGCACGGCAAAGTTTCGTAAAACCGGATTGCGTTTAGAAAGTTCAGATCTCTCGTATAGTTTAGGAAACTTTGATGTTAAGTCGACCGTTGCCGTTTGATACGATTGATTCGAATTTATAAGAAAAAACAAGTCTTTGCGGTTTTTGTCGTAAAATATCAACAGAAATTCCGATTGAGACAAAACGAGAATTAGCGCGATCAAGACTCGAGAGAGAAACCCAAGGATTGGTTCAGCTTGACGTAGGGCAAGAAGTATGGCGAGCTGGACGATACGAACCCTTGGGGGCAAAGTCAGCACCTCTTGGGCGAGGTGAAAAAGTTCTCTCAGCTCGCCATACAGCGAGATGAGCTGCTTGGTTCAGCTCGCCGTACGGCGAGCTCAGTTGCTCGGTTCAGCTCGCCGGCGAGCTGGACGATACGAACCCTTGGGGCAAAGTCAGCACCTCTTGGGCGAGGTGAAAGGTTCCTCTCAGCTCGCCATACGGCGAGCTAAGCTGCTCGGTTCAACTCGCCGTATGGCGATCTGAGCTGCTTGGTGCGGGTGATCTCGATTCGTCGAGTTGATTTATTTTCGTCGTAGAATCTTAACGGAAAGTTCAACTGAGACGAAACGAAAAGCTGTACGATCGAGAATGGAATAGGATCAGGCTTAGGATCCTGAGAATCGTGTCCAACTCGCCATTGGGCGAGCTGGTCAAACCTTCACACGTTGAAATTTCTCCGATTTGGTTACGACGTTTAATTGGTTTTATCGTTTCCCTTTTGTTTAGACGGAGAAATCGCGAGCTCGTTTCGCGCTCTTTCCGTGGTGAAGAGTAGCGATTAAATTTTCGAATTTATTAATTACTACAGCGTTTGCGTGAGCGTTGGCTATAGGAGCATTCGCTGCTAGAGTTGTTTTACCAGCGTTTTTGCGAGTTGCGACTTTGTCTTTCATATATCCAGACATCATTTTGATCAAGCGTTTTGTGGCTATGAGTAAGAGTAATCCGACCCCCCTCCTTCTAGCGCCAAACTGTGGGAATAGAAATTCACCTATTGCCGATTTCCTTAAAATAAGCACCTATTGCCGATTTCCGTAAAATAAGGAAACTTATGAAAACCCAAATTTTTTATAGGAACCGGATCTCCGTGAAAGCCAACGACAAGTAATCAAATAAATGGGGAAAAATATGAAAAACGTAATAAAGCAGATTAATGGAAAAAGTAGATCTTATTTCGATTTCGCGTAGTAGCGTTGCGATTATTACAAGGGTCTACAAGGGCTTTGGCCGCAGGGCCATCAGCGAGTTATCAACATAAAAACCTTAAACCTAGTCGAGTCGCAGCTCGAGAACAAAAGAAGGAAAAAGATAAGAAAAAGGGTTTGATTGATTTAGGACTGAACCTTATGAAAGGCTGCCTACTTACCCATTTCGAGGATCAAGTCGAACGTAGTTCAGTTGATAGATCTGGACCAGAGATCGAACTGCCTGGGTGAGTTCGTCTAGTAATTGAGTGTCAGTTATAGAAACCGAACTTGTCGAGAAAAAAGTCAAAGTTTCTAAGTGCGGAAAATTCTACGTCTAGAAAAGTTGTAAAAGTCTCAGATGAGAGCTCTGAAATTCGTCCCTTTGCTTCTGTGCTATGCCTCTTGCTTATATACTCCCTTCCTTGGCGGTTTGGTCCTTCCATTTCGCCTAGATTTGAGTTTATCGAGAATCTTCCATTTATCTTTATCTTTCCTTTTTTCCGCGGAAATCTTCTATTTATCTTCAAACTTGACATTTATCTTCAAATTTGATATTTTTCTTCAAATTTGATATTTATCTTCTTTCTGCGAGTAAATCGTCAAAACGTTGTCGTATCCTCGAGTTAGATTTCGTTAAAGTCACGAGATAGGCCTTTATCGCGTTATAGGACTTTAAAAACCATTTTGCGATAAAACCGTTTCACGACCCTAGACGAGATCATTTCCTGATACGATGCCGTTTTTAAATAAGTTTCTCGAGTTAATCGTAAAGTTTAGCAATGTTCGATGTTTCGGTTGATCATTGCCGTTTTCTACGATTCACTCGACGTTTTTATTAAAAATGCGTTTTTTACGATATTTCACGAAAAACCTTGAGTAAATCGTATAGTTTAGGCAATGTTCGGTGTTTCGTTTAACCGTTTCCGTTTTATACGATTTCCTTGAGTTCGTTCGAGAAAACAAGGTTTTACGGTTTTTATCGTAAAACTCGAACGGTAAGAGGGATCAAGACAAAACGAGAGTGGTCAGCTCGACGTACGACGAACCGAACCGGACCGGTCCAGCTCGCCGTACAGCGAGCTATCCGGGAAGCTCGTAGCTCGCCGTACGGCGAGCTATCCGGAAGCTCGTAGCTCGCCGTACGACGAGCTATCGGCGAGCTATCGGGGAGGTTCGTAGCTTTCCCCACGGTGAGCTATGTGGGAGGCTCGTAGCTCGCCGTATGGCGAGCTATCGGGGAGCTCGTAGCTCGCCATATGGCGAGCTATGTGGGAGGCTCGTAGCTCGCCTTACGGCGAGCTATCGGCGAGCTCGTAGATTGCCATTCGGTGAGCTATAGGGGAGGCTCGTAGCTCGCCATACGCGAGCTATCGGGGAGGCTCCTAGCTCGCCGTACGGCGAGCTATCGGGGAGCTCGTAGTTTGCCGTACGGCGAGCTATCGGGGAAGCTCGTAGCTCGCCGTATAACAAGCTATCGGGGAAGCTCGTAGCTCACCGTATGGCGAGCTATCTGTGATGTGACTAGCTCGCAATATGCGGCAGATGCGGTTTTTCGCGGTTTTATGCTTAACTCGGATGATCGTGTAATCGGTGTTTGTTTCGTTCTTCCGAGATAATGATTTCCAAGTTTTCCGCGGATTTCCTCTGTTTGGAAATTTCTCGAGTTTTATAAAATGACTTCTCGAGTTTATAAAACGACTTCTCGAGTTTTATAAAATGACTTCTCGAGTTTTATAAAATGTATTTTTACTTTTTACGGAAACTTTTAACCATTGATTCCGTCGTGACCGATTTTGACACCAACAACTAGCTTGATGTTAACCATTTGCTTGTGAGTTGTGATTCTCTTACTCTGATAAAAAATCCAGAGATCCTTATTGTTTCTTCCTCTTTTTCTGCACTAGAAAAATCTTATGAAGTGAATGTTTTATCTTCTTAAATTCCTCAAGGATTAAATTTTTTTTCAGAACAATTTTCGTTACTCATGATTATGCTGAAAAATCTTATGAAGTGTGTAATATGTGAATCACGTTTTGGAAAGACACAAGTAACTCCTACAGAATCCGTGACATTTGATGTACCAGCAACATAGTCTGATTCTCTCCCACTATATCTCTCAATCTCAATGTCATATGAGCTTGGAGTCTTGGCAATACCATCGTTCCAAGTGATGCCACAAAACTCTGAGACATCTGGCCATAGCAGTACCAGCTGGATCCCAAGGCTTCTTAACTATTATACATAACCTACTGCTCATGTCTAGAACCGGCTGTTATGGAGATTCCGTAGATTAGATCAATGTTCAATGTAAACAAAGATCTATAAACTCGCTAGCAAGAGATCAATGATAAGAAATGACCTCAAACGTACAAATTCTTATTAACTTTCCGGGAAAGTACAGAGAGAAGTCCAAGAACAATAAATACTTTTACAACTTTTCTGAATAATCTCCTCAATACGAAAACAGAATTCATATACTCGTTTATTCCTAATGCCAGCTGTCACCAATGGATAGGAGCCGTTAGTATCTCTCTAACAAGCTCATAACCGGGACCAACGACCAACATTGACCACTCTCTAGCCTCCACTTAACCTCATCTCTTCCTACTTCTAATTCTTGTATCACTGACAAAACTTTAGTTATTAGGAATTTAGGTTTTTGTTTTCGTTCGAAGATAATCTCAATTTGGGGATTTTTTGATGAGGAAGAGTGATGTCTTGCATATCTCATAGTTTCAATCATCCGTTTTATGTTTATGTTGATCATTTAGATGCATTTAGAGTTTGTTTAGGTTGCATTTCATTTGTATTTGTGTGTTGGCAGGTATGGAGAAGTGCTAATCGGATTCAAAACGTTTAAATTAGCAAGAAATGCTACAAAACCGGGCCAGTACCGCGACCTCAAGGTGCCTGCGAAATGATAGCATCACCGCGGGCAAGTGTCGCAAGATCATGGAGGCCACGATCAAGTGTCCAAAACATGGCAGGGATATTTCGCGGGCTTCATCGCGAGATAAGAGGGCCGCGGGGAGAAGAGGTTGATCGCGGGCTGTGATCACGGGCTATGGTTGGTCGCGGTCGTGTGTCGACAAATGTGGCAGGGATTTACCGCGGGAAAGACCGCAAGATGTGCAGGCCGCGGCGTAGAGGAAGTTGATCGCTGGCTGTGATCGCGGGCTATGGTTGGTCGCGGCCGTGTGGCAAATTTTAACCTACTATAAATATGTGATAGACACTTAATGAACATTATCTTGTATTTTCTCAAAAACTAAGTACTTATTTGGTGAAAGATCATAACTTTATCTTCTTTTCATCTTATTTCCTTAAGTTTATTGAGTAATCTTGATCTCTAATCATGTTTAGCCAACAATCAACCATTGTTGTTAGGTTCATCATGTGTATTAGTGAGTAGATTCATTTTAGATTCATGGGATAGGTTGGTAAGGGTGATTAAGTGTAGATCTAAGGTGTTATGTATTAGAATTAGGTGTTTCCTTGTTAGTTGAGTGATTTTAATGCTTGAATATTGCTGGCCTCTTTAATCATGATCATTACCCACAAGGTGTATGCTAAATGTCTGAACCAACTCTTCTAGCTTTAAAACTACCTATCCAATGATCATTTGTATCTAGGGAGTTTTAGATAGTTATTAAACCTACTCTTAATGATTGTTTGAATTAATTAAGCCAATGACCATTTGTGTTTGATTAATGAAAGCAAATGAGTATTTTTCTAGACCTAAAACTTGCTTAGTTAAGTAGTTTAGACTTAAGGAACACACTTTGATTGAAAGCTTGCCACCTTAGATTGAAACTTGATCACCTAAACCAAATACCTACTCCCATGAGTCTTATCTTCACTAATTGAGAGAAAGCTTGTTACTTGTTGCATTTTGTATTGTTCTTAAATCATTTAACATTCTCTAAATTGATTGCATTTATATTAAGCATAGCTTGTAATCTCTTTGAATCAAAACACTTGGATTGACATCTAAAATACTATTTTGATTTTCTTAAGAAATTAAAAACTCCTTATCAAATTTGGCACTGTTGTCAACTCTGAGTTGATTTTGACATTGAGATTTGGTCACTGCTTGAGACTAAATCTTATTTACTCATTTACTAGTACTAATTCTCTATCTTCATATTTCACTCTATGGTAAGTACATGAACTTGAGAAGTAGATGACCGACAAACCTTGTTCCAAGAGTTGATAACATCAGAGCCTTGGAAAGAGAGTTAGCAAAGAGGAGAAGAGAAGAAGAGCAACATGCTCACTTAGAAAGATTGGGATCAGTGATGGATCAACATCAGAATATGCCTCAAGATGAAGAAGTTGATGGTCAAGGACCTGCCAACCTTACGCCACAACGCACACAGCGCCAAGCAAGGACCATAGGCATTCATGATCAAAACAACATACATGGTCATAGAGCTGGTATCCGAGCTCCAGCTGTGGAGAATAATAACTTTGAGATCAAGTCGAGCTTGATCAACATGATCCAGCAAAAAAAGTACCATGGTCTTGCCTTGGAAGATCCCTCAGACCATTTGGATAAATTTGACAAGCTATGTGGAACAACCAAGATCAATGGAGTCTATAAGGATGCATTGAAACTAAGGTTGTTTCCATTCTATTTGAGAGACAAAGCCCACACTTGGGAGAAGAGTCTTTCAAGGGATTCTATAACTACTTGGAATGACTGCAAGAAGGCTTTCCTTACCAAGTTCTTCTCTACATCAAGAACTGCCAAGCTAAGGAATGAGATCTCTGGATTCACTCAAAAGAATCTTGAGAACTTTAGAGAAGCATGGGAAAGGTTCAACAGCTACATTTCTAAATATCCTCATCATGGCTTCAATATGGAGAGTTTGCTTAGTATTTTCTACAGAGAGTTTTGCCTAAGTATAGATGCCAACTTGACACTGCTAGCAATGGATCCTTCTTGGGTAGAACTGAAGATGAAGCTTTAGAGCTTGTAGAGAACATGGCTAAGAGTGATTCAGTCTACAATGATGATCATGATAGGAGCAACAGAGGCAGTGAGGTGAAGATCAGAATACTAAGAAAGAGTTGAAAGCCTTACAAGACAAGATTAATATGCTCATCTCAGCTGGGGCTAAACAAGAGAATGTTAACTTTGTTGGTGAGCAGAACCAAGAGGAGAATGCTGTGGTTAATGAGGTTGATGGTATAGAAGAACAAAAGGAGCTATGTTTTGTCAATGCTAACGGGACATGGTACAAGAAGGAACCTAACTTTCAGTACAACAACTACAAGCAAAGATCCTACTCCAACAACCAACAAGGTGGTTATCAAGGACAGCAAAACTACTCTCAAGGCTACTCCTCCAAAGGGAACCAGTCTACACAAAACCAAGCTGGATCATCCACTTCTTCTCCACAAGAGAGTACTACTGATGCTATGTTGAAGAAAATCTTGGAATCTCAAACTAGAAGAGAGAAACATGTGGGATATGAGCTGAAAAGTCTACATGCAAAGATTGATGGAATCTATAATGAGCTCAACAACAAGTTCAAGGCTCTAGAGAATCAGTTTTCCTCCATGAGTTCTCACTCTAGTAGACAACAAGGATCACTTCCTCGGAAATCTGAGCAAAACCACAAGGAGACAATGAAAGCCATAACCTTTAGAAGTGGCAAAGAGTTGCCTCAGAGAGCTATCATTAAGGATAATGAGAAACAAGTTGGGGAGGTGGTCATCAATGTAGATGATGTTGTGGTGATAGTTGATGAGAAGACTAATGAAGAGATCTTGGAAAAGATAGTTAAAGCCAAGGGAAAAGGAAAGGTAGGAGAAGAAAGGTTGTGACCAAGAATGAAGCTGCTACTTCATCAAAAGGAGCTCCATTCACTCCTCCACCTTATGAGCCAAAACTTCCTTTTCCTAGAAAGTTCAAGAGACAGCTTTTGGAGTAGTACAAAGCTTTGTTTGAGAAGAAGATGAGTGAAGTTCAGATCACCATGGCCATTATTGTTTCTTTCATG
Source organism: Eruca vesicaria subsp. sativa (assembly GCA_932364175.1). Lineage (NCBI taxonomy): Eukaryota > Viridiplantae > Streptophyta > Magnoliopsida > Brassicales > Brassicaceae > Eruca > Eruca vesicaria. Next base: position 6,818 of record CAKOAT010144043.1, on the reverse strand, counting down.
TTAGTTCCTCAGTATAACAAGTTCTTGAAAGGTGCTGTGGCACAGAAAAAGAAGGAAATGGAAGGAATGGTGGTTCTTACCCATGAGTGTAGTGCTATTGTTGGTGTCAAAAACCGTAATCTCGAAATCAGCGTCTACGATTACTTCTGTAGAGATAAAATCATTACTCTCCACGGAATACAAAATTTTTTTTATAAAACTTGAGAAATCGTTTTATAAAACTCGAGAAATCGTTTTATAAAACTTGAGAAATCGTTTTATAAATCCAAAAGAAATTTCCGAACAAAGGAAATCCGCGGAAAAACTCAGAAATCGTTATCTTGGAAGAACGAAACGAACGACGATTACACGATCGTCCGAGTTAAGCACAAAACCACGAAAAACCGAAACCGCCGTAAAACGCGAGCTAGTCCCGTCACGACTAGCTCGCCGTTCGGCAACTAGAAGCTTCCTGGGTAGCTCGCCGAAAGGCAAGCTGAACCGGTCCGGTTTGGCTCACCGTACGTCGAGCCGACCATCCCGAGCCTCGATCTCCCAAGTCCCCGATTCAAGGCTTATGTCCTTTGACACGATCATATCCCGAACCACGGTCGAAATGTCTTCCGTTTTGTCTCAATCCATCTTACCGCTCGAGTTTTACGATATAAACTGTAAAACTTTGTTTTCTCGAAAAGAACTCAAGGAAATCGTATAAAACAGCAACGTTCAAACAAAACAACGAACATTGCCTAAACTATACGATTTAGTCGAGATTTTTCATAAAAATCGTAAAAATGCGTTTTTAATAAAAACGTAGAGTGAATCATAAAAACGGCAACTATTAACCGAAGAAAATGAACATAGCTAAACTTTACGGTTAGCTCGGCGAATTTACTAAAAACAGCATCGGATCAGAAAACGATCTCGTACAAAGTCGCAAAACGGATTTATCGTAAAACGGCTCGGAAAGGCCTAAAACGCGATAAAAAGCCTATCTTGCGATCTTAACGAAATCTAGCCCGAAGATACGATAATGTTTTGACGATTTACCCGCAGAAGGAAGATAAATGTCAAGTTTGAAGATAAATGTGAAGATTGAAGATAAATGGAAGATTTCTGCTAGAAAAAAGAAAGATAAACACAAAAGGAAGATTCTCGATAAACTCGAATCTGGGCGAAATGGAAGGATCAAACCGCCAAAGAAGGGAGTATATAAGCAAGAGGCATAGGGCAGCATCAGAGGACACGAAAGTCAGACCTAGAGAGGCGGCTGTTAGCTTAGGAAATTAGGACTTAGGCGTTTAGACTAGCAAGCCGGATCCTTAGAACGTTTCGACTTCTGAGCTCTGCGATTCTCTTTGTAACAGTTGTCAATCTCTTATTCAATAAAAGCTCTCACACAAATTCTTTATCTATTCTCTGTTCTTCGTTATTGTTATTCATCCATATTCTGTTAACTTTGTTCGTTATAGTGATATCCGCAGAGATCCAGGACCTCGGGAAAATTAGGGTTTTCCCTAAATTTCCATATTTGACAAAAAAACGACGGTGTGAATTTCGGTTCCCACAGTTTGGCGCTAGAAGGAGGGGGGGGGGGTTGGATTCTCTTACACAATAATCGCTAGAACGAACGAAAAAAGACATGCCTAATCTAAACGGCGACGTCATCTCGTTCGAGAAAAGAGCAATGATCGATTCGATCAAACCTCTCAACGATCTTCTCGTTATCGACCTGACGATCCATAATATGGATGTCGCGAGGATATTAGTCGATACCGGAAGCTCGGCTGATATCATCTTCAAAAACACTCTCGAGAGAATGAAAATCGATATGTCTGAAATCGCGGAAAACGCAAGCCCACTAGTAGGACTCTCGGGAGAAGTCACCATGACTCTCGGTACAATCAACCTCGCGGTTCGCGCCGGGAGCATAGTGAAAAACGTCGAATTCCAAGTCATCGATCGACCCATGTCTTACAACGCAATCGTAGGAACACCGTGGTTAAACTCGATGCAAGCGATTCCGTCGACGTACCATAGGTGTCTTAAGTTCCCGACTCCGTGCGGAATCGAGACCATATGGGGAAATCAGAGAACCTCGTAAGTTTGCTATGCCACAGATTTAAAACGAAAAAATCTGCCAGCAGACGTGTCTTCCAAAAAGAAAAAGAATTCAACGGCCCTCGACAACGTCCCAGAGCAAGATAAAATGGAACTCTTCTGGTAGTTGCGAGCAGCCGAGGCATTGGAAGGTAGACGCGAGCCAACCTGCAAACCTGTCGTCTCAGTGTGCATCGACGAGGCTTTTCCAGAACGTTGCGTCGAAGTCGGTGCAAACCCGAGCGAGACCTCAAAAGCCAAACTCCTGACATGTCTGAAACGAAACTCGAACACTTTCGCTTGGACTGCGGAAGATATGCCAGGAATCGACATTAACATCACATGTCATGAACTTAACGTTGACCCAACATCCAAACCCGTCAAACAAAAAAGACAAAAACTAGGGCCAGAACGCGCCGAAGCGGTCAACAGCGAAGTTGACAGACTCCTCAAAGTAGGATTGATCACAGAAGTTCGGTATCCTGACTGGCTCGCCAATCCTGTCGTTGTAAAGAAAAAGAACGGAAAGTGGCGAGTTTGCATCGATTTCACCGATCTCAATAAAGCGTGTCCTAAGGATAGTTATCCGCTGCCACACATCGATCGCTTAGTGGAGGCAACAGCGGGAAACAAACTCTTATCTTTCATGGACGCCTTTTCGAGATACAATCAGATCATGATGAACCCTGACGATCGGGAGAAAACCACATTCATAGCTGATCTCGGAACTTACTGCTATAAAGTGATGCCATTCGGTCTTAAGAATGCTGGTGCGACTTATCAACGACTCGTCAATCGTATGTTCTCCGAACAGCTCAGAAAAACAATGGAAGTGTACATCGACGATATGCTTGTCAAATCACTCGAAGAGCGAGATCATGTATTGCACCAAGAATGTTTCGAGAGGCTCAACCTTCATAACATGAAGTTGAACCCTGCGAAGTGTCGGTTAGCCGTCGCATCCGGAGAATTTTTAGGGTACCTCGTCACTTACCAAGGAATTGAGGCCAACCCGAAACAACTCACGGCACTGATAGAGATGGTTTCTCCCAGAACGAAACGCGATGTACAAAGACTGACCGGCAGGGTCGCGGCACTTAACCACTTTATCTCGCGATCAACGGAAGAATGTTTACCTTTCTACGAAACGTTAAAGGGAAACAAAAAGTTCGAATGGTCCGAAGAATGTGAGAAAGCTTTCCAACAGTTGAAACATTACCTAGCCACCCCGCTAGTACTCGCGAAACCCGTAGAAGGAGAACCATTATTCCTCTACATCGCAGTGTCAACGACCGCCGTGACTGGCGTCCTCATCCGAGAAGAACGCGATGAACAAAAGCCGATCTTCTACGTAAGTAAGACACTACTGGACGCGGAGACGCGGTATCTGATGATGGAGAAATTGGCCTTGGCAGTGGTCATGTCAGCAAGAAAACTGAGACCGTATTTTCAATCTCACACCATTATTGTGCCCACTTCGGTCCCTCTCCGTACCATTTTGCATAGTCCCAGCCAATCGGGAAGATTAGCAAAATGGGCGATCAAGCTGAGCGAGTATGATATTGAATATCGCGCAAAGACTTGTGCAAAATCGCAAGTACTCGCAGACTTCATAGTAGAACTCCCAACGGGAAGCCCATCCAACCAAGAGCCGATCTTAACATGGATCCTATACGTTAACGGATCCTCATCCAAACAAGGCTCCGGGATCGGCATCTGACTCGCATCCTCAACGGGAGAAGTGTTGGAACAGTCATTCCGATTAATTTTTCACGCTTCGAACAACGAAGCCGAATATGAGGCCTTGATCGCAGGACTACGATTAGCTCACGGTCTGAAGATTCGTAACCTTCACGCTTACTGTGACTCCCAGCTAGTGGCCAGCCAGTTCAGCGGAGAATACGAAGCAAGCGACGAGAGAATGGAAGCATATCTGATCTTAGTACAAGATCTAACCCAAAAGTTTGATCAATTCGCCCTTACTAGGATCCCTCGAGCGGAAAACACCCAGGCAAACGCCTTGGCCGCCTTGGCATCCAGCTGAGATCCATGTGTTGGGGTCAAAATTGGTACGACGGAATTAATAGCCAAAACTTTCCGCAAGAATACAAAAAGAACAGTTTTATAAAGCTCGAGAATCGCTTTATAAAACTCGAGAAATCGTTTTATAAGGCTCGAGAATCGTTTTATAAAACTCGAAAAAACGTTTCATAAAACTCGGGAATCGTTTTCTAAAACTCGAGAATCGTTTTATAAAACTCGAGAAATCGCTTTATAAAACTCGAGAAATCGTTTTATAAAATCCGAGAATCGCTTTATAAAACTCAAGAATCGTTTTATGAAATTCGAGAATCGTTTTATAAAACTCAAGAATCGTTTTATGAAATTTGAGAATCGTTTTATAAAACTCGAAGATCATTTTTATAAAACTCAAAAGTCGTTTTATGAAATCCGAAGATCGTTTTATAAAACTCGAGAATCGTTTTATAAAACCGCAAAAAACCGCAAAAAACCGAAAAAGCTGTAAAACGCGAACTAGTCGCAACTAGTTCGCCCATCGGCGATCTAAGCCGGACCCGACTTAGATCGCCGATGGGCGATCTAAGAAACACTCTCTAGATCGCCCATCGGCTTTCTAAGAGTCACTCTTTAGATCGCCCATCGGCGTACTAAGCCGGGCCCGGCTTAGTACGCCGATGGGCGATCTAAGAAGCATTCTCTAGTTTGCCCATCGGCGTACTAAGCCGGGCCCGGCTTAGTACGCCGATGGGCGATCTAAAACATGCATGACTAGTTCGCCATCGATGTACTAAGCCGGGCCCGGCTTAGTACGCCGATGGGCGAACTAAAAAACTTCCCGGACACTCCGCGTCTCGATTTCCCACATTCCCGATTCGAAACTTACGTCTTTCGACAAGGTCGCGTTCTAAACCACGGCCGAAATATCTCCCGTTCCATCTCGATCCGACTTACCGTTCGAGTTTTACGATAAAAACTGTAAAACTTCGTTTTCTCGGAAAGAACTCGAGGAAATCGTATAAAACGACAACGGTTAAACGAAACACCGAACATTGCCTAAACTATACGATTTATTCGAGATTTCTCGTTAAAATCGTAAAAAAACGCGCTTTTAATAAAAAACGCCGAGTAAGTCGTAAAAAACGTGTTTTTAATAAAAAGTCGAGTAAATCATAAAACTTTGCGATTAACTCGAGAAATTTANATAAAGAGGAGGTCTAGGGCAGAAGCACAACGACGAAATTCAGAGCTCTCACCACCAAAACTAGCATTTAGGAATCTTTCCGTTTTTCTGTTAGCGAGCTGCGTCTCAATTAGGGTTTTCTAGTTCTTACGCTTTCGGCAATTCTTTTTGTACCAGTTCAACGCAGATTCGGAATAAGAACCTCTTTGCTCTCTATTTTTGTTTATTCTCATTTTAATTCTAAGTTATCGTATTCTTATTTTCGTTGTGCGGTTCTCGCAGATAGCCGGTTCCTCTGGAAACTTAGGGTTTTCCCGAAATTTCCTTATTTACGATTTATTTGACAGTAGGGTGAAATCGACTCCCACAGTTTGGCGCTAGAAGGAGGGGGGGTCGGATCTATCTTATACCGTAACCGCAACATGCCCAACAAAGAAACGATGACTGGTGACAACCAAACTCGCGACGAACGCGACAACGTTGAAACACCGCTACCAAAAGACGCGTCTGCGGCCAACGCTACAAACGCTAACGCCGAGACCGTCGAAAAGATGCTTTCCGAGTTTAACAAAAAATCGGAAGAGCAGGAAAAGCTTATTGGTTCACTCGCAAAACGGCTCGAAACCCTAACTGCGAGAACCAAAGCAATTCGCCCCCGCGGAACTACCAAAATCCGCGGAAGGAGACTCGATTTCGGCGCTCCAACGGATCGTCCCAGAATCGATCAGGGAAACGTACCGGAAAAGGATTCCGGAAAAGAAAACCCTGACACGACGCTGAACGAATCGGAAAAATCTCCTACTCGCGAACAGGAGACCGAAGGCGACGGCATCGACCTGGAAACGAGCGACCAGGCCGACTCGACAGACGAAGACGCCGACGTCCATCCTAGGAGAAGAAAAACTCGCAGGCCTCAACCGGAGTCGTCTCCCGAACGTTCCTTTACTGGAGACGAAGGAGAACTCGACTTCTCGCGATACGCAAAAACCGCTGAGGAGCGATCTCCGGTCACTCGCAGCAAACGCCAACAGGGTCGGAAAACTGCTGGCAATCAGACCGAGATTCGCGATCTCCGCGAATACATTACCAAAACGCCCGCAGCGGTAAAAGCGGTGAAATCTCAGATTTACCACGCGACCAGCACCGCACCCGAGATCGATCGGCTGCTGTATGAATCTTGGAAAACGCCTTTCACGGCTCGCATCACCGAGATCAAACTGCCCGATCCCGGAAAGCTTAAGGTGCCAACTTACGACGGGACGACCGATCCCAAAGCGCACCTGCAAGCGTTCCAGATCACCATGGGACGAGCCAAGCTCAAGAACCACGAAAAAGACACAGGTTACTGCCGCCTCTTCGTCGAAAACCTAGAAGGAGCCGCGCTCGAATGGTTCGCCAAACTTAGGCGGAATTCGATCGGAAGTTTCCGTCGACTGGCTTCGGAGTTCCTGAAACAATACTCGATGTTCATCAACCCGGAGACCTCCGACGCCGATCTCTGGAGCTTGGTGCACGAGGAAGACGAGCCTCTCCGCGA
>CAKOAT010143932.1:46684-72770 GCA_932364175.1 Eruca vesicaria subsp. sativa | reverse complement strand
CTGATGGATGAGTCATCTCTCCATCCGTCTGAGTATGTTCGGCGTGCCATCTCATCCCTCCAGCAGTCTCCTCAGATTGGTACAATCTTTTCAATCTGTCTGTGATTGGTAGGTACCACATCCTTTGGTACGGTACCCTATTACGCCCTCGACCTTGCGGTTTGAATCGTGGCTTCTTACAAAATCGACATTCTTCTAATTTCTCATCATCTCCCCAGTAAATCATGCAGTTGTCGATGCAAACGTCTATCATCTCCGAGGGCAAACCTAGACTATATACCAATTCCTGAATCTGATAATAAGATTCAGCAGACACATTGTCTTCTGGCAAATACTCTTTAGACAAGTCTGCCCATGCATCCATACATTTTTCAGGTAGATTGTGATCGGTTTTAATACTCATCATTCTAGCAGCCAACGACAATTTAGACAGACCTTCTCTACAACCACTGTAAATTGGCTCATTCGCTGCTTCTAATATTTCGTAAAACTTTTTTGCATCTAAGTTAGGTTCTTCAACTTCATCATCATCATGACTTACAAATGCATCACCTACCATATCATGAACCCTATCACAATCTACCATTTGTTCCTCTTGGTGATGATAGCTATAACTACTGCTACCTTCATTACGCAAATGATCAACCGGTTCAACCTGATTACTACTGCTACCTTCATNCATCTTCTCCATGTTGATACCAAATATAATAATATGGCATGAAACCTCTATTAACTAAATGCTTCCAAACATTTTCACGAGGGCCTAATTTGGTATTGCAACATTTCCGACAAGGACAGAACATCTTACCACTTTCCTGCGTGAGTGGTGTAGAATCTGCTTGATGCATAAACGTCTCCAACCCTTCGAGAAATTCTTTTGTCACCCTCCCGTTATTATCTCTGTGTGAATACATCCACTTCCGCAACTCGAAAATACTTCCCGGACCGGACATTTTTTTTTGTTTGATCAAGCTTATAGCTGATTTTTTTTGGGTGTGTTTCAAATGAATCACATATGGTGGTATTTATAGAAATTTTCGAATCTGAGCATTTACTAGGAAATTGCTAGGAAAAGTAGGTACAAAACACGTTTTTGATTAATATTCTATATTTTCTATCCATTTCCTCTTAATTTCGTAGTAACAAATCCTTTCCTCCTAATTTCGTAGTAAAGATTTACCAGGACTTTACGAGGAAAGGTTCTACTATGCCTTTACGAGGAAAATAACATTTTCCTCGTTAGGGCCTCGTAAATTTACTTCCACTTTACGAGGAAACGCTTTTCTCGTAAGTTTACGAGAACTTTACGAGGAAAAGAAGTTTCCTCGTAAAGTCGAAGTAAACTAGTAGTATTTTTACGAGGAAATGTTTTCCTAGTAAATTTTCCTAGTAATGGCTTAGTTTTCTTGTAGTGTCAACCAAAAACTGTTGAAACAATCGTCTGGAATGAAGGAGGGTATGGCACTCGTTTTCCCTTTCCTGTAAGCGAAAAGCAAACCATTGTCTCATGCTAATGTTCTCCCTCTTTAGCTTTTCTGTTGCTGGTGTTTGTCCTTTCTTAATTCCAAGTCTGAATCCATCTTCACCATATGAAAAAATCAAAGGATATTAAAGTGCAAGATATGAAGGATGTATTTCACTTATCCTTTTTAAGCGTTTGGTATGTTTCTCTTGCAAAACAATGTCCCTTTTATCCATATCCAAATTGAAATCCCCTGGAATCAAAGCCGCAACCTCTGAAGCAGTAGGTGTGTCGTAAGTCCTCCCATCCTTTTCCTGACTACTCACAATCCTCATATGAAATGTAGAATCTGGATCCATATTAAATCTGTCTCTTGCCATTCGAAACTTTGAGACGTACGGATTGACTGTGTTTAACATCTTCAGGATCATCTCAATAATTTGTTTCCTCAAATGTTTCTTTTTAGCAGTTGTGCTTGTCTTCTTGTATTTCCTGAAATAATAAATCCATACCAAACTATTAGTACACATAATACAACTAATATTATAAAATTCTAGCATGAAATACACAATTTCGATATTACCCAATCATAGCATCCCTGTTCTCAACCTCATTTTCTGTATCAACAATATAGAACTGTAAAAACTTGGCAGTATCACCAATATTTGGTTTCAAACTCCCCATTAAATGTAATTCTCTCCTTGAAGAACCAACATTTTTGGTCCCTTTCCCTTCTGAGTTGAATTATCAACTTTACCCCCAAGAGATGTGAACGAAAAAACCATGTTCAGTGCCCTGATATTGTCATGGAAATATATGCTGATCTCATTATTTTCATTCAAAAGTTTCTTCAAAACCTCAGGAGATTCTTTTAGCAATGGCAATTTAACTTGCCCTTGACCACAACACAAGGAAAACGTAGGCTTCTTCAACTTTTTCTTCTTGTTAATACGTTCACCATACCACATAATAGCTCCACAATATTCACATTTGTGGGTTGGATCACCTTCGTCAATGTATGCTAAAAAGAATGGTCAAATAATTTATTAAGTATATAACATAAATATCATTTTAGTTTAATAACGGCTAAACCTTTACACTCACCTGTTTCTTTCTTTTCTAAACCACCGGTGTCTTTGGTTTTGTTTTCTAACATTAGTTGAAAAAATCTGTCCATTGACTTGACTCTATCTTGTTGAGGATGCTTTCTTGGTTCCACACAGATGACTTCATCTTCGCTTGATGAATCAGCATTTCTATCACTTTCCTGACTACTGCATTCAAAGACCTGATCACCATAATCTTCAGAAACATCTGTAAAAATATCAAATATATCACAAGACATACACTAAACAAATATATTTCAAAACAAATTATTTACCATCAGACGAGTAGTGTTTTGTAGAATGATCAGTGTCCTCATCATCAATTATTAAACAGCTAGCAGAAGGCTCTTGAGTTACATATTCATGAATGTCCAACTTTGTCTTTCTGCGTTTATTTGAAACATCTTCTCTGACCTTGAAATTGTCTGCATACGTGAACATAGTCATGAAATTATATTGCGAAATAAATTAAAAATAAAAAACCGTGTACAATTCTATTTAGTTTTGAACTCACTAAAAATACCGCTTTGTGTTGACTGTGTAAGATTAATTGAACGTTGAGACACAAGAGGCTGTTGGACCGATTGGTGTGTGTTTGTGACATCTTTCAAAACTATTCCACAACCAGAAACATTATAGTCTCTATAGCTTCGCATTCGTTTCTGTGTGGATTGAACTTTAATGCCGCTTGAATTATTCAACGATGCATCAAAGACAGAATGAATCGATTGAGTTGTTTGTGATCTATGATGTATCTGTTTTGACAAATCATAAGAATCGCCATTCCTATCTCTTTTTTTCTTCTCCATATTTGCTCTCTAATGGCACGATAGTAAGATTAATTTATTGATATCATAAAGTTAAAAGATTTTGTTTGTTGGGATATATTTAACTATTATGATACAAAATCTTTAAATAATTTCATATTCAATCAAATAACATGCGCTAAAATCGGGTTCCAAATTATTTGTTTATATTTTCATGTTTCACTTTTAGCTCAAGTTATATTACTTTTATCCTAGATATAAAAATACTCTAGATTGTGTGGTTTGTGTAATACCAGTTGTACTATATTGGTCATAATTGATCATGAACCGATAATATATGGATATTTTGTAGTCCATTATTCAAATTGATTTGTTAACCTAAAGCAATGTAACCAGTTCATTATGAGCAAAAGGTTTTTTTAATTATAGAAGAGTTATATAACATTTTGATCATATAATCAAACGAAAACTTTATTGATTTAAGTGGAATCTAAAAAAAACACCAAAGTAGATAGGAAACAAAACAGAAGTAATGTAGCTTATTCCAGAAACAAATGAAAATGATAAACATAAAAACCAAAATGTAAATTTTTTTAAAAAAAGTCTGGAGAAAATGAATAATCAGCCACTTTCATTTTTGCATGCATCAAGAGTGGTTTTTTCAATCTTGATCACTTTCTTGCATTTCTTCTTAGTTGAAGAATTGTTGTCAGCTGCATCCAGATGTGGGTGTTCAATAGAACGCTTAGATGAAGGGGTTGAAAGAGAATCCGAATTTGATGGAACATCAGTTAGCTGTTGACATGAAGCCTATAATATAAATTTAGAATAGTTTAGAGTGTATGCATTATATATATAAAATGATAAAATATATTTATTTTTACCTCACTACCACATATCATTGTGTTTTCTTTGTCAGACTGATTAGCAGATTCAATTGTAGAATCTGTGGCACCAATATCTTCAAGATTCCAAATTTTCATGGCTTTGAAAATTTCCACTCCAGACGCAATATTTTGTTCATCCACAACAGTCCCAAAACCATAAGTTTTGCCAACTAAATCAACAATCTCATTTGGTAACAAATTTGAATCTTCAATCTGTTAAAGATACTAAAATTTCAATAAAACAATAATCTAGATTTATATATAGGTTATAATAAGTTATTCTTTACCTCATCCAAAGAACCATTTAGGAGTTTTGCTGCAAATGCTTTGAAAATGGTTTTTGCAATAGAGTCTAAAAGCATGAATTTAGACTCGCCAGTCTGATCTTTCACGAGCAAATGCAGCTTGTATCTGAAAATAATACACCAAAACATTCTTATACATTTTCAGCATCAAAAGTATTATATGGTATTGTTTAAAAAATGTTTAAAACAATATAACCTCGGTGACACTTTGGTGACAACACGTGCGCGAACATCACACCACCAGTTTGGAACTTTTAGATCTTCATTAGGCTCAGACATCTTGAAAACCTTTTTGTTGCATACCACACAAGCAAAATAATACCAACCCCAATGGGTATCAATGGCATAAACTGAACAGATAACTCTGCAATTTCCACCCTACAAAATTCAAAATATGTGTTAACCACAGGCATTGATTATATTTTCTGTTTTTCAAAATATTTAAAATATACAAACCTGGTCTAGGCATTTCATTTCTTGTATGGTTCTGAATGGAAATTCAGACCACTTCTCACGCTTGTGCTGAATAACACTCTTCTCTTCTTTAGTTTCATACAACTCGATAGAGTTATTTTCACCATGGAACCTAAAATTATATCACATTATTAACATGACAAAATTAAGTTCAACACAACCATGAAACTTCACACTACAAGAAAAATGCGTTTTAATAGCGGACGAATAACGCTATCTAACAATACGATAGCGGTTTTTGAAACGCTGTATCATCGTCCGTCATAATAGGTAAAGGATATTAGATAGCGGTATTTAGCGCAGCTATCTTTTCTTCCGAAACGATAGCGCTTTTCTATCTGCAATTAAATATTTTTTAATAGCATATAATTTTCGTTATTATTTCTATTCTAAAAAAATAAAATAAAAAATAAAAAAAAACGAAAAACATAATTAAAATTTAAACTCGTTTATATGTTTAATTTTATTAAATAAAATGATTTATAATTAAACTGGTTTACACAAATATAAAAAATCTAATTAAATGAAAAGGACTAAACCAAAAACTTAAACCTTAACCAAGTTTAAACCTAATTGATAACTAACTAAACATATGCAGCCGCCGCTCCACCACCATCTTCATCGTCTTCTTCATCTTGCAGTCCCCCACCACCACCTTCGCCGTCGCATCCTCACCGCAAGACCTAGACCACTAGAGTCTCTTTCGCCTCCTCACCTCAAATCCAATGACCACCACATCTGCTAACAATCACCACTTTAACAAGAACAAAATTTTAGATTTAAAAGAAAGAGAGAGAGAGAGGTGACTGGTGGTGGTGGTAAGAGTGAACGGGGCAGAGTGGGAGGGACGGAGCGGTCGTCGCTGGGCATAGATCCTGGCGCTGATGGTTGGAAATGGCATATCTAGTCCTGCTCCGACTCCGGCACAGCTCCTATTCAACTCCTTTGTTATCCTCTACTAAAAACGTTTCAACCAAACTTTGTAGACATAGAGGTTTCAGATGGTGACTGAGAGAGATGGAGAATGAGACTATGAGAGATATGGAGAGACATAGAGTTTGTGAGACATGGCGATTGAGAGAGATTGAGATTGTGAGAGATGGGAGAGATAGAGAGATGCGCGTAGAGAAAGGAGAGATTGAGAGAAAAACTATTGATATCCTCACCATTGGATAAGATGTTATCAATGGTAGAGATTAAAAGTTGGCTATCCTCACCAAAATTTATCAACCAATGAGAAATAAGAGTGATAAAATGAGAAGGGAAAGATCTTGTCCATTGGATTGAATCTAATCTAACAGACAAAAATAACTAGCTAATAAGATTTATCTATATAAAATTAAATTATCATTTATATTTATAAATAACTTTAAATTTGTAGATAAATTTAAGATATATAATAAGTGTTAACTAGTACATATGTAAACAAAATTAATATTTATATGATTTAAATTTTAAGATTTGATGTATTAAGTTTTAAAAGTTTTGATTTAAAGTTTGGAGTTTAGAATAAATGTTTGAATGTTAGTATTGAAATTTTAGAATTATCAAATATTAAGTTTACGATTTTAGATTTAGAGATTATGCATTAAATAGGGTTTGGGTTTAATGTATATAGATTTGGTGTTTAATTTTAAAATATTTAAGTTTATAATTTTATATTTAAGATTTGGAGTTTAAGTTCTAAAATATTATAAAAATTATTACTCTATTAGTGTTTGAATTTTGCCTTTTAATAATATAGGGTTCAAAAATTTATTTGGGGTTTAGAGATTCAAAAAGTATGCTATTATAGCGTTTATTATTTTATGAGCTATTAAATGTATACTATCATAGCGTTTTCAGTTATGCCGTTCTATCATAGCGTTTCCAAAAATACAAACGCTATCTAAAACTAACGGATATATCAACCATAGCAGAAAGCGAAAAAACGCTATCCTGACCTGCTATTAAAACTCAATTTTCTTGTAGTGTCATAAGTGTGCAACATATTAAAAGTCTTCAAATTTGTTCTCCTTACATTTGTTTCAGTGCATTTTCTTCTTCGATTTCGGGGTTGATCAACAACAAAGAAGAATCAAATGAATTGGAGACTTGCAGCTCTCCTGAAAATAAAATAAAAGTTATGGAAATAGAATTTAATCAAATATAACAATTAACTAAAATTACTGCACACCTCTGTACTTTCCGAGTTTAGCAAACCTTATCAAACAGATATCTCCATTGTTTGGTTCAGTGACTTTGTTAGTCAAAAGCTCAGCAAATTTTCCCCAAAGACAGCAGTTCAGGCGCTGATCACTGATAAGAAAAATAAATCAGTTTATCAGAACACGTTTCTAATGTAATATAGCGAACAAATATAGAAGTAAAGTTCGAATGTACTTGATATCTCTTAGGGTAAACTCCACTTTTTTCCTTTCTTTTCCTTGACACTGAACAATATCCAGTCCACCCAAGTCCACAACGTCACCAATGACATCTGTTTTACAATCATGTAAGTTAAATGAAAGCCATTTTTAGAAAACAAAATTCGCACGTTGTGTGTGTATGCTAATCAAAATATCGTAAGGTTATATGGAACTTACCAATAAGAAAACATGTATTAAGTGAGCCACTTAGAATGGTGTCAAAATCCTGGAGACCAAGGAACATGTTCTCGCAATGCAGAGTTGAGTCCGTTATTGAAGTTTGACTCACAAATGACATTTTGTAAACATGGCTGGTGGGTCTGTATAGACCAGACGCTGGACTTAAGGTAAAGTTTGTGATAACTTTCCATTCTCCAACACGACAATGCCTTTCGAGTCTTTCAAGGAATGATTTTTTGCAACTTGCGTGTATTTTGACTCCCTAAAACATGCAAAAAACAAAAGAAAGTTATAGACTGAACATATACAATATACAATAAGAATATAAAAGTTGCAAACAATGGAAAGTACATTTTCGTCTGTTAACACCATCTCAAGAGAAGAATCAAATTGGGGTGTGAATGACTTCCAAGTATGAAGCACTTTCACATGGACACTCCATGCAGATTTGAAAGGTTTAACATCAGTTAAGTTGCTACTCTTGATAATGGAACCCATAACTGCAGTAATAGGTAGACACTTTTGTGGTTGTAGATTGGTAGTTTAGGTGTGTTAGACTCGCTATTTATATAGATATTATAGTAGCTAAATGATTGAGATTGGATCAAATCGCTATGGTATAAAGTCTGGAATATTCTACGTTAATTTTGTGTTATATATCTATTTAGTTCAAAAAAGGTTATTTTGGATTAGTTCAACAAATTTTGTAACAGTTTAGATATGATATAAAGGTTTGGATGCGATTTTGATTAGATTAAATCTGTTATAACTGCTGAAAAATATTCTCGTTTTCCAAATACCTTGTAAGATAATGATATCTTTGTTCTGTTTTTATTCTGGTAATTATGAAATAATGGTAATTAAAAGCGGTTATAACAAAATCTGTTTGATTGTTTTGATAAAATATTATTAAAAATTAGATATGATATATAGATTTAGTTGTTTTCGTAGTTTAACAATGAGTGATTAGATTAGAAACTGTTACAACTTTAAAAACGATTTTTTATCTACTTTAAAACTATTTTGATATATTTATCCCTACATTAAACTTTAACAAAAGTTAATGTTGAAGCGGTTATAAAAATATTGTTATATCAGCTGAATCCAAACTATCAGAACAATTAGTATAAGTTCATACAGTATTAAATAACACATAAATTTATCCATACGTGGTATGTTATATTTTTCCGCAAATGTTTACTTTGTTTGGGTATGTTATGACAGAGTGAAACTAAACATCCTAAAGTTTTTAAATTACAGATATACATAACATTAAATATTACACACCAACATTAGATATTAGCCCAGGAATAAAATTGATCACATTGATAAAAGAAGCTTTTATTTCTGAAATGTTGAAGCAAAAAAATTACCAAAGTAGAAAGAAAATAAATTAAACACTTAAAGATGAAAAAACGTAGGATAAACTAAAATTAAAATCCAATAAAACCAAACACATTTTGCAATAAAAAGAGTCCGACCATTCTGATTCATTTCAGCCAATTTTATTCACATTGGCTTCATCAAGATCCATTGTTCCAATCTTGATCCCATTTGTGCATTGCTTCTTCCTTGAATAAGTTGATACATGGTGCAATGACTTGATTTTCTTAAGTATAATTTGATCAAGATTCCATACTTTCATGACTTCGAAATTTTCAACACCAGTAGAAAAGTTATTTTCATCAATAGAGACCCCAAAACCATAAGTTTTGCCAACGATATCCACAATGGGACCATGTAAAGCTTGCTGATGATCATTCTGTTAAGAGTAGTAAGACATATTATAAACCAGCTAGTCACGAATAATAGTCTTCTTTAGAACACATGTTTACCTCGTCCACTAAACCATTAAGTAGTTTTGCGACAGTAGTTTTCACAAAACATTCTGCGACTGAGTCAAGAAGCATGAAGTTCGACTCACCAGTCTGATCCTGCACAAGCAATTGCAACTTGTACCTAAAAAATTCATCCAACCTAGTAAGTAATTATGGTGTCTAATATTTATAATGATTTTGTTAAGAATATATTTTAGATAACAAATAACCTTGGGGAAACCTTTGTAATAAAACGCTGGCAGACTTCACACCACCATGTGGGCAGGTCCAGTTCATGAAACTGCATATTCATTCTGAAAACTTTCCTGCTGCACACCACACAAGTAAGATAATACCATCCACTTTCAGTATCAATAGCATAAACGGTACAAATGACCCTGCAATTTCCCGGCTGGACAATCAAGAAAAACCACCAGCCATGAATACTGAGAGTTACAAATAATTTTTAGCCTATGATAGCAAAGAATTTTGTATATGAATATAACCTAACCTTATCGGTACATCTCATTTCTTGAATGGTTTGAATGGATACATTGACCATTTCTCGCGCTTTTTCTGGATAGCAATCTTGTCTTTCTTTGGTTGGTAGATATCGATAGAATTATCATCATGAAACTTGAATAAGAAAATAAGATAAATCATGATATGGTCATATTTTAGATCACTTTAACCTTTATTTTTGAAGAAATTACATTTGTTTCAAAGCTTGTTCTTACTTGATATCTGGGTTTATCACCACCAAAGAAGAATCAGAAGCATTGGAGACTTGAAACTCACCTGAAACACAAATATAACTTGTGTAAAAATCTTCCATATATACAACCAAACCGTTAACATCTTCTGATAACAGTTTAGTTTAAGCAATATACCTCTGTATTTTCCGAGTTTAGCAAATCTTATTAAACATATAACTCCCTTGTTTAGTTCTTTGCATTCTCGGGACAAAATTGCTGCAGTTTCACCCCAAACACAGCATGGAAGGCGCTTGTTGCTGAAATATATTAACAGTCATGTAGTAGATTAGAATCATATATAATAGAGTAAACTCCACTCTGTATCGTAAAACAATACTTACTTCATATCTCTTAGATTAAACTCCACTTTGTCAAGTTCTTTTCCTGCACCTCGAACTTTACCCAACTCACCCAAGTCTAAGACTTCACCAATCACATCTGTTATGTGAAAAATTATAAGTTATATGAATGTACGAATATGTAAATACGTTGGAGAAATTAGTTAACTCAATAAGTACTTACCAATTAGAAAACATGTGTCATGTGAACCACTTTGAAGGTAGGCAAAATCCTGGAGATCCAGGAACATGTTGTCGCATTTACGATCAGAATCCGTGATACAAGTTTAACTCATGAATGATACTTTGTAAACATGGTTGGTGGGCCTGTAAAAACCAGATGCTTGACTTAAGGCCATGTTAGTAACAACTTTCCATTCTCCAACATGTATCCATCTCTCGAGGCGATCAATGAATTGTTGCTTGCAATATGCGTGTATTTTGACAACCTAAAAATTGTCAAAAAAAATAGCTAGTGTACTAAACATATAGAATAACAACAATGTAAGTTATTGCTTACGTTTTCATCGGCTACCATTTCAAGGGAAGAACCAAACTATGGTGTGAAAAACTTCCAGGTATGAAGCACCTTAACGTGGACTCTCCATGACGATTTAAAAGGTTTAATATCACTTAAATTGGTGATGTTGATAATAGAACCCATAGTTGTTGAAAACTGTTTTGAATTTTGGAGTTTTAGAATTGTTGTTTTTGATGGGTTAGAAGTGAGTATTTATATACGTCAGTACGTAGGTAAATGATAAGGATTGATAACATCTTAAAAATCGTTTTACAGTTTGGAATATTCTAGGGATATTAAATATTTGAAATCTGTTAAGTTATAACAATAAGCGATGACAATTTTGTAAACTACGAAAGTAGTTAACTCAGATAGGATCAGAGGAGAATGGATAAAGCATGATCTTTTGGATGTTTAGATTTGCTATTTTCATGATTTATATCCGCAATCTATCATCCATTTCAATATCATAGTGATAAGATATTGGATTGTTTCAACAACCTCACAATATTTTTCTATTTTCAAAATCGATCTTGTTAACACATACTAACTTAAATAATTATATCACATATCTATAAGGTTAAACAGCTAATCACGATTTTTGTTTATGACTAAATTTGAAGTTTCTGTGTATTTGAACATCAATGCATTGTTCTAAGCTTGGAAGAGACCCTGAATCTGAACAGACTTGAATAACGTGAGATCAGTTGAATGAATTTTGAATTTGATAAATAAACCTCTATATGTGCAGGCTTTGAGAAATCTTATATATCCAGAATCTGGTTAATTGATTGGAAAGCAGGATGGTTGGATAATATTTCCAGTTGACACAAGAATAGTGTATAACTCTAGTGATCAGTATGAATATAGAACATGCAGATCTGTAGAAAAGTGACAAAGCTAAACACGATGTTTGGTCATTCTTTAGAAAACAAAATGGTTGTATAATATTGATGATTGACAGTGTGAATATATAATTTGCAGAACTCATGAAAGATCTTAGCCGATAAATTGTTCACACATGATGTTTGAGTGGATTGAGTGGAAGTTTAAATGTTGATATTAATGTTATTGGTTCTGTTAATATTAATATATGTCGTAGTATTAATGATTTGTAGGGTTGTAGTTTAGATGCAATATATATATATATATAGAAGAATAAGTTAATTAGATTATTTAGGAACGATATATGATAATAACTAATAGATATATTTTTTAGTTGGACTGTTACAACATTTTTTGATAATCCAAGATGAAAAGATTTTTTATTGATCCCTCTCCTCAATCGCATCATCATCATTCTCAGATCCAGATTTCGATTCAGATCTCACCAACCAATTGTTTCCCTCAAATCAACCTCTAAATCAGGTGTAATCCATCTCAACAATCATGAAATCTCCAAATTCTTATAGAAGACTTCTCAGGAAGCTTTTCCATGGAAGACTCAGAAAAATCTTTTCAATTATTATATGAAGTCTGTTCACTGTAGGTGAATATCTACGTAGATTAGTTTTACCAAATAACCTGCACACACTTTCAGTAACTGTGAGCAAATTTTATGTAACAATACAGTTGAGAAGACTTTCCTGCATATCTTCTGTCGAATTAGTTTGTTGTAGTTTTACTAATTTTCTGGATTACTTTTAAATTTCATATTTCAAATATACATAATATTTTAGGCCAATTCCCACAACTATATAGTTGCCTTCTATCTAAAAATAATATTAAAATATAAATTGAAAATGAAAATGATTTTAACCAGTTATCAAATATCATTGATTACACCGTTTTAATAAATTTATATTTACCTAAAAATATGAAAATATCATACGAATTGAAACATCAATAACTCCGAAGAATATCATACAATTCGAAATGGTAAGAGAATCACTTTGCAAATATTAAAAAGACAAAAATGAATTTATGGTAAGTCGTAACAATCATTCCAGTTTTATTTTTGCTATTTTCCCCCAATAAATATATTATTTTATTGACTGAACTTTATCCTCCAATAAATATTATATTTTTTTATTCATGTTCAAACATAGATACATATCCCTATATATTAATATTATAACTTTTTTGGTAGCTATGTGTCACAGTGAGAATGATTTTCACAACTCTTAACGAAATATATTGGTCCAACTAAATATATGTTATATTTATATTAAACTAACTATCATATTTATTTAGTAGTGTACAAAAGAATATTCTTTATTCTTTCATTAAAAAAAGTTATGGAATTACGAAATATGATTAACATATATATCACAATTAATGACTGTGAATAGGAAAATTTTTATAACAATTATTTATCCTCTTTACTTTTCATTTAATTTTATATTATTAAAAGAATTTAAATAATCACATTAATCATATAATAAAAAAATTAGAATTTTTCTTATATGCTATAATCTGAATTTTTTTAAACGACTATAAATTACTAAAATGGTAAAAATCTTATATTGAAAATTTTGTGATCAATGGTAACGTTTTTTAGTTCAGTCAATCGTTTTTAATGAACCATAAACAATTTTTAATGATTAACTAAATAGATCACGTACATAATAAAGTGTATTTTGGTTTAAAAAATTTTGCACATCCAAAATCAATATGAACTATCATCCCGTTCACTTAAAAATTTTGTTACAATAAAAAATATAGAATTGAGCAAAAAAATATGAATCCAAATAACCGAACCAAATCTAATCCAAAAAAGTAGTACATAACATTAACCAAAATTGGTCAGATATCCAAACGAATTCAAAATTTTGGTATCTCGAGAACCGAAACTGAATCAAAATATTTCGGGTATCCGAAAATAGTCAAAGCAGATTTATATACGTAAATATATTAATTATTTTAAAATTTAACATATAAGAATATAGAAAATACACGAGATGTTTTTAAATTTACAAAAATACTTAAAAAATATATATAGTTAAAAGTATATTTTAAAAATAGCTAAACGATACTCCAAATACCAAAAATATTTGAAATATTTATTATTTTTTTGTCTAATATTTAAGATAAACCAATTTTATGTTAAGTTTAAGTATTTTGGCATACATTTTTCAAATTTATATGTTATATATATTATTTATTTTTAGACTTTGAGAAATTTAAAATATATATGAACTTTATACTTAAATGGGTTATCCGAACCTAAACTCAAACCAAGCTTGCAAGGATTCTAACCAAATCCGCAAAGATCTAAACCAAAAAAAACTTAATCGAACCAAATGGTATCCGAAAGTCCATCCCTAACCAAATGTTAAAAAAAATATTTATAACAAAATATGTATTTAAATACAATATATTTTTTTAAAAAAAACTTATCCCGCACATAGCGCGGTTTATCGTTTAGTGGATAATAAAAAAACAAACATGACAACGAGATTATCAATATTCATTATCGTGATCATACACATGAGCATTATGATCTTCACCACATACTTCTAGCAGAGAAGGAGTCCAACCTTACGACCCCGTCTAGCTTATCCTCAGCCAACCAAGCGGTTGCTTTTAGTCTATGGCGACCTTTAGATTTTTCAGCTGATTTGGTAGCCGGCGACATGTGGCAATTACTTCACTTGGTCTTTTCACATTTACGAATTTTGAATGGTTAGTCGATTTTGATGGCACTTTTGTAAATATTCCAAAAGCTGGTGGCGAATGGAACCGGTTCACGTATTGATTTGCAGGTCATGAGTTAAATTCCGCCGGAAGAATCATCCACGTACGAACAACCCCGTGTTGACGACCTTCCCATTTCATTTTTGGTTATTTTGATTTGAGACTTTGTGCAATTTAGAATTACTAATGTGTAACATATAAAATGTGCGGAACAAATAAAATGTGTGTTGGCGCTCAAGAAAATGCAAATGGTCAAACATACTTGCAAACCAAAAAATTCTCATTATATTAATATTATATTTCAAAGTTTTTTTCAGGCTCGGCATTATTTAGTAGTATGTTTGGTCATCAGTAGATGAATTTGAGATGCTAACCAAATCAGAGCAAGATAAATTTGATCAGTATTATAGAAAATACTTGAATGAACCACATAGGATGGTATTCTAGATTTTGTGTTTTATCTAAATCTTACCTTTAACATAACGAATATCCAAACACCTAAAAAAAGCTCAAACTTTTGTTTCTTGCGAAAATTAACCCAAGTATTAATATTTTGAAATTTAAATAAATATCCTAATTATTGAATTTAAAGTTTGTCTTGATTCGACCATAAAATCATTTAAGCCCAAATAAAATTATCGAACCGGATCTACAAATATATAAAACCGAATATGATTTAATAAGAGGCTCAAACTAAAGAAGATCTGAACACCTTAAAACCTTGCTCTAAAAAGTTGAAAACCTAAGTATCAAAATTTTGAAATTTAAATAAATATCCTATTTATTGAATTTCAAGTTTGTCTTGATTCGACCATAAAATCATTTAATCCCAAATAAAATTATCGAGCCGGATCCGCAAATATATAAAACCGAATATGATTTAATAAGAGGCTCAAACTGAAGAAGATCTGAACACCTTAAAACCTTTCTCTAAAAAGTTGAAAAAAAATCTGATATGTATCCGAAAGAGTACTTGGGAGCCTAGGTGGCTAGGTCTATCTAGGAAACTAAAACTTTTTGAATATTGTAAACGTTTTCGTTGCTCTTCCTAATGTTTAACATGTCTAAAATAAGATGAAGAAATTTGATTCTTTGCGGATTTGCACTATAAAATTAATGGGAAAATTGTTTTTAGGCCAAAAAGATAGTAACTATGTTCCATTAGTCAAATTTCTATTTTGTATCAATTTTGCCTCTAATGTCCTTTAGTATTTTAAAAATTAAATTAGATGAATAGTTTTACAAACAAAAAAATTAAAAAAAAAATAGTAACTACTGATGAATTACCTATATTAATTTAGTGGTATTTTTTGAAGTTCTAAAAATGTCTAAGTCATATTTTCATATTATGTTCTATATAAGTATACAAATGTCATTCTAAAAAGTAAAAAAAAAAAAAAAATCCATTTTTTTCATTGAATGTACTAAATTAAAAATACATATATAATACTAATCCATCCCCTATATATTAATTGATAATCATTTAAAAAGTTGTAACCCTAAATTTGTAATAATTTAAAATAACTTCAATCCTATGTGGCATAGCTCTTTGGTTTTTATTTCAAATCTCATGGATTCTAGAGCATGTGATATAATGTATAGTCTAAAAATTATACTCTCTAGCAATATAATATTTCGTAGACTATAGTTGGTCGCATATATCAAATATTTATTGTTTCGTATGATTTCCTTAAATAAAACCTACAGAATTACCTAATGTGATTAAAATATATATATATGACAATTAATCTTTATAATAATAGTACACTTTTGGAGCTCCTCAGCGTGTCCACGTCAGCAAGTTTGCGGGTCCCGCGCGTGTTATTAGGGAAAACAAAAATGTATAACATTTTGTAAGATTGAATGTTATCGATGAGTGATGAAATGGCCCAGTGGTGTAAGTTGGTGACGAGAAGTTGGTACCGCGAGTGCGCGGGTTCGAAATGCAGTGCTTGCATGTAATTTTTTTTTTTTATAATTTGGGCTTTTCGGGATACCTAAAAGCTTAGGAAGATTAAGAATGATTTTTTATGCTGGTTGTTGAGATACAAAATGACTTAAGGATTTGAAACTTTATGAGACCATCTTAGATACTTTTATAAGAAATGTTATCATGTTCTAACCTCCAATATCATTTCAATTCAGTTATAATCATCAAATAAAATAAAAACATATTTTTTCAATGATAAATATTTACCCCGAACCATTCAGATCGACCATAAATCTCATATACATCACAATTAAAAAAAAATATATATATATATATATATATACAACATAATTTCAGAAAAAAATTACACTAATAAACACATGTCATTTTTTGTCTTGTCTCCATTAAATTATTTTTTTACATGAAAGCACTAAAACAGTAATGCTCGATAAAATCACTAATAAAGGGAATGCTCGATAAAATCACTACGAAGATAAAATATGAAAATATCAACCCATATGAATTCAATGTTTATTCTTTTATCAGACTAATCAAGTTGTGTGACTTCTAATTTTTCATTCATCACCATTATATATAAGCCAGATAAACAAATGTTAAAAAAAAAACAGCAAAGTCTCATACACAAAACTACACAACACATCAACAACGTATCCAACCCCCACGCTTGCGCGGGGACTATCCATCTAGTGATTTTAAACAATAAAGATTTCATAACAATCTGTATAGTTTTTCTCATTTTGTTTATTTATTTATTATTAAAATAAATTACACTATTACATTAATCATAAAATAAAAATCTAGATTTTTTTGTGTATGTTGTATTTCGAATTTTTCAAAATGAGTATAAATTACTTAAACTATTAAAAGTCTGACATAAAATTTTAGGATCAAGGTTTTAATTTTTTTCTATATTAAAATATAATGATTATAAGACCATATGTAGAAATATTTTTAGTTTCTATATACTTCATATCGTTTTAATTAAATTATACATCATATGAAAATACATACTTATATTTTGATATTTGCATTAAACATATATTGAAAAGTTAGTATTTTGATTTTGAAATATGTCATTATTTTTTTTAAATGATTATAAATTATTGAAACTACTAAACATCTCAAATTAAAAAAAAATTGTTGGTGTAAAGTTTTGTTACACAAATATGCAAATAATCATATAATCATATGAGTAGAAACCTCATTTAATAAATATCCATTTTAAAAGTGTGCTATATTAATATGTTTATATCATTTAAATTTAATTATATATCATATACAATATATAAGATTGATTATTTTGATTTATTTACCCTAATTGCGAATAAACAAGAGTGATAGTTAAATTATATGCATACGCCAATTTATTACATAATAGTAACTGATTTCTTAGTTACTTAATATATATTTTTATTATTTTATTATTTTATAATATGCATAAAAATATAAAAGAAATAATAAATATAAAATATTTATTGTGCATAAAGTGCAGATTTTAACCTAAGTATGTATCTCTTTAATTATTTTAAATCTTACGTATTTTCTAAATCTTAGGTCAAAACAAACAAACAAAATGAGAATAAACTTCAAAATAAATATTTATATCGAGTAATAACCAAAATAAAATAAAACACAACAAGAGAAAAAATTGAAGATAAATAGGATAGACACATGAACGTAAAGTTCTCATAACCATAATTAGTTTTTAAATTGTTAAATCATGATATAAAACTGAGTTAATGTTTAATTTGTTAATTTTTAAATTTTTAAATATTTTTAATTCATTATGGTTATGTTAAATCATGACCATAATTAATTTTAAATTGTTTATTTGTATTTGAAAAACTTAAAATATTGTTTTTAAATAATTTAAAATTTCACTTAATTTTTTATAAACTTATTTTTAAAAACATTGTAAAAAATATAATTTTCTAATAATAATAGACAAATAAACAAATTATATTAAATTAGTTTTGAAACTTATATATTTTAAATGAAAATATTTATCAACTACTTCTTAAGAAAGCATTAGAGGACTTGCTAATACTCTACCAATCAAGCCTAGTGACACTCCGTTTATTTTCCATCACTCGAACACAGAAAAGTGAAAACATATATGAAGTCGGGTCCATTAAATTCTAAACTATGATCTACAATTATAATTACAATTGTTTATGATCTTATGTATAGATAATTATATAAAAATTCCAAAATTCTAAAATTTCAAATACATATAAAAATAATCATGTGTAAATTTTAAATTTGTCAATACTAAAATTTTATATTTTAATTACATATATTTACCATGCGTAAGGCGCAGGTCTTATCCTAGTTATATATTATTTGCCAAATGATTTTACAACATGTCATCTCTACAATCTGTTTGACAAAAATATGTGACATGGATACTAAAATTGATGACATGCCTTATAGAAAAATATGACATGGATAATTACATTTAATAATGATTTATATTTTTGGTAAACTTTTTAATTATAGTAATAACACATACTTTACATTTAATGTTGATATTTATTTATGGTAAAAAAAAATATGATAATAACTCATACATCATCTTTAAAATAAATATATTCAAATATAACATTATAAATTTTGAAATATTATTCTATTATATTTTTAATATTATACAATTTGTATTACTACGGTTTACAAAAATTGCTGCAATTTTATAAAAATATAAATTTCTAATTGCAAAATCATTAGTTATATCTATGAATTTTATAAATACTGTTTAGTTTAAATTTTTGATAATTATACAATTTTATATCACTTTTATTCATTTTATATACACATTAACTCAGTATAGTTAATTAATATAAATGGATAGAAAAATCTATCTAAATTATAATTTTAAATATATACATATATATATATATATATATTCTTAAGTATATTTTCAAATAAAAAAATTATTTCATCTTATTTTAATGTTTAACTAAATCAAATCTAAATTTAAATATTGGTAAGAAAATAAGAAAATCTATAATATTAATAAAAATATTATTAAATATAATTTAAACTTAAAAAATTTCTCACTGCACATGGTGCCGGAAAACACCTAGTCATAAATTATTTGGAATATACATTCCCCGCTTAACCCATCCCTATAAAATCAATAGATATCGGAATCTACACGTTACTTATAAATATAAAATCAGTAAAAAAATAGAATCTACACATTATTATAAGGGTAAATCTCGCAAATAGACTATTTAAATTTTTTATCACAAAAATAGACTTCTAAAAATAAAATGACCAAAATAACATTTTTTATTATGAATATTGTAAGTTTTTTTTTTTTAACTTTGAAATCCTACCCCGAAAACCCCACTTCTCAACTCTAAACAAAAAAGTTTATGATTATTTAATCCAAAGGGTATAAATGTATATTTAGTTATTTTTGACATTTAAGCCTATTTTGTCATTTTTATTTTTAAGGTCTATATTTGTGAAAAAATTTTTTTAGGTATATCCTATGAAATTTCTCTTATTATAAATTTAAAACCTATAAAATTTATTTCAAACATTTTTATTGAATTTACATATAGTAGAATACATTTTCTACGGATAAGGACAATCAGTTCCAAAAATATTGCAATACAATATTTATAAATATACATATAGTAGAATACATATTTACTTTAATTTTTTACAACACTTTAATTATTATTTTTCTTTTTGACAACTCTTTAACTTTTAATGTTTTCTTTTATTATAATTTATTTTAACTATTTTTTGACAAGAATTTAATTATTTACTGTAGTTTAATATTTAACTATTGTATTGTTAATTGTAATATATAATTTTTAATTGAAATTAATGATATTCTTGTCATTTTAAAAATATTGAGCCTGATGAGACATAAAGTATACTAGGTGTTTTCCTGCACATTGTGCAGTGATAAATTTTTAAAAATTTAAATTATATTTACAAATTTAATATATTAATATTCTATATTTTATTGTTTTGACCAATTTTTTTTAAAAATTGCTTTAATTAAGCATAAAATCAGAGAAAAAACTAATAATTTTTAACTTTAAATCATATTAGGCATCTATATGTATATTTTTATAATCACGTTTTAGATAAATTGTTTATATATTTCTTTTGGTTAAATATATTAAATTAACTTGTATAAATTACTAAAAAGATAAAAATTGTATAGTTATCAACATTAAAACTAAAAATATTTATAAATATCTAAAAGAAAGTAATGATATTAAGATTAAAAATTTATAATTTTTAAATATTGTAGAAAGTTTTAGTAGTAAAAATTGTATAATTATAATAAATTAAATGATATTTTGAAATCTATAATGTTATAATTGAATATGTTTTTGTGATGCTTTATGAGTTATTACCATATTATAAAAAATTTACCAAAAATATAAATAACATTAAAATGTAATATATGAGTTATTGTCATATTCTACAAAAATTTTGCCAAAAATATATATTTTCTTTAAATATAATTGTTCATGTCATATTAAACTATATGCTATGTCATAATTCCTATATGCCATTTTATATTAATTTAGTGAAAGTCATTGAAGAGATAACGTAGATTAAAATCACTTTACAAATAATATTTAGGGGCTGAGATTAACCTAATGTATATAGTTACCGTTTTTTTGGCCTATAAACCAATTTTCCCTAAATAAATGCGTATAAAAATCAAAAGGCGAGACAACTAAAATGGTTAACAAATCAAAATTGTCCATGTGGGTAACATCAGAGGCTAGCAGACTTTTAACCACGAATCAAAATGACCCACGTGGATACAGTAGCCAATAAAACCTTTCCATCAGGCACAACCAGCGAGATGGCAAAATAAAGAGCTACGTAGACCTTCTTCTCCAACCAGAGTCTTCACGGTAAACGGCAATAACCCTTTTCCTCCACCTTTCTCTTCTCTTTCCCGAATCTGAGCTCACCTGGACAAAGACAATGGCGATCAATAAAAAACTCTTACCTCTTCTCCTCCTCATATCATCCCTCTCCTCAATCGCAACATCATCATTCTCAGATCCAGATTCCGATTCAGATCTCGTCAACGAACTCATTTCCCTCAGATCAACCTCCGAATCAGGCGTAATCCACCTCGACGACCATGGAATCTCCAAATTCCTCATCTCCTCCCCCACACCACGCCCTTACTCGATCCTCGTCTTCTTCGACGCCACGCAGCTCCACAGCAAAACCGAGCTCCGTCTCCAAGAGCTCCGCCGCGAATTCGCCCTCGTCTCCGCCACTTTCCTCGCTAACAACAACGGATCCGATCTAAACAAGCTCTTCTTCTGCGAGATCGAGTTCTCCAAATCCCAATCCTCCTTCCAGCGATTCGGCGTCAACGCTCTCCCTCACATCCGTCTCGTATCCGGTTCAACAGCCAAACTAAGCGACGAATCTGGTCAAATGGATCAGTCTGATTTCGCTAGGTTAGCTGAATCCATGGCTGAGTTCGTCGAGCAGCACACAAAGCTAACCGTAGGTCCGATCCAACGGCCACCGTTTCTCTCCAAGGCGCAGATCGGCGTCATCGTTGCGTTGATCGTTATCGCGACTCCGTTTGTCATCAAACGGATTCTGAAAGGAGAGACTCTTCTTCATGACAGTAGGCTTTGGTTATCAGGTGCTATCTTTATCTACTTCTTCAGCGTGGCGGGAACGATGCATAACATTATTAGGAAGATGCCTATGTTTCTTCAGGATCGTAATGATCCGAATAAGCTCGTTTTCTTCTACCAAGGATCGGGAATGCAGCTTGGAGCTGAGGGGTTCGCTGTGGGGTTCTTGTATACTGTGGTTGGGTTGCTCTTGGCGTTTGTTACTAATGTGCTTGTTCGAGTTAGGAACTTGAATGTTCAGAGGGGGGTGATGCTGTTTGCTCTGTTTGTGTCCTTCTGGGCTGTGAAGAAAGTTGTTTACTTGGATAATTGGAAGACTGGTTATGGGATTCATCCCTATTGGCCATCCAGCTGGCGTTGATTTCACCTCGTTTGAGGTAATGAGTTTAGTCTTGGAGACATTTTGTGGAACTTGAGTAATGAATGATATGTTGGACGTTTTGTGTTTTTATGAGTACTTTGAATCAGTGTAGTACAATTTTCAGATTGATTACTACTTTACTACTTTCTTGTTAGTCCTTCACCTGATTGAGAAACATATGGATCTCTTTTCTAAGCAATGGCAACATTGCTCACTATTCGTCAGTTCAGATACTTTTGGGCAGTCTATCTGCATAGTGTCAAATTGTTAGGATAAGAGAAATATCGTATCTTGAGATCACAGTCATTAGTTCCCTACAGTTGTTTGTATATGTGATTTCATGTTATAATGGGTTTATTTTCATAACATTTTCTTGGACGGAGTCATGGTGTTTTGGACATTTTGCGTCCTTGATTTGAACACTTTGAATCAGTGTAGTACAGTTTCAGATGGTTGCTATACTAGTTCGTTGTTAGTCATTCATATGATTGAGAAACATTTTAACCAAGAAGATGGATCTCTAGGCGATAACTTTTAACATACGACGTTGTTATACTGTTCTGTTTGCTCTTTATAGGAACCATGCTGCATATTCAGAAAGCTATTTTTCCAAAGCATTGCTGACACTTTTAGGGAAATCTATCTCCACATTGTCAAATTGTTATAGGATAAGAGAAATATCAATAATGAGGTCACTGTTAGATAGTTACTATTAGTAACCCGATTGTTTGTGTGCATTTGTGTTTCCATGTTATAGCATTCTACTTGTCATAGCACTGAAACGTAAATGCGAAGTAGCAGTCAGGGCCTTTTACTTTACCCGTTTACAGTTTCTCTAAGTGCATCTAGTTAGGAAACAAAAGACTGTGTGATAGAAGATGGTATACAATCTAATATGATAGAGATGGAGTTTCGGTTTAGCACCATGCTCTTCTTGAGGAAATTTATATAGGACTTGCATTGAGTACACATATTGGTGTGATCGTTTTTTGACATCACTGAAATTTATATTATTAGATAATGTTTGGCATACCCTATTTACCT
Source organism: Eruca vesicaria subsp. sativa (assembly GCA_932364175.1). Taxonomy (NCBI): domain Eukaryota; kingdom Viridiplantae; phylum Streptophyta; class Magnoliopsida; order Brassicales; family Brassicaceae; genus Eruca; species Eruca vesicaria. The sequence goes on along the minus strand of CAKOAT010143932.1, from coordinate 49,111 downwards.
GCTTCCAACACAGACAATAACCAACTTGGTACAATAGAATCAATCAAGTAATAATTCGATAGACACACTGTTTGTGTGGTAAGATCAGCCACCTTGTGCGTTTAGCTCGAGTTATATTGATTACCAACCATGGCAAGATCAAAACCAGAATACTTTACCCCATTAAGAAAAGCCTGCGGATCCACACATCTGGATCAGATAGCCGAGATCTGCTCCCTCGAAGACTTCCATCGTATATCCCAGATTCTTGACACTTTTAACATTGGCCACTATATACCAAAAGTTCCTGTCATAAGTGCAGAAAATCAGTCTCGGAACTGGTCTCATTCCAAACCAGAGTGTCATCATTACCCTTCTCGTCCCTTAAACTACAGTATAGTTAACACCACTAGTATTCTGCCCTTCGTTACATGCCCCACTTCAACAGACCAAACCAGTCGTAACCCAGCTGCATTGTGGCCTTGTCCAGCACCTACAAAGCCAATAAAAACCGGTGAACATAAAGTCATTCCGCCACTCCCACAATAACCATTGAATCAGTTTCTGGGACTCCTATTTAATTTAGTGCTTTCATCCAAGAACATACATCAAGCAAAGCTGAAAAATTGGACCTGTAAAATCTATATATAGCCCATAAATCGAGCAAAATGACAAATGAAAAGATCATGACTCACCGTTTCCGTCATATGTTAACCGACCAAATTCCATTAACAATGTAATAAATCTAACATGCAGTTTTAATATATCATCAAACACAATGTATCTATCTGTCTTCATTATACATTCAAATCATATGTGATAGGTCAAGCACTATTTTATTACGCTACTAGTGGTACTCCGGCGCTACGCGCCGGGTTCATATATTTTATTCTCCAATGAATTCAAAATTGTTTGTAATCCTAGAATTAATAGTATATATGGATAAACTCTTGCATTGTGTGTCAGTTCTTTTAACTGATTTGTATGGTACTGTTGAGAGATGTTACATTTTGATGTTTGATACGGGTTTCTAGCAAACATAGATTAAGTTAATGTATTTGTAGTTGGGTATTCTTTCGTTTCATTGTTTCATTAGGATATATATAGTTGTTTTTACTAAATAGTAAATTACTAATTTGTTTTAATGAAAGTCACATTAAGCATTAATGTACTATATTTTCAAAAGTATCTTAGTAGAAATGAGAGGTTGCTGTTTCTAAACTTCCAACGTTGGTCTTCCTTTTTTTGTTTCTGATTTTTGAGTTGTAACTTTACTATAGTGGACTAATTATAGGTTTATTTAGGTCAATAAATGTGTATTTCTATAGTTTTACAGTCGTATGGTTGTTGTGGTTGGATATGCAGAAGAGGAAATAATAAGTTCCCGTGATATTTGAATGTGTAGTGAAGAAGACAAATAACATGTGGTGAAGAAGGGTAAACATTTATATATTTTACCTTTTCTTTTGTTTGGTCCAGTTATGGGTGTTGTTTTAGTGTTTAGTGGTAATTGTTTTAATTTTCCTTAATGTAAGAGCGAATTGCATGTGGATTTTGAAGTTTAGATTGTAGGCGATTTGGAGTGACTATTGAAGGAGTGATAGGGCAGAAAAAGAGATTTATTTATTTGGACTAAGTTTGGTTTATTGTTCATTTGAAGTGAGATGTTATGTATTTTACGCCGTAGTTATTTTATTGGTTTACTATGTTCCAGAAACCTTGATTTCCATGTAACAATAACTTTTTTGTTTCGATTCATTTATTTTTGTCTATGAACATGGTTTTTTTTACCACATATGTTGTTGTATTTAGTAATTTTTGGTGTAATGTTTTGGATTAGTGGTTGACCATATTTCATATTTGTGTAATGAGATCTATCCAATATCGTAAGTTGTGGTAATATGTGTCTCTTCTTTAAGTTAAGTGTTAAGGCTGACTTCCAACCAACTCAACAAATATTTTTCTGGTTTACTATGTTCCAGAGATTTTGATTTCCATGTAACAATGTTTTTTTTCTGTTTCGATACATTTATTTTTGTCTATTAACATGGTTTTTTCTGTCACATCTGTCGTTGTATTTAGTAATTTTTGGTGTAATGTTTTAGATGAATGGTTGACCTTATTTGGTATTTGTGTAATGAAATCTATCATATGTCGTTAGTTGCGATAATATGTGTATCTTCTTTAAGTTAAGCATTAAGGTTGACTTCCAATCAACTCAACCAATATGTTGATAAAACAGATTTTTTTTATAGAATATTCATTTAGGATGAAACTGTTTCTTTCTAGATTTATGCATCTATCTTATCATAAGAGAGCCGGGTCAGCCTTAGCCTAGTGGCTAAGTGGTACCCAAGGCACCGGGGTTCGACTCCGCCTTCAGGGATTCCTGGGTGAGATTTCCCTACGTGACAAAAAAAAAAAAAAAAAAAAAAAAAAAAAAAAAAA
>CAKOAT010143932.1:16992-46584 GCA_932364175.1 Eruca vesicaria subsp. sativa | reverse complement strand
CTAATAAGGAGTTAGGCAACAATAAAATAAAATCTACACTTTTTCTATTTCGTAGGTTTCAACACAACCAATAAACAGTTTATTCTAAAATTAAAATTAAAAAATCTTGTGGCTAAATCATGTCTTTTAATATTTTTGTATATTTTCCTGTAAACAATAATCTAATGCAAATTCAATATTATAAATGTTGAATGTTATAAAATATATAGCAACATATTTTAAATAGTATATAAAATAATTTTATTATACATTAAAATATAATGTGGATGCATACAAAAAAAACATTTGTGCGGATGCACAAATCATATTCTGAAAATGTAAGTGATACAATTAACAAATTATAAGACAACATATAAGACTCATTATCAATTATAAAATTATCGTGTTTAAAAATTTCAAATTAAATGATTATTTTTAAAACTATCACTTACACAAAATGGATATCTATTTAGAAAAAGGTAAAATGAAAACCCGCGTACGATAAATTTTTAAAGTATAGATTATCAATTATACAGAATAAATAGTCATTTGTAAAAATCGTAAAAACAAATACCCGCGCACTATAAAATTTGAAAATATAGATTATCACTTACATAAAAGAAATTTTAATTTATTTATAAAGAAAAAACCAAAACAAAAAGCAAAAAAATAAATGATCATTGATATATAATCTTACCAAATGGATTATGTTACTTTTTTATGTGTTTGCTTGATCATCAAGAAATCAGAAGAAGGTTCTCGTTCTAATAAATTTGGTAGCTCTATTTTGGTTTCCCGAAATCTCGTCCTTTCTTGTTTGTTAACTAAGAAGGAAGACTTTTAAAATTAGCTGCTTATGTTTACTTGTGAAATAATTTATCAATGAGAAGCTGAGTTTATACATTCATTTTCAAAACTGTCTGTGTTTGCCTAGGAAATATCTAATAAATGATACTTTCTATATTTTTTTAAAAGTAAAACTTTGGTCCAATAGGTTTCTCAGTTACCATTTACCAAGCCAGGAAAAAAAGACACTGAAGTGATACAGGTGGGAGTCCGTATAGTGTTTTGATTTATAGGGAAGAAGAAAATGTATATTTTAAAATCTCATTTGGTTGAAAGGAGATGTAATAAAGTTATCACAATCAGTTTATAAATGCAAATAATCATTTAATTCTTACCTAAGATCCATCACATTGTGTTTATCACCGTTCCAACAACTCAAGAAACAAAAGTTTCGAGAAACTCTAGAAGAATATCACAAAAGCAAACAAAAAATCACAAAAGATATTTCAACAAATGAATCAATAACTTAATTATTTCACTAACAAAATTCAAACACACAAAAATAAACATATTCCAAAGGCCTATCATCCTGCTTGATTGCATACTAAACCAGCCTAGAATCAAATCTTGAGAGACCATTCACTTTGAAAATACTTGTAACCGTTTTAGACACAGCATAGTGGTTTTGATGTCATCAAGAGAGAGGAGTTAACCATTCTTAGCTTTGGAATATTTCCAAAGGGAAAATATATAATTCCATCTTAAACTAAATACACCGAATCTCCACAGTCGTGAACTTCACCTTTTATTATAAGTTCCTAAACACCTGAGACTTCAAAACTTTATGAACCCTATAAATCTTTACCAGTCAAAAGTTGTATCTTGGAACTATCTCACATGACAGAGCCGATAATTTTTTTGGATCACCCACCCTTGTGGATAAGGGACATCTAGGGCATCCAAGTGAAGATGCAAGCTGGTGGAAATACCTTCCATATCGCTTTCATCTGCTACCACCTGTTCTATAGTTGTTGTCTCCTGCTTGGAAACACACCATGTCATGTTTAAGTAAGATTACAAAGACAGTTCATTGAGCACCAGAGATGGAAGGAAAAAGCATAACTGGAAACCTTCCTTCACTGTGTCTAGATATGGTAATTGAAAGGCACACGTGTGTAGTGGAGACAGCCAACAGACCATCTCATTGCAGTGTAGTTTTAAACGAAGTAACCGTAGAGTTCTCAAGTCCGTCCATGTTTTAATTTGACTATCCTATTTCTGAACATCCAACCCCATAATACCATCAATATAATTTATAAGCATGTAGGATACGTAAAGGAGGAAACACACAACACTACTGGTATATAAGTAATTAGCAACAGAGAGGACTTAATATTCAAACTTTTATTAGTTAAGATCTAATGCGATAACAAAATGAAATATCATTTTCATACCTTGGTATATAAAAGCTGATACAACTTCTGATATTTAGCTTCTAAAGCTGCCTTCTACTTGAAAAACTTTGCTTCCATTTCATCAGGTTGGTTCTGCAATGCAAAATGAGAAAAAAGAATAAGAAAATATATATATATATATATATATGCACCACCAAATATCACAAATCTAAAAGACTATGTTCAGAAACTGCGAGGCATACAACGATTAGTAAATGATACTATTTAAAAAAGAACAGTCGCTGACAGTTACATATACGCACCAGGAAACTTCAAAGTAAATATTAAACCAAGGTTGTAGAACCCTGTTATCTGGCCAATATTTCCTTGGAAGCATGGCACCAATCAAATTTTCTTTTTGAATGAAAATATATAGAAGTAATTTTTTAGTATGAGAGAGACCTAATATAAAAATAAATGGGAGGGAAACACCACAACTCTAGAATTATGGTTGCAGATAGAAAAACAGAGATGAAAGAGGAAGCTGAGTTCAAGTAGACACTCAAATGATTGGATGTATCACTGTCAGGTATAGGCAGCGAACAGAAGCTAATCTTGTTTGGGTCGAGGAGATTCTTCTTGGGTGGTCGGAAAGAGAACGGAGGACTGGTCAGAAGTGAGTCATCAGAACGGAGGACTCGTCACATTCCTGGCCTCCCAAAACTTCAGCAGCCGCACTCCGACGGTGGTGCTACAGCAAGCGATTTTGATCTCATCAAGAAAGAGAGAGGAGTTAACCATTCTTAGTTCTGAAGTGTAGAAATCTATATGATAGAGATGAATGAAGATATGAGTTTTGAGGGAAAGATTAAATAAATGTCAGAGAATGGGAGACGTTACGGTAATCAAAAAGTCTCGTGCTATATTTCTAAAATCGTAGAGGTAGATGGGGAAAGAGAGACGATGGGGAAAACCCTACTTCCATATGGGCCAAAAATCAGTTTCATAAACCTGGGTTTCGAATGTGAACAAAGCCAATTTAAATCAGAACACGCCGGCGAAAATGCTAATAACGTGAGTCATATAACCAACCACATATGGACAGGTGGCGAAAAACCCCCCTCTAACCAAAGGTGATGTGGATAGCTTAAGAAGGCAGATATGTCAACTTTATTATTATAGATGTCTAATATTTCTACGGTTTCTTTGATTTGGACCTTGACAAGTTTATAGAATTATAATTTTAAATTAATTGGTATGCGTGAAACAATTCATTCATTTGTGTTTTGGTTCTGTGCATTCTTTTTTTCTTGTTTTTGATAAGCATGACTGTCTGAACCTTCGGCCCAAATATCCCCCTGGGATCTAGCAGACGCTAATATCATTTATAGCATAAAGCATTCTTTTAAGGTAGATCGAACATAGTAGCACAACGATATCATGTCTGCGCTTAGACAAATTGGACTATCACCTCCATGATTTTTCTATTATTTTTTGTGAGATTTTTAATTTGTTATTGCAAGATAATGAACATTTACTATCTACACGAAGACTTATTCTTAGGTTCACCCCCTAAGGTGAACTTTTAGGTTCACCCCCTAAGGTGAACTTTTAGGTTCACCAACCAATATGATGGTGTTATTTCATATTTGATATCTTTTAAAAAAAAAACAAAATCTTGTCAAATTATATTGTGTTTTTAAAATAAAACTAGAACAAAATAAATAAGATAATAATATTTACAAAAAACGAAAAAAAACTTTAAAAATATATTTTAACATTATATTATGTTTTAAAAAAAAGATAAAAATAAATAAAAACAGTGTAATTGGTTAGTATTAATTTATCCAAGGGTTAAGATTTTTCCAAAGGGTTTATGATTTACCCAAGGGTTTAGGGTCTAGAATTAGGATTTAGGGTTTAGTATTAGGGTTTAGGCTTTAGGATTAGGGTTTAGGGTTTAGTGTTTAGTGTTTTAGTATTAAATATTTTTTTTTCGTTTTCTTAATATTAATATTTTTTATTTATTTTTTTCTATTTTTATTTTAAAAACATAATATAACTTAATAAGATTTTATTTTCTTTTTAAAAAGATATCAAATATGAAATAACACCATCCTATTGGTTGATGAAGGTTCACCATAGGGGATGAACCTAAAAATAACTCCTACATTAACTGAATTTTAGTTGTGATATTAACTTTAGATTTATTTAGTTCTGCAGTCTAAATTTAGGACTCATTGAATATATGTATTTGAATTATGTTATTTATTTTAATTATCATCTTAAATATTTAGTATTATTTTAAGATTTTAAGTAGTTTTCATGGTTATTTGGTTTTTCAATAAAATAGGTTTTTGTAGGTTTATTGTTTTACACATTTGTTAATTGGTTGATTGATTTTCCTATAAATAGGTTTCTAGGCTTATTGTTTTACACTGTTGTTAATTGCTATTACTGAGAATTTATAAAGATGTTTTGATAAATATTGAGAAAAGTATTTTTGATCCTCGTTTTTGGTAGATCGGTTAATTTTGGCGAATCCAAATAAAATTATTTTTATTTATTTAGCTTTCACTATGTCAATTAGTCATATAAAATTTGGGATATGTTTGAGTTCATATCACTTTTTTTTTGTGGAACCAACTTGTATCTGAGTGTTAGAATCACAATAATTATTAGAGAAATTAAAATATGTGACTACAATAAAAGTGATATCTCATGAAGTAACCATAACGATGCATGTGTTATGGTACTGTATTAATGACACAAATATTTTGCACACGTGTTTATTGTAACTAAGTAATTTTTTTTTGAGAAATTGGCGTATATGGGTCTGATTGGTAATAGCTGTAATTTTAAAGGTTTTTGCTGTAAAAAAATATTTGTAAACTTTTTGTTGTGGCTTTAGATTTTATTGCTGTAGATTTTTTGGAAAGCACTAAAAAATTGCTTTGAATATTTGGCTCTGCATAACACTTATATAGCTGTAGGTTATTTCAAGAGTTGTGGTTTCAAAAAGAAATTTTAAACTTGACTACTCTGAATTTAGTGCTGTAGAAATAAATAGAGCTGTGGACACCTACAGCACTACCAATCACCCCATATATCTCCATTTGAGATCCATATTGACAATCTATCTTCCTCGTTCTACTTGACCTATCCTTCTTATATAACCCTTATCCCCTAAGATAACTCTACCCATAGCCTCATGCATTGTGTTAGACTTATGTCTAAAAGTAATTCTATTTTTTTTTATTACCTCTCTATCATTCTCCTTCTTAATACTATCATTTTTTTCTTTATTCTCTTCTCACTTACACGAATTCTACTTCATTTTTCTTGATTTTTTTTAATTATCTTAACTTTTACTAATCCATATTTAACTCACTTTGAATTATAGTTATTTCCATTGTCATCACCAATCTCTGCGGTAAAACACTATATGTGTTGGAACCAAGCTTCCCAAAATTCTAGTTTTAAAACTATTATAATATTTCTTTTTCTAACAATGATCTTCGGCAATTATGGAGATTAGAGCCTTATTCAAGCGAAAAGTCATGTGGAGAAGGAATCGAGTAGATTCTTAAGTGATAGTGATCAGATCGTCGAGTAAACACCTTTAACACAAACTTATCTAGATGGCAAAAAGTTTCAGGTAAATGAAATGTTACAAAATACTTATTGTTAATTGATACATAGTTTATTAGCTGATAAAAATTTTTAATATATAGTTTGCCAGCTTATACATGATTTGTTAACTAATGAATTGGTTGATACATAGCTCTGATTTGATATTATTTCTTGATTAATGAGATGTTATCTGATAAACAATTTGTTACATAGTTCATGGTATGTTAACCAGTGGCAGATCTAGAATCAATTTTAATTGTGGTCAGCAGAATGGGTTTTAGCCCAACCTAATGTGTAACATGAAAAAAATGAAAATATGGGGTCAAGGGGCATCGAACCCATGTATTTATTATGGGGTCAATAGGTGACTTAGAAACCAATCAAGCTGAGAATCTTTAGTTGTTCTATGTAACAAGGTAATATTTATAATTTTACCAGTGTCAAATGACCCTATACCTTTAAACGTGGGTCCTCCCCTGATGTTAACTGATACATAATTTGATATCAAAATATTGATAAATATTTATTGATACATGGTTACAATTGTAGTTAATTGATACATTGTTTCTTTTATTGATAAATAGATGTCGATTTGTACATTGTCTACTACTTAGTTTTGTACTTCAAAAATTGGTTGATACAAGATTTGTAACATATTGTTTGATAAATAGGTTATCATCTGATAACTAATTTGATACTTGATACATGTTTTATTAGCTGATACATAATTTGACATCAAAGAATTTGTTATATGATATATGATTTGGTATTTGGTTTATGTTTTGTTAGATGTTACACAGTTTAATATCCAATAATTAGTATGTAGTATTATGTATTTTATTAAGTACTCATTTTTATGATGAAGCTATACATATATATATATATATAGTAGTAGAAAAGTATATCAAATTTGTAAAATATTAAAAAGAGAAAATATAAGAAAAGAGAGTGCAATATGAAAGAGAAAGAAAATAAAAAGAAAGAGAATTTAAGATGGAGGCAAAAATTGTTGAATCAAAGAGGGAAGAGAGTGTGAGAGTGTAAATAAAAGAGAGTGTCAGCGGAAAGAGTGTGTAAGAGGAAAGAGAGTATAAGTGTGTAAGAGGAAAGAGAATGTAAATAAGAGTATTTGTGGAAGTTCATGATGAAAAAAGTGGGTGAAATGCTGAAATGCTCTTAATGAGGCAAAATTCCTTCTGCCATACTCTTACTCATTCTTACGTACTCCTCTATATTCTGATACTCTCCATATGGCTGGTTAATGTCGAATTTTCCTTTCCTACCTGAACGAATTAATGACCAATCAAAATCGAGAATCCTCTGAATTATTTTTATTTCCAAATTGGGATTGATTTGTTTTTTCTCTCTCATCTGCGGGATTCGTTTTTTCTTCTTCTTCTTCGTCGTTATCATCGCTTAGATCGGTTGAATTCTTCTTCTTGGATGCTGAATCATTGAGCTATTGATTCTGTTGACAGGGTATGTATCTTAAATCGTTCCTAACTCGTCGTAACCCAATGTTAGAATCCACCATACACGATCGATTTATAGAGATTCCAAATTACAATTCTAATTGGACTAGAGTAATTGAGATCGGAATGTGTGAATAGGCTATCGAATGGGATAATTAACAACTGTAATCATAAGAAAAAGAAAAGATAGAACGTTGGGAATCCAAACTGATAACTATTGAAACGAATTGAAGAGGGAGAAAACGAATAGCTAGAACAAGAAAAGTTGGGAAAATTTGGGAAAGTTGGTTGCTGACAAAACTGTGTATAACTTCGTATAACTAACATGCTATAACTGTATAAATAGGAATAAATCAGGTATAACTTAGTGGTTAATTTTTTTTTAATTGCAGATGAGTCTTTCTTTTACAAACATACACTTTGATTATGATGGACATTATTCTAAGTTTGGAGATAATTATGAATGGATTCCAACCGATGGTTGTTTGTATGGTATATCCTTTACGACATCATCATTGGTGGAGATCACTTATTTGTTGTTGAAGGAGAGAATATGCAGGAAGATGGGAATAGATTCGTTTACGAAGAGGCTGAAATTTGGTTACATTCCACTGGTAGTGGAACCTAAGAGACAATCATATATTTTGGATGATGAAGATGTATTTGTTTATCTAACATCGGTGGATAAAGAACAAAAGAAGAAGTATTTTGCATGTAGAGGACACCCAAGAATTGGAAATAATTCAAATAACCGAGCAACTATCAAGAATTGAGAATGAAAGCTCATGTAGTAGGAACTATGGTGAGCGTGAGAGTAGATATGGAGAAGAAGATAATGTGGGTACTGGTTTGGAACATAAGGAACACAATGAACATCCCCACAAAAAACACAAGAGGACACGTTGAAAGGTGAGATTTGTATTTTGTGTTGTGCAACTAAGTGAAACTTTATCCTTTACTGGTATAAGTACGATAGGTAAACTGAGTAATATGATTGTACATTTTAAACTTGTTACGAAAGTACTAAGATGGTATTTTATGAGTTATTTTGGATTGTGTTGATTATGATTTTATCAGAAAAAAAAACCCGTTGGTTCTTAGTAATCATGATGTCATTACATTGTCTTCTTATATGTTTTTCGTTAATATTCACCTTGTCTCATTTGAAATATTACTAAGTAATGAAATCGAGTTTATGTGTACATGGACAAATGAGAAATGAATCAAGTATACATAATATAACTGGTATAACCATAAAACCAGTCATTGTAATAGAGTAAAACCAAGATAAATAGAAAAAAATATAAAGTACAACTTTGATGTTTTCTGTAAAACTGCAAATTTGGTGAAACTTCAATCACAAAAATACTAGGCTAAAAATTTCCTTCCCACCAGCTTTTCGATTTATAATCTCAATCTTCCCCCTCCCCAATCCAATTAGTACTAAAATCCTTACTTTTGCGTTTTTCCTCATTCTCTAGATTTCACTTTCTTTCTCTTCCCTTTATCTCTCGTTCTCTCTTTTTTTTTCTCTCTCTCTCTCTCAACCGAAATCCCCCAATGTCGAACCCAAATACGTCTGCTTCATCTTCCACGACCGGTGGTCAGAGAAGACGAGTAAGAATTCCGGGGATACCTAAGAGGTGTTGGTGCGGGGAGAGCATCACCAAGGTCATCTCCAAATCCGGTCCAAATCTATATCTCCAGTATTATCAGTGTCTCGATGTGGTAAAAAAGAGGGTAACCTCCGTTTAGCTTTAGTTATTGAAGGGTTGCTCTTAAATATTTTGAGCAAAATGTTGGAATGTTGTAGCTCGAGAACGACAATCACGTCTTCAAATGGGTCAACAAAGCTTTCACAGATGAGATTGAACAGTTGGAATACCAAGTTCGTGTGCTAGAAGAAGAAGTTCAATTGCTCAAAGCAACAACTACAGTAAGCAATGAAGGTCCCAAAATAATGCCTAAGATAATGATATCAGAATGTTGTTAGTATCATCATTCTTGTTGTAGTTCTCGGTCGAATTATGATGTACAAGTGATTCCTAAAGCTAGTGACTTTTTCAAACATTTTGTTTTGTCTAAGTTTTTTTTTGTAATTTATGCGAAGTTAAACATTATGTTTGTCTAAGTTTTTTTCTAAATTTCTCCTAAGTTATGCGAACTTAAACTACTATGAAGTATGGTCAATTGAAAAAGTTTCTCAAATGTTTACGATGTTGGACAATTGAGAAATTGAACCTAACACAAAATTTGACCTGGTTATACGAACACCAACTTTCAAGTTAAGTTGAACTACTAATAACTTTGGTAAACTGAAAAGTTTCTCAAATGTTTACGATGTTGGAAAATTGAGAAATAGAACATAACACAAATTTTGACCTGGTTATACGAACATAAACTTCATGTTAATTTTAAGTTATTCTTAGGTTCACACACTTGGACAATTACAAAAGTTAAGAAAACCATTTTTAATACACATTAACGCAGTTCGACATCACAAACCAAGTTTCAGAGACACTAATGCATTAGATAAAACCTTACAAAGGCCCTATAGCTCCGTACTTCCGAACATGAGGGTCACTGTTATTGACCGATTGTCTGAACTCCTCTACCTCCGGCAAGCGCGGTTTGAACCTGAAGTCAGATAAGTCCCCCTCAGTCTGAAGCCATTCTTCCGTAGGACAAGAATAAACTGTATAAATGAGTTTAGAGAAGGTTTTAGTCAACTAACACATTTAATCTGAAGTCACATAAGCATAAACTTCACTTACATAAATAGGCACGAACCTTGCACATCTTAAGGACCACAATCACCTCTTGACGACCTCCCCTGTTTTAAAACCCTTCTTGGAAGACATAAGCATATTTCCCAGTTGCCACACATTTTATCTGACTCTCACTATGATGAATAAAACAAGGTGAGTCAATTACACGTCAATTACACTAGTGCAAACATTTTGTTTTGATCATATGTTACTTAATACTTACATGTTGTCCCTTATGTAAAACACCATCTTTGGTCCTTCAAGATCATCGAATGGGCTTCCGCCTTAAAAACCACTCCCATTGTATCTATTAGATAAGTATATTCGATTCCGTTACTTACATATGAAATATATATATTAGTTAGAATTCATACCTATGGGAAAGTTTTTCTCCTTGTGGCTCATGTGAGGGATTTCATGAATGCCTTTGAACTCAAAGTAGAGCTGATCGTTCAGAGGATCGATGATGTGGATTTGGGTTTCGCCAGTAGCAGTTAGTGTGAATTTGGATTTTGCTGCCTTGAAACGTGAATGGGCACGGCCAACTTCTACAACAAAAATTTCCACCCATTTTCCTTCTTGCTTCTCTAGGCCTCTAAACCTATCTCCATATAAACGCCAATGCTTGACCTTCTCGTGATAGATAACTTCACCAAGAGTATTGTAGTGTTCCATATTTGAAAGATGATGAATTATTTCTTTTCGGTGAAATGTTTTTAGATATAAAAGAGACGATTTAACTTAACTTACTGCAGTGGAGTGGAGATAAATTTAGGGTTTTTAAAATTGAATGAAAATGTAATGATGATTTGGTTTAGTGTTGTGGGATTTAAATGAAGTGTAATGATGATCATAGGCGACTGTTAGTGTGAAAAATCGTGTCTTTCCTACTGAACTCAACTTGTTGGGTTGGGGTAATAAATCTGAAAATTATGGAGGGGAAGACACCGCACCGTCTATCAAATCATTCTTAAATGGAAGAGTTACAACTTGTAGTTGGGGTAATAAATCATTATTACAAAAATTAAATTACTCTTCATTTATTATCCCTTATATTTCTTACTGAATAATATATTTATTTCTTAACGGTCTACATAGTTTCATATATTTAGACTATCAAAATTGTTGCACTATGTAAATTGTTAAATGTTTTCTTAGTTTCATATATTTAGACAATCTAACTCAGCTGTTTCACTTAGTTTTAAAAAACTATTTATTTTTATCATTTAAAGTTTTACAAAGTTTTAAATCTAACGTATGCGACTGTTGCAGTCAGAAGTCGTGCCTTCTCGAGACCTCCATCAAATCACCCTTAACTGCCGTGATAAATAAAATCTTATCTCTTCTCCACTGTTGAGGATCATCGCTATTATAAAACGGTTTGTCATTTTCCAAATAAATAAAACGTTAATTTTTCCATTTAGTGATAAAACAAATATCTCACCATGTCGAACTCTAACTTGGCTTCTCTCCCTCCTTCCATGCTTCACAAGATTCTCTCTAAGGTAGCAGAAAACCATCTCCGGGACTTTAGTAGTGCAAGAGTTGCATTACCCGCCTTCAATCAAATTGGCAGAGAAGAATACTTCTACAAATCTGCAGATCTTATTCACTTCAATGACTGGATTGATGAGGTCAATGCTGTCAGAACATGCATGCTTAAGTGCTACCAAGCCGGTATCAACATGCGATCTACATGCGAGGTATGTATGAGTTCTTCGTCTTCTATTTACTTGATCAATTAAGGGAAAAAATCGTCTTGCTGGTGAGAGGGGATTTTGTTGGCCAAGTACGTTGATGATATGCTCAACTTAGCATTTAGTGTTGATGATAGAGGACTAGTTCACAACTTTCCTACTTTTATACGTGAGTTTTCTGATCAGATGAATCACATGCTCGCTACTGAGGTATCCTCAGGTCATTGGGGTTACGAAAAACCACAGATCTTTATGTCTCTATTGGAAAAGATAGATCCCAACATCAATTATTGCTGGTGCTCTGAAATGATATAACCGGTGTTTGTTGTCTCTTTAGATGGATCAAGAACACGGTGAAAATGCAATCGTTGTTTCTGGCAATGTGCAGTTTGGGACTTCTACAATGATATTCATTTGACTGTTGTTCTGTGGCCAAAGCTCGTTTGGTTGCAAAGGGTTATACTCAAAATTAGGGATGAAGTATTTTTGTGTGTTTATAAGTTGTTTATAAGTTATACCATGCACCTTTATTTACTTTTCTAAACTTTATGTAAAATAAATTTCCCTTAATGTAATGTCTATAGTTTTTATTTATTTTAATTTTACTAAATATATCAGTAACATAATGCAAATGAATAACTATTTTTATATGTTTTGGATTAACTGTAATCAAAGTTAATCAATATGTTATCACTAAATATATCAATATCATATTGCAAATGTACATAATACAATCAAAATTAGTTAAAGGTTTACTAAATTGTATAGTTACTACAAGTGTGAATTAGTGCAACTTAGATTACAGTTACACTTACACCAAGTTATATAATTACACAAAGTTTCAGTAATGTTTTTGAACCTATGGACACTGGAGATCCAAAATTTTATGATTCGGGTCTGGATGATCCGCGAAATACCTCTGGTTGCCTTGTAATTATTCGAGTTTCTTTCGGTGTTATGGTCTTTTACTAAATTTTCCTATTTAAATAAAGATTTTTGTTCGGATTTATTTGGGAATAAATTTCGGACAGGACGATTTTGAGAATAAATTTTTTTGGACAGGGGTACTAAAGCATTTGATTCAAAAAAGTAAAGCAATTTACACATATGTCAAATCATGTGTATGGTTAATATTGCTTCCATTTTGGGTATATTTAACCAATTCTCCCTATTTTTTTAATGTTCATTTGTAAAGTTAAATAAAAAATGGAACATAATTTTGTTCCATTATATATAACGCATCATAAGAATGAAATTAACAATAAAAAAATCAACGAGAAGAAGAAACGACAGCGGAATGGTAAGCGGAGATCAGGATGGTCTTGTTCGTGTCGCTCGCATGCAGCAAAGACGATACGGGAGGCTATTATTGAAATGTTCATATTCTTTGATTGCTAGAAGAATGTAAACATTTGGAGAAAATGAGCAGTTACCAATGCAATGTTCGATTCTAATTTAGTAGAGAAATATAGACTGAAATATAAATTGGGTTTTCTATCAATTATTTTTGGTTCTATTTTATTAGAGAAACACTACGAGAAAACTAAGCATTTACTAGGAAACTTTACTAGGAAAATAATTCCTCGTAAAAATACTACGAATTTACTTCGAGTTTACGAGGAAACCATTTTTCCTCGTAACGTTCTCGTATACTTACGAGAAAACAGTTTTCTCGTAAACTCGTAGTAGACTTACGTGGCCCTTACGAGGAAAAAGTCATTTTCCTCGTAAACTCATAGTAATTCATTTTCTCGTAAATTCCTAGTAATTACTTACTATGAAATTAGGAGGAATGATTTTTTTACTACGAAATTAAGAGAAACTGGATAGAAAATATCGAATTTAAATCAAAAACGTGTTTTGTACCTATTTTTCTTAGCAATTTCCTAGTAAATTCTCAGATTCAATAATTTCTATAAATACCACCATATGTGGTTCATTTGAAACACACCCAAAAAACAATCAGCTATAAGCTTGATAAAACACAAAAAATGTCCGGTCCGAGAAATATTTTCAAGTTGCGTAAGTGGATGTATTCACACAGAGATAATAACGGGAGGGTGACGAAAGAATTTCTCGAAGGGTTGGAGACGTTTATGCATCAAGCAGATTCTACACCACTCACGCATGAAAGTGGTAAGATGTTATGTCCTTGTCGGAAATGTTGCAATACCAAATTATGCCCTCGTGAAAATGTTTGGAAGCATTTAATAAATAGAGGTTTCATGCCATATTATTATATTTGGTATCAACATGGAGAAGATGCTAGTTGTATGAATGAAAGTAGCAGTAGTAATAGCAATTTTCAGATTGAACCGGTTGAGCATTTGCGTAATGAAGGTAGCAGTAGTAATAGCTATCATCACCAAGAGGAACAAATGGTAGATTGTGAAAGGATTCATGATATGGTAGGTGATACCTTTGTAACTCATGATGATGATGAAGTTGAAGAACCTAACTTAGATGCCAATAAGTTTTATAAAATGTTAGATGCTGCGAATGAGCCAATTTACAGTGGTTGTAGAGAAGGTATGTCTAAATTGTCATTGGCTGCTAGAATGATGAGTATTAAAACCGATCACAATCTACCTGAAAATTGTATGGATGCATGGGCAGACTTGTTTAAAGAGTATTTGCCAGAAAACAATGTGTCTGCTGAATCTTATTATCAGATTCAGAAATTGGTATATAGTCTTGGGTTGCCCTCGAAGATGATAGACGTTTGCATCGACAACTGCATGATTTACTGGGGAGATGATGAGAAGTTAGAAGAATGTCGATTTTGTAAGAAGCCACGATTCAAACCGCAAGGTCGAGGGCGTAATAGGATACCGTACCAAAGGATGTGGTACCTATCAATCACATACAGATTAAAAAGATTGTACCAATCTGAGGAGACTGCTGGAGGGATGAGATGGCACGCCGAGCATACTCAGACGGATGGAGAGATGACTCATCTATCAGATGCAAGAGCCTGGAAACATTTTAACAATGTACATCCACATTTCGCTAACAATAGCCGGAATGTGTATCTTGGATTATGCACTGATGGATTTAGTTCATTTGGAATGTCTAGGAGACAATATTCATTGTGGCCAATCTTTCTTACACTGTATAACTTGCCACCGGAGATGTGCATGCGACGAGAGTTTCTATTCATGAGCATATTAATACCTGGTCCAAAACATCCAAAAAGATCTCTCGATGTTTTTCTACAACCACTGATAAAAGAGTTGAAAGATTTGTGGTCAACAGGGGTGAGGACATATGATTGTTCAACGAAAACAAACTTTACGATGCGAGCGATGCTTTTGTGGACCATAAGTGACTTTCGTGCATATGGTATGTTGTCTGGGTGGACTACACATGGGAGATTAGCTTGTCCATATTGTAATGGAATGACATATGCGTTTCAGTTGAAGCATGGTAGGAAGACTAGTTGGTTCGATTGTCACCGTCGATTTCTTCACATTCACCACCCATACCGAAGAAACAAGAAATTGTTCAGGCACAAGATGGTTGTCAGAGACACTCCTCCTCCATATTTAACTGGAGAACAAATCGAAGCGCAAATCGATTACTACTGTGCTCTAGAAACAGCTCCTCATGGTGGGAATTGGCATGTTCCCAGTTAACGTATTATGGTATGTTTTAATTTTTAAAAAGTTTTGATGTATTATGTATGTTTTAATTTTTAAAAGTTTTTTTAATTTATTTCTTAATTAACAAAATATTTACACATTAATCTAATTAATGATTTATTTTGTGTCTTTCCAGGTTTGGTCTTGACAATTGTGTCGGAACTAGCGTCACAGACTGTATCAAGGGATACTTTCCCGTTCCAGCTCCAAACTGGAAGATGACGGCGAGCCACACAAAAAGACGTGGTTCAAATCGTTCGCTGTAAGTTTAATTCGTTAATTTATTTTTAATTATTTAAAATTATTAATATTATTGAAGTAATCCGTCTCTTATTTTTTCTGGTTACAACAAAACTATCGTTGGTCTATTGGGATTCACCAACGCGTGAAGAAGAAGTTTGAGGCCAAGACAAGAGAACGATTGCTCGACATGGTCTACAATTGGAAGGGTGACTATCAGGTATAGATTTATAAATTATAATATATGTATAGTTTTAAAATTTTTATTGACTTTAATTCTAATTTTTTTAAATCAGGTGGATGGTTACGAGGACGGGAAACCCGATTGCCTCACAACCACATTGTGGGATGGCCACATCAGCTATTAGGGGTTGTCAGACTCGGTCAGAACCTCCAACACAAACTCCGAGAACCATATGACCAGAGACGAGCATGGCAACACGAAGATGCTTCACACCACGGGTCAAAAACCTCACGGGGGAGTTCGTCTAGACATGGTAAGATGATTTTTAAAAACTTTTTAATTTTTTATTTTATTTGAATATTCCAAATTAATATTTAATTTTAAAAATTACTTTTAGGCTAAAGAGACATGAGTTCTTCCATCTTTGAAAGACCTTTACGAGAGGACCCACCGGAAAAAGGCTAGGCAGTTTGTAGATCCTGCTTCCGAGCGGATCTACAACGAGATTGTTGCCCGAGATGACGAACGCAAACCCAGCTGACTCAGCAGACTGGGACTCCAGTCATATTATTCACTGTTGAAGTGGATAAGATTTACGAGGAGGTAAATAATTTGTTTTACTATTAATTTTTATTATTAATTTTATTTTTTTCTTAACGTTATTAATATTTTTATTTATAGGTCGCCCCTAGGAAAAATGGGCGTATCGTCGGGATTGGCTCAGTTAATGATGTCCCTGCAGCGACATCGTCTTATCATCAGGAGCAGCACGATGTCAATGTTCAGCTACGCTCGCAGTTGGCTTCGCTCACCGAGCATGTGACTTCTCTCACCGATGTCTTCGACATTATGGCGGTTGGAAACCCGCAATTGGAGGAGATCTTGCGTCAGAGACGGCAACGCGGAGGGATTCCAACCCAATAGCATCCACCATCACAGTCACAGCCGGCAACCAAATATGGAGATGAGCAGGATTTGGTGAGTCAGGACGAGTTCGTTCGCCAATTTCACGACCAGCATCCGTAGTTTTTATTTTTATTTTTAATTGTATATTATGAATTTTAAAAGTTTTTGTATCTTATTTAGTTATTTATGAAATATTTTGTTTTTTATTTTTTATTTATAATTTGATTTTTTTTTAAAAAAATTAAAAAATAAATTAATTATATTTATAATTAATTTTTTTTAATAGGGAAAAAAACATTTCGAAACAAAATCCTCATAATGGTTTCCAAGTAATGTCCTCGTAATTGATTCTAGTAAGTTCCTCGTAAGGTATTACTACGAGCTTACGAGGAAATTCTTACTACGAGCTTACGAGGAAATGTTACGAGGACCTTACGAGGAAAATCTAACCACGCCTTTTACGAGAAAATGTTTCCTCATAAATTTGGTAGGACCTTACGAGGAAAAATGCTTTACGATGAACGTGTTTCTAGGAAGCGTTTCTTCGTTATTTCCTAGTAAAAGGAAATTTACTAGAAAATAACGAGGAAAACCCGTCCTAATAATGGACGATTTTTCTTGTAGTGAAACATTTTTGACGATCAAATTTTTTTTTGGTTCTATTTTACTAGAGAAAATATTTTGGTGGTTAACGATTCTGATGATTCAAATAGTATGTCTTCATACACTTTATGATTTTTATCCATCACATTTGGAAAAAAAAAAATGAACAACTAAAATTGAAATATAACATTTTTTTTTTCAATGCTATTTGAAAAACATAGAATAGACTGTAAATTTATAATCTCTCTCTCAATTAAATAAAAGGTCTTAGGACTTCCATTTACGCAAATCAACAACTTTCTTTTTCATCTCTTCTCTCTTCCTTTTTCATCTCTTACCTCTTCATTTTTTCTTCATCTTTCTCCCTCCTTTCTCATTTTTTTCTTCTTCTCAATTTGTTATTGTTTTCACTCGATTGTTTTATACTATCAATTTACAAAATATAGTATAATACAATATCATACGTGGGAAGGCGAAACGCATCCACATTCATCTCAAATTGTCACATATATCAAAGCATGACTATTTTCTTAATTTTTCTTTCAAAATAGTCATTCTAAAAATTCACCATAATTTTAATAGTTGTTTAATTTAAATTTAAC
This sequence comes from Eruca vesicaria subsp. sativa, assembly GCA_932364175.1. NCBI lineage: Eukaryota > Viridiplantae > Streptophyta > Magnoliopsida > Brassicales > Brassicaceae > Eruca > Eruca vesicaria. The sequence goes on along the minus strand of CAKOAT010143932.1, from coordinate 28,679 downwards.
AAATAATAAGCTGATTAGTTGTCTATTATATACTGTACTAGTGGTACCGGCGCGTAACGCCGGATTCATAGGTTTTATTTTCTAATGAATTAAAATTCTTTTTTTCCATTTGATAATATTAGTGACAATAAGGTATTATTTTGTTTTGTAGTTGTTTCGGTCAAAGAGAAATATAAATTAATACAATAAAATAGAATAAATAGCTGATAGTTGTACCAAAGTAAATATAATTAAACTTAAAATATAAAGTAAAATCATGTTCCAAAAGAAAACACGTAAATGCATGTGTTTGTTTTGTGATTATCTTGTGTTTTAATGAATATAATAAATTTGTTCATCTTCTTAGAGTAGTAACAATCTTCGCATCCTTTGTCCATGATGTGGCAGTCTGTTAGGGGCTTCATTTGTAGCGTATGTTAGGGGCTTCATTTGTAGCGTATTGGTTAAAGTAGACTACAGTTAGCTAAAATGTGGAACTCGCTTTCACCAACAAATTATTTGCAATTTACACCTTATGCCAGTGATGTGAATTAGAGCATGCTTATGAGTCGATGGTGCAAAAGTTGAGATAAAGTGAAGACGATTGTTAGTTTTGAATTGCATGCAATGGCAACGTTGCACAAGGGAAGGTAGTAAGGGTAGTTTTAGTGAAGGATCTCTTATACACATTCACCAATCTAATTTAGACAGATTTTCCTTGTTTTATTCTTATATCAGAATCAAAGCTGAGATGTGTCTATTTATTTTAGCTGATTTTGTTGTTCCTAGATTGTTACTAATTCTTCTTCTTTTTTTTTTTTTGAACTTGTTACTAATTATTCTTGACCTCTCCGCCAAACATGTCTTAATATTCTGCATAACTTAACATATGCTTGTATTGAAAGTCAAAATAACTCATAACATGGCGGGATGTAAATGAAGTGAACTGATGCTAAAGTATCATTCTAGAAGTTGTCGTTTTGGACAAATATTGTATTTTTAATAAGCAGTGACATGTGTGTTTTCTTAGGTGCTTTGTAACTGGTTGGAAGGGTAATGTTGGTGAACCATACATTTGGATCAACAGATGATTCCTTAGATATTTTGCTTAAATCAGAAAAACAGTTTTTATGTGCTTGTGGTAGTAGTAGTATGTGCCACATATGTTTTGATGTTGTTGAAGGTAATTTTGTTTTGTATTCGTAATTTTTAAGTAACATGGTTGCATGATTACTCTAATCTTGTAGAGTGATTTTTTGATGCATCTCAAACAATAGTTCGCTTTCGTTTTGTTTTATTTCCATCCTAGTTTTTCGGTATATTTTTCTAATGTTAAACTCTCACTGGAGTAAGTAAGCAAGCAATAGAAAAATATCTTTAAATAAAACGAATTAAAAATATTTAGATTACTCTAAATTTAAAATAATAATAATTTTACTACTTATGTTTTGTTATTCTTAATTATTAGAGATTATCTATTTAGCTAAGCATACATAATATTTTCAAAATAGTATATTTCTTAACTAATTTCCATATATATATATATATATATATATTTATACATATTATTTTAAAAAGTTTATGATTATAATTTAGTGTATTTACCAAAAAGATATTTTAGAAATTGCTGGTGTTTATGACTGAATAAACCTTCAGTTTTGTTATTTGGCATGTGTAAATATATTTCATCTTACAGTTAGAATTCCATAAGAAAATATACATCTTTCATCTCTACTTTTGGTATTTGTGAATGTTAACTTTAAGGTTTATTATTATGGATTGAATTTTAGTCCTTTTTGTTAAAGGTTATTAATTCTTACTGATGATGTTTTTTTTTTTTTTTGAAACATGAGTTTGATCTAAACTGTCTAGGTCTAACTATTGATTGTGATGGATATAAGCACTATAGTTGTTGAATATATAAAAAAATTTATTTTTTGACACCCTTTAATTATATTTTTGTTATTTATTTTTTTCGTATTTTATTTGATAAATTTTATTTGTATTTTAATGTCAATACTTGTTTTTTCTTTCGGAAATATCGGCAAGAGATTTGAATTATTTGATTGATAACTCATGTTTTAGAAGTTATATTGTATTCTTTTTTTTTTGTTTCTTAAACTGAATTTGAATTTAAGACTACATTTTGATTACCAATTACTTTTTGGATGTGGTTATCGATCAGTTTTTGTTAATTTTATCAACTTAATGACCGAGAAAGAAAAAATTCATGAAAGCCAATTCTTCTTTTATTTTTTTGTCTTATCTAGTCTTTATTTGATTAGACATGAGAAAAAAAATCATAAATGAATTATCATATTGTATTTATGCATTTTTATTTGTTCTTTGACCCGATTACCTATTTAGCCAATTACTTGTTTTAGTTCAAATGACATTACTTTATTTATTGATTTTACAAATATCATTATGTTTTTTGTATGACTTGTTTGCAAGGAAAACTTTTACAATTGTTTTATCATGGTATCACTTCTAAAATTTTAAGGTCACATATACAGTTTATAAAGATCAACAAAATACACATATCGTCGATTACTCACATATATTTTATACAATGTATTTTTTTTTTGTCTTTTGATTCCTACTTTCCTAACATCCAAGATTCATGCAGTGAATAATTATTGTATTCAAATTCGATGAATCTAAAACCTAAAACGGTATATAAGCAAAAAAAAAAAAAATTAGAAAATTTCAGTATTTGTACAATGATATTATATTCATTATCAACCATAATTCTGTTTTTTCTTGTCAACCATAATGCAAGATAAACATTACAAAAATTTAATTCAAAATAATAGGCATGTTTTGATAAACACATTGGTTGGTCTCTCGATCTATATACAATAGAATCTCAATAATTTCTTATTTTCAAATATAGTTACTATAAGATAAAAATATTTAATTTTCTTGTATAGATATTAATTATTATTTTTGAAATTTGACATTTATATAATTTTTTTTATATTATATTATTTAGTGTATATAATTTATATTGCATACAATTTAAATGTGTGTTTAGATATAATATTTCTAAATATCATCACAAATATATTAAATGTTAAGAAAATATAACAGTAATTTCATTGTGAATAGAAAACAAACAATATATTTATAGATTCTTACTTATATAAGATATGTATACATATAAATAAATATAAATTTTGATTTATTTTATGATCTTAGTAAATAGAATATGTTCAAAATTATGAGAATGAAAATATATTGAAACATAATGATATTTTTTTCCGATCCGTTTGATCGTTATTAGCGGCTATAAAATATTACTTTGTTTGAAGTTGCTTGAAAGTGGAATATCATAAGCGGTTTTGAGATTCAATAAAAATAGAATAAAAGTATAACAAAGCTAATTTAGTTGAAATTTAAATATAAAGTAAATTTGATGTTTTAATTAGAGAACATACTTCAAGTACCATGTGGACAGTATATAAAACGAACAGCATTTGAAATTTTATTTTATTTAAATACCAAATAGTACTCACGGGCAACTAAACAAATGAGCAAATAAAATATCTATACTATTAAAGCAGGATCCTATTGTTAAAATTTTGGATTATACCCCTAGATTTTTATCACATTTATAAGATAATACCACTATTTATTTTTAGAATCTTAATTAATTAAACGATTTAATATCTTTTATATTTATAATAACTGATAATATTTCTTTTTTTGTGATTAATAATAATTTTCCTTTTATGAAAATTATGATTTTCTATTTAATTTTAATATCATATTTCCGTGCATCATATTATTTAGCGATCAAAAATTATTATTTAATGTTTCATTTTATCCACAATAATGATATGTCAATTCAATTTGTTTTAAAAACTAAATTTTAGATATAAAATGAGTAAAAATGTAAACTTATCATAGGTTATTAATAACGAAAAGAAACTAATATTGTTATATGAATAAATTGTGTTTTTTTTCTATTGCCATTGTTTCATTTTTTCAAATGACAAGAAAATTTTTATTAAAGAAATTACAAAAAATCAATTTTCTTTAATATTAAAAATATGAATTATTTAACAAATTTTTAAAAATATATTATCAGTTTTTCTGGGGTTATTTAACGGATCAACGGATATCATAATACAGATTAATAGCGGGTTTTAAGTTATATATATCGGGTTGGCTTAAATTTTTAATTAGTAAATTTTAATTAAATATTAAATAGATTATATAAAAATATCCGGATGTATCGGTTCAACTATGGATCTGGGTCGGATATGGAAACATTACGTGAAAATCAAACATTATAATAGAACTTTTTAAAATATTAATAAAACAATTTTAAAATTTTTGTGTTTGAATAATTAATTTAAAGAAATTTTATCAAAATGGTAAAAATATACCCGCGCTTTTAAAGCGCGGGGCAAAATCTAGTATCTTATTAAAACAGAAGCATTACAACTTCTTCTAGGTAGATTTTAAGTTGAACCTCATATTATTAATCTATAGTATAATAACGATATAATATTATTGTTAGTCTAATCTAATTTTTACGCAATTAATTATATTTCGCTATTTGTTAGGAAGTTAGTGGTGATTCAGTATCTTATAATTATTTGGAATATAATTATAATCACCTTCTTTTTCTTTACGAAAATCCTCAGTATATTCTTATTCTTTTTAAGCAGAAGATCTCGATTACATTTAAAGCTCTTGATTTGGTATTAATTATAAAGTACGATTAGATTGATATATATAATCCTTTATGGAATTATCCATTCTCCAAGTCAACTTACTTTGTCTAAAATCTCGCTTAGATACTAAATCTCTTGATTTGATATTAATTATAGACTATTAATTGGTTTTCTGAATTGTTGGAGAGTATATTTGTTTTGACACCCTACCTAAAATATGAGGCGTATATATAGTTTTTCTCATATTCATCATTCGACATTCACTATCACCTCCAATAAAATATGAAAAACCCAAACACTTTTGTATTCCTTAACGGTGTTAAACCTTACAGAGATAATTGACAAATTCGCATTAAGGTCTTTCATTGTTGGAAACAAAACACCATGATTGGAGGCGACACATTAGAGTTGGTCCTCGCTGATGAAAATGTAAGTTACATAAGTTTGATTTTTTAAAAAAATCATTTTCTAATCAATATCTTATTCAACTTTTTTTGTTTTTGTTTGTAGGTTGTAAAGATTACAACATTTTTTAAAAGAAATCAAACTTCTGTAAATTACAAGTTATGATTTGATCATCTTTGTTTTCTGTAGTTATTTCCTGTAACTAAACAATTGTCTTCTTTTTTTTTTTTGGACGAACTAATCATTTATCTTTTCTATAAATCTCAGATAAATTCATTTTCTTCACATTCATATTTATTTTCTAGGTTAGATCTAATCATAATCATTTTAATGTCACAGATTTATTTCATTGGAATAACTATGGAAAAATAGTCGCTACAAGAATCTAAACTATTTGATATCAACCTTCAAACACTAGATTGATTAGTAAGTGTTCGTGACTTTTATTTTCAATTTAATAGTAGTATGACATAAACAACAAATAAACAAGAACCAATGTTTATTTGTTAAATATTTATATTTTTATCGAATATATATTTTACATTTAAATATTTGTTATAGAACATGTCATTCAAAAATTTGTTGCAAAATCAACTGATAAGATATCTTCTCTCATAATTTCATGTATTTAATATTTAATTTTTATAGTGAAATCTGTCAACCAAAATTATGGTACAATCGAGTCAGGAAATACTCTCCTTTATCTTTACCAAAAAAATATTCCAAAAATAATCTTACCTTATAAGTATAATATTTTTGAAAATTTATTAAAAAATATTTTATTTCAAACTTCCTCGTGAAAGCTATGTCGTTTAGAAACGTTTACCAATTAACTATATATAAGACATTAACAGCAGAGAAAGTAAGTCACTAGATTTTTATGATGTTATTTTTTGCTGCTTTGGATTTAGTAAATTTATTTTATTTTAGAATGTTAAGACTTTATATATATACACATAATGTTTTGTTTTCTGATTCGGATTTTGGTTTATGTGCAAATGATCTTAAATTAACTTACTCTTGACTTTCAATATTCTAGTTAGTTTATTCCTAAAATGTTCATGAAAATATAATTATTTTATTTTTTTCTTAATATTCTTTGACTTTGACTTCGATAATAAATAAAATTAATTTTAAAAAATTTTCTTTGATTATATTCAGTATGGAAAACATGGATTTATTTTTGTATATTTCTGTTTTGCATTTAGTTGTACTCTTTTGTGATACATTTTCTCTTAAAATTACTAATATAAAAGATATGAAGCATTGATTAAATAAAAAATCACATGAAATTAGATATGTTTCATGAAAATTTAATGTTAATTGTTACTACTTTTAATTATAAATATTTGCTTGAATCTTGAATATGTCATTAAACAGCAATATTGAGATTTCAGCTTCAAAAACTAAAATAAATAAATAAATAAATGGTGGGATTCACTTGTAACCTTGGGCTACATATAGTTAGAATATATCCATTTACAGATGTTAGGTTAAATCCTTTTTTTGGATTTAGGTTAAATCTATTTCTTAAATATGTAAACGGCTAACTAGATAGAAATGATCAGTAAGCCCATCAATCGTTATGGATGAATTCCAGATAAGTAGGCTAATTTGATTAGTGTGTTCATTATTAAATTTTTAAATTTTCTGTACCAAAGAGAATCTCTGATTAATTGGGCTAGCATTTATCTGAGAGAAAGAAACACAACAGAACCATTTTCATTTTGACTTCAACCATTTACTTGGAGTTAAGGCAAAAGATAGTTTAGGGCGTGATTTGTTTTTACCCAACAGTTTCTGTTTTAGACGTTCTTCTTCCTCTTCTGCTTTCTTCTTTCGCATCGCTTCTTCCTTCTGTCTTTGCCGCTCCTCCAGCTCCTGATAACGTTCCTCCTCTTTCCTTTGTCTTTCCATAGCTTCTTTTAGCTGAGCTTCTTCTACTTACATCATGTTCTCCTCTTCTATTCTCGACATCTCTTCTCTCCCTTGTTGCTCTCTTTCCTGTGACAAACACCGCATCACACCCTGGAAAAAAATTCCTTTTTAAATCAACAGTTTTCCATGATAGGCAAGAGCAAGGTTCCTTTCGAATGATGAACTATCTATCACTGTGTGATAAGTTAAGTATAAGAGAAGACATTTACCTCTTTTTCTTTGGCCTCGATAAGAGAAGCTGCCTTCTCCTTCTCAAGTTGAGCTGCGACTTCTTTGTTAAGTCTCTTTCGCCCTTCCTCCAACTGTGTTAGAATTTTCATTTTAATTTTCTCAGACTGTAAGTTTTCTTCAACTTTTTTTTCTAATAGTTTCTTCCACCCATTTCAAAGTTTTTTCCTCTATTTTTTTCTCCTGCAGCTCTAGGGATTGTTTCCTTACAGATTCTACCATCAACTCCATCATCTCTTTGTATTCTTTCCACTGAAGCGAGAAGTCTAGAATCCCAGAAGCAGTCTCTATCACCTGAGTCATCTGACTCAAGAACTGGTCTACTAAATACTTATCCAACATCACACTAATTTCAGTCCCATCAAACAAAAGCAATAAGCAACTAAGAAATCAAGAGAGACCAAACACTATGACCCTAAGAGTAAGAGACTGATGTTCATGATCTTCAATTGGCAAGAGGACTGGATCCTGCTCCGGTGTTACTCTGGCAGTGACGACTCCGGTTCCATGGTGATCTTGATAATAACGTTCTCAGTTAAAATGAAGCAAAAAAAAAAAAATCAAAACTTTAAAAATGTGACTAAGGAAGAAGAAGAAGAAGCAATAAGGCCTGATGGAAACTTTAATGTGATCAACAAAACTAATTCAAGTTAAAAACGCTGGAATAGTTTAAAACTACAATGATCATGAGTTTAAAGAACATATGAACTTTGCATCAAGAAGACACCAATAAACTCGCCACAGTCATGTTCCTCGCCTCCCAGAACCTGAGAACTCATACCTCAACGGTGAAAGAACAGTGGTGGGCATTCAGATTAGCAAGAGGAACAAATTAGTTAGCCATTAGATTGCAATTAACTTTTCGGATTATCAGGAACTGTGAGGATGGTTTTCAAGGATGAAGGGTTACCTTGATATAAGAGGAAAAACACCGCCTTTAGCATTGAATGAATGCCATATCCTGCTTGATGTGCGTCGATGGAGTAAAGAAGCTTTGATGAATCTAGACATATCATAACGTCTTGCAGGATAAGAACCAAAAATGAATCATTGTCTCCAATCTTGACTCTGAGATTCATCACGACGTTTCGTCTCAATCGTCATCCCCGAACTCCTTTGGTACCAGATGTCGAAGAAGAGGAACCACGACTCTGGTTTGGGCTCTAATTCGCCTTTCATTTTGTTAAATGAAACAGTGAATTTTGATGCATTGGACATATGTCGCACTGTGAGAGCATGAATTAGTGACATCATATGATGAGGTATATTGAGGAGAAGAGAATCTTCTTCTTCTTTATAGTATAAGATATATAGTGATTTAATTGAACAATAAAAAAGAATGGGGGCACACTTTAAAAAATTAGTGCCTGGAAATAATTAATTATGAAATTACATTATTTATAAAAATAATCCTGATTGACTGGCTGGCATTTGTTTATTTGAGAACTTCTTTCCTGACTTATGCGCGACTAATTTATAAGTTTTTGCATAGCTAACAATCCTAGATGTTTTAATGGCTGCCGATGTCTTCGCTACAATCCAGGGTGTGTTATTTTCTCATATAAATCAGACATATTCAGATAATATTGGTCTTCGGAATGATTCTATCCCGAATCAGAATTTGATCTAATAAATGGTAGTTGACAAAAGAAAAATACAGAAACTTGATAATTGTTCTCTATCAATCATCTGTAAGATATTTGAAATAGGTAATGCTGAGGCAATTCTAAGCCAACGTATACGACCAAACAATGTTTCAAAACTTAAATTATGTATTTGAGTGGGTGAAAAAATTAGTTATTGGATGGAATGAGTAGTTGAACTAAAACTCATTGAATGGACTTTCTAAACCTTTTAAAATATTAATATCTTGAACAAAGACATTTTACGTGCAGTCCTTATCGGCTAGTAATATTACATAACATTTTTGTATTTTCTATTTCTTTATTGACTTAGAGTATTCCAAATTTATAAAAAGGTTCATGCTAGTTCTCTAAAGAGTACAGTTCACGGATATACTCTCTTCAAATATTTAAAAGAAGTCCAAAGCATAACTCTTTATACGTGTAGTCACACAAGGTTAGTTCATTGACTTGCTCTGAATCCGGGTCGTTTGGCTCAACGGAATTTACTTACCACTGAACCCCCCTCCCTGGGTGTGGTTTTCCCTTTTTGTTAATATACAAAAATATAAAATTCTCCAATAATTGATCAAGAATGTATTGTTGCTATTTTTATAATACTACTACCAGTCTACCACTACTCTTTCATGTGTCCTCCCGTTGTTTTTATATATTTTGCTTGAATATCATTCCAGTCTCCAACAAAAGAGCGCTTCTTTCCTTCTTCTTCTTCAGCATTTTCTGTAAGTGCAAAGATGACACCACAATAAGGTAGTACAGAAGGTAAACCAAGAGACAAAACACCAATAGCTTTATTCAAATCTTCTTTAAACAATCTTTACAAGACCTTGTTTATTCAGCTTTACACGTCTAGTGTTAACACCATAACACACGTCACTGAAAGATTCCTAAGCTACTCACTTATGTCTCTCTTCCGTCAAGTACTTCAGCCTCTGCTTCAGCACGACCCAAGAACACCTTAAGAGCTTCTCTCTCTCTCTATAAGATTAGCCTCCGTGTCTCTGACTCTCTGCAGACGACCCCATAACTCTCTTATAGTTATTCTTCACGTTTTTGAAACCCTAGTCTCCAAGGAACACAATATGGACATCTTCCATAACATTAAGTGCAACTTTCCTTTTCTTGGAATGCACTTATTCCTCTTTCCTTTAAGTCATAAACTTGCTCCTCAAGTTTATTCCTCTTGCCTTTTCTCCAAGCTACACTCTTGCTCTCCAAGTCTACACGACTCCAGCTCAGCATCTTGACTCCACATGGTCTTCACCATTCAACACGACGTCTGCCTCAGCAACTACGTTAGCGACTACTTCAGAGCGGACATATTACATCTTCAATCTCCCCCTTTTAGCTTTGTGTGCCAATCAAGCACAACATCCTTCTGGTTCAACAACCACGTTCCTCACTTGGAACTTTCCATACCAAATGTGATTTTCTCCCCCACGAGATGTGCACCACACCATGCTTTTCTCCCCCATGAGATAAGCACCATCTACTTCAGGACGTCCATCACCATGCTCTTCTCCCCCATGAAATATGCACTCCTTGGACTAGAACGTCACCACTTCTCCCCCTGCTTGATTGCATACTAAGCTAAAACACAGATGCTTAGATGTCAAGCCTTCCACCACAGTAATCATGATACAGCCCCTGCTGCAGCGGAATAGATTACAAGTACTGCATCACGATCTGACGCACATGTCGAACTACCTTTCGACCCACTTCTGTTGAGGACTTGGCTTCCTTCATGCGTCGTCTCCTTGGCCATGAGCCCTTCCTCATCCACCCCGAGTGCTCTCTGCACTCGTCGCTATTGTCTTGGAGTGATTTCGCTATCACCCTCCTGAAGATCTTCTCGCATCACTTCCTGACGCACTTCGATCTCCTTCCCTTTTGAACCACAAACAGCTCCATGTCCTGGCTCCACACTTGATGCTTCTTGATCAACCTCAAGATCACTCTCACTAGAGCTGCACCCTTCTTCTGATTTCCCTTCCTTGACCTCATCAAGTAAGCCACTCTTGGCTAAGAACACATCTTCAACCCTCTTGGGTTTGATGAACGTCTTGTTCACCTTCTTCACCATGTTTCTGCTCTTCTCACGAGCAAAACACTCCACCTTCTTGTGTCCAACCTTCCCACAGAACCAGCAGCACATCCGATGTTGCTTCTTCTTGGGCCTGACACAGTTACTGATGCACCGATCAGTCTCCTTCCTTGTACCAGATGCACAACCATGCTTCAGAACCTCCTGTCTGACCTTCATGTTGCTGCACTGATGTACTCCTTTCGGCTTGTTATTCACAGCCACGCGCTGTAGAACTTCCTGCCGTACTCCTTGTCGTACGTCCCGACGTACTTCCTGACGAACATCTTTGGCTTCACTTTTTGAAGTGCTCCCTTGTACGAACTGTGACCGCCCTTTCTGCTGTACGCCAGTACTCTCACCTCCTCGGTATCCCAGTCCCCAATTTGCCTTGGCTGGTTGTCCCATTGAGAGTATCTTATCCAACTCCTTGGATCCACTATTGAGCATTCTGATCTGTTTGTGATTCTCAGCCAAATCACGTTCCAGCTTCCTTGCTCTCTCTTGTTCACCAGTAGCAACTCTTATCAGTTTGCTAACTTCCTCTTCAAGAGACTCATTCTTCTCTTCTACAGCCGCAAGTTCCTCACGAAGTTCTTCAAGCAACTCGTTTTGCTTCTGAGCCACATTCTCCAATCTCAGATTCTGATCCTTGACCCTCAACCACTTGTTGAGCAGCACATGATACTCCTCATCATCTGTACTGCGATCTGAATCAGTGGATTC
>CAKOAT010143932.1:0-16892 GCA_932364175.1 Eruca vesicaria subsp. sativa | reverse complement strand
TCTTTTCCCTTCTTTGAGTTTGGACATTCGCGCCTTGTGTGTCCAACACCTCTGCACACAGAACACTTAAGTTCCTTTCGTTGTGCCATAGGACAGTCAGCCTTCACATGACCAACTCCTTCACACTCGTAGCACTTGATAAAGTCTCTTCTTCTACCATTGCCACGATCACCTCCTTGACGATCATACTGATTTCTGCCACCAGAATGAATCTTCTTACCAAAATTCCTAGCCAACATACCCACAGTATCTTCAAGCTTCTTGAATCTATCACCATCTTTGTCAGCTGCAAGCGCTATACTCCCTGGCGCACTACTTGACGTAGAGACTGAACTAGTATCTGTCTCCATCTCTTGTGCCTTCAGCATACCCACAAGCTTATCAAACTTGAGCTCATCTGTGGTGGTAGTCATCTGCAGGACTGCCTTGTGAGCTTCAAACTTCTTTGGAAGACAACGTAGTAACTTCTTTACCAGCTTCTTCTCCTTGTACTTCTTCCCAAGTACAAATGCTTCATGCGCCATAGCACTGAGTTTGGCACTAAAGCTCGCCACAGAATCAGCATCCGACCATCTCAGATTCTCAAATTGCAACCCAAGATGATCTAGACGTGTCCTCTTGACACTCTCATCTCCCTCAAACGAATTCAGCAGGATCTCCCACGCCTCTTTAGCTGAAGTACTCCCCTGAATCAGCTGAAACTGTTCTGCTTCAACAGCTCCAAAAATCACCGACAACGCCTTTGCATTAAATTTTGATGCATTGCGCTCTGCCTCTGTCCAATCTTCTTTTGGCTTGGGCTTCTTCTCATCTCCTGTGACTATGGTGGGCTCCTCCCAACCAATCTCCACAGCTGTCCACGCATCTTCATTGATTCCTCGAATCATCTGCTTCATGCGAGCCTTCCAATGACCATACTGGTCCGCATTCAACATGATTGCCTTCTGCATCGTAACAATCGTGTCCATCTTCACCTTCAGGATTACACCGGTAACTTAGGTGCCCCGCTCTGATACCACTTGTAAGTGCAAAGATGACACCATAATAAGGTAGTACAGAAGGTAAACCAAGAGACAAAACACCAATAGCTTTATTCAAATCTTCTTTAAACAATCTTTACAAGACCTTGTTTATTCAGCTTTACACGTCTAGTGTTAACACCCTAACACACGTCACTGAAAGATTCCTAAGCTACTCACTTATGTCTCTATGCCGTCAAGTACTTCAGCCTCTGCTTCAGCACGACCCAAGAACACCTTAAGAGCTTCTCTCTCTCTCTCTATAAGATTAGCCTCCGTGTCTCTGACTCTCTGCAGACGACCCCATAACTCTCTTATAGTTATTCTTCACGTTCCTGAAACCCTAGTCTCCAAAGAACACAATATGGACATCTTCCATAACATTAAGTGCAACTTTCCTTTTCTTGGAATGCACTTATTCCTCTTTCCTTTAAGTCATAAACTTGCTCCTCAAGTTTATTCCTCTTGCCTTTTCTCCAAGCTACACTCTTGCTCTCCAAGTCTACACGACTCCAGCTCAGCATCTTGACTCCACATGGTCTTCACCATTCAACACGACGTTTGCCTCAGCAACTACGTCAGCGACACTTCAGAGCGGACATATTACATCTTCATTTTCATCTTCATTTTCCTCTTCAGTCATTTCTGTTTTATACATTTCTTTACTAAATCCAATGTTCTCTATTCTCTTTAACACCATCTCTGAAGTTTATCAGAACTGAGCATGTCTACACGATTCAGAGGGCTTTTATCAGAAGAGCTTCAAGTGTTTCTCTGACGATTTCGGTAAATAGATTCAAACTATCTGTTTAGCTTGTATAAATGTACACATATAATCATTAATCTATGTTAATGATTACAAAATGGATCAATGTAGATGAGAAGGAGGATGAGATGGAAATTGGATATCCTACAGTTGTTCGACATTTGTCGAATATTGGTTGGGACCGTTCACCGAGTAGTGCACCGAGTTGGGTAAGCCAATTTTATTTTTCTTGCAACCATTAAAATTTATGTTTACAACGTTAATCATGTTGGTTAAGTCTGAACCGGTCCTTTAAGAAAAGAAGTCTGAGCCGGTTAATTAAGTATTGCAGCTACATGAATTCAAGACGACCAACAACGTGTTAGAGCCAACTTCATCGCCGCCGTTTCAAGGCAAGTTTTTTTTGTTAATGAATAATTTATATTTTATGATATTTAATTTGGTGCCTATGTGAATGATCAAAAGATTTCTACACACATACACCCATACTATTCTGTCAACAAATAAGCAGGCCAATAATATATATATACTTCCAAAAAAATTAATTAATTTTATTAAATCGACCCGAAGATCGAGACTTAATTCCAATTACAACCATGAATCAAACAAAATAACCCAAGTGAGAAATCTCCTCACTAGCTTAATTCAACCCATCATCAATGCATGTTTTGCTAGTTAGCGCAGTCCCATTAGAGAGTCTTTAAGAGATTCAAAGGCCCGAGTTCATAGGGTTTGGACATTAAAAATAAATGAAAATGGACTTTTTTCGTGAACCGCCCCTTACCCATGAACCCGTATCATTGGGGTTTAAGACACGCGTCAGCTCATTGTTGGCTACTCCAAAACGCGGCGTATGCGAAGAAAGTAGGGTTTCCCCGAGTGTTTGGTCATTTTTTCACTTTTCGAAAAAAATTAGGTTTTCTTTCTCTGTGGCAGCTCATCATGCGACGCCAAAATCACTTCCTTCTCTCCCTCTTCTCTCCCTTTTATCGACGCTGGAGTGACTTATCGAAGAGGTGAGGCGAGTTCAGAGTAGAGTCACAGTAGAATAGAGTTTATTTGTGGGCTCGAGAGAGATTATAGAGATTTTCGATTTGGGGGTTTTCTAAATAAGGTTCTCAATCAAGAAGGGAGTGTCGATTTAGAGTTATAAATCGACATAACCGATTGATTTAGGGAGATTATAGAGATTTTTGATTTGGGGGTTTTATAAATCGACATTGCATGATTGATTTAGGGGCTTTTATCGGTTATCTAAACTCGATTTAGTGGTTTGGAGTGGAGGTTTTCAATTGAATATGGAGTTTAGTTTAATGGTTGTAAACATTTAGATTTCGTTTAATCTAAGTGTTCGAAAAATATTTGAACTTGATGAGGGTTTTCTTCAGAGTTCATCATAATGACAGTGTTTTGTTTTTATGTTCTAATACTCACTGTTTCTGTTATAGATGGATCACGAAGATGAAAGAAGACATTCAAAGAGGCATAAGGAGTTCATGAACATGATGGGGTTCGTGGCCGATTCCGAGTACGACATTCCAAGGCAGTGTCCATGCGGCGGCAGAATCATTGACGAGGTCAATGGAATGGAGGCCTTCGACATGCTTCCTGGGAAGAGGTTCTTCACGTGCAAGAACTACGAGGTATGATTTTGTTTCTTATTAAGCTTTTATGTTTATGTTTATGTTGTATTTATGGAAGCATTTTTGATTTTTGTTTCTATTTGTGTTGTATGCAAGGATGAAGGCATCCATTATCTCCAGCCTTGGGTTAATGGTGTTCAAAAGGAGATAGAAAGGCTGTCTAAGCGAATGGAAGAGGCTGAGGAGGTGATCAAGGGGGTGCCAAATCTCACTAAACAAATTGAGAGTCTTGAGGTTAGTGAAGTTTGATTAGTGTCCCATACCTGTTAGATAATAATCATGTAGTTATTAAGTGACTAACAACAGCTTCTCTTTGGTGTTTACATGTAAAGGAGGAGGTCAAAATCCTATCTGCGCAGGTGGATAACCTTACGGTGCAGGTCTCTGTCCTGGAGAAGACCTGCTTCGAATGAGTTAGGCAAAGGTACCATTAAACAACTGAAAATAGAACTAGAACTTTTAAAAAGTAGTTGTTCGGTTCATGTGTAGTTAATTAGCAAAATATAACTAGAACTTTAATGTAGGTTGGTGGTTGGTGGTTGCTGTGATAGTTTTAAAGATTAATTAGTTTGAGTGATTTGATGTCTAATTACTGATGTCCTAGTAGTAGGAGTTGTGTAATGGTGTTAAATATTTTGGTACGATCGTAATGTTTGGTAGGTAGAGGAAGATTAATTGTCCATCCTGAAACCAAAACCTTGTTTAAAAACATAGCAAATCTACTCCAAAAAATCACAAACCTAAACAAAAACATAAAAAAAAAAATCCGAAAACCTAAACAAAAACCTAAACCAAAAACCAAACATGGATCCATTTTCCCTAAATTCTCCCGGCTTTGTGAACCTTTTGGCTTCACAAAGCAGTCCAACAATAGACCTAGAGTCTGGTGAGGTAGGTAAAAATTCCCCCGGGTTAGTGAAACCACTCGAAAGGAGGAAGTGGAGTGTAAGAGAGGACCTTGTGCTGATCAGTGCTTGGTTAAACACCAGCAAGGATCCGATAGTTAGTAACGAGCAGAAGGCAGGAGCGTTTTGGAAGAGAATAGAGGCGTATTTCAATGAAAGCACTCAGCTTAGTGGCTTTGCTCCTAGACAGCAGAGTCAATGTAAGCAGAGGTGGGGAAGACTGAATGAGCAGGTGTTGAAGTTTGTTGGTTGCTACGACGCGGCGGTGAAGGAGCACGGAAGTGGCATAAACGAAGATGATATCATGTCGGCAGCTCATACCATCTTCTCAAATGACCACAGTGTCAAGTTCATCCTTGAACACGCGTGGAGGGCACTCAGGTTCGATCAGAAGTGGCGCTCAAAATCGTTGCACACATAATCTGGGAAGGACAAAAGGAAGGAATCTGCGGACGTTGACGTGGTTCCTGACTCAAAGGAGGTTAGGCCTGCTGGTGTAAAGGCTGTCAAAGCGGCCAAACGAAAGAAGAATGGCAAGGAAGCAGCTTTTGATCACTTAGAGACTCTCCTGGTGGTGAAAGATAACATTTCCAAACGGAAACTAGTAGAACGACTACTTGCTAAAAAAGAACCTTTATCTGATGTCGAAGAGTCTTTGAAAAACAAGCTCATGAGTGAAATGCTTTGAGTTGGTTAGTATAAATGTTTATCTTGATTTTTATGTTTAGGATTATTTGTTAAAGTTGGTTGTGTATCTTGGTTTTATGTTAGGATTATTTGTTAACTTGGTTGTTCTATATTGCTAGTTTTCTGTTCTGTTTTGTTGCAGGTGTGTCACGGGTTGTAGTTGCAGGTGTGTCACGGGTTGTAGTTGCAGGTATCTTGGGTTGTATTTTAGATTTTTATGTCTTCTTGTTTCAGTTTGTGTCACGGGAAAGTGTAGTATTTTGTAACATTCTACACTTGTATGTCTGATTGTGTCACGGGGTGTAGAATTTTGTACCATTCTACACGTGATTATGTATGTTGCACTTTATAAATATATGGCTTCCCTTTGATTCTCAAATGAGCAACACAATTGTCTCTCTTTCTTTAACTCTCTCTCGAAAAACAAAAAAAAGGAGCACAACAACTTGTACACTCTCTCTAGAAACGCCAACAACAACTTGTACACTCTCGACAAGAAGCAATGATAACTACAACTATATTCAAACCAACAACAAGACCAAACCAAGTTTGCTCTCTATGTCTCTCGGTATTTTTTTTAAAGTGTGTCTTCAAATTAGATTATAGTTAGAACATGGTTACTAATAAATAGGTGAAATTTAGTGTTTCCATTAAGTTGATGAAATATACCATTTATATTTTACTAAATTTGCTCCTCTTTGATTATTAAAATATACTAATAAATTTGATGTTTTTTGAATATAAGTTGGGGAAATTTTAACAATTTAATTTATAATAAATGAAATTTTCTCCAGTTTGATTATTAAAATATACTAATAATGATAATGTTTTTTGAATATAAGTTGGGTAAATTTTAAAAATTTAAATTTATATGTTTGAGTATTAAATTCTAATAATAAGTACAATGTATTCTCTACAGTATTAAATGTCTTCCTCATCGTCAGATGAAGTTGATGAAAGGTTAAGCGAAGAGTTCGAAGAAATGTTCGACCAACAAGTTGACGAACTATACGACTCGGTTGTTAATGTCCAAGCCAACAAGCCAAAGCAACGAGTTTATATCGAAAGGCATCGGGAACAAGGACACCATCAACTATGGAACGACTATTTCAGTGAACAACCAACTTACCCACCACAAATGTTTAGAAGGCGTTTTCGTATGAACAAGCCATTGTTCATTCGCATTGTTGATCACCTAAGTAATGAAGTTCCATACTTAAGGCAAAGAAGAAATGCTCACGGAAGGTACGATCTTTATGCACTTCAAAAATGTACTTCCGCTATACGTATGCTCGCATATGGTCTATCGGGAGATACGTATGACGAATATCTCCGACTTGCTGAAAGTACCGCACTTTTATGTTTGGAAAATTTCACTAATGGGATAATACAATTGTTTGGAGATGAGTACCTGAGAAGACCTACAGCGGATGATCTTCAACGATTACTCGATGTTTGTGAGGTATGGGGGTTTCCAGGGATGATAGGCAGCATCCATGTATGTATTGGGAGTGGAAAAACTGCCCAATGGCTTGGAGAGGCCAGTACACCCGTGATTCAGCAAAACCGACAATTGACTTAGAGGCCGTCGCATCACATGATATTTGGATATGACACGCTTTTTTCGGATTACCAGGTACCCTCAACGTTATTAATGTTCTTGATCGGTCACCGGTTTTTGATGACCTTTTACAAGGTCGAGCTCCTAAAGTTAATTTCAAGGTTAACAACCACAGTTATCGTATGGCCTACTACCTTACCGACGGAATTTATCCGAAATGATCAACATTTATCCAATCCATCCCACTTCCTCAAGGTTGTAAAGCTGAGCTATTTGCTGAACGTCAAGAATCCACCAGAAAAGATGTCTAACGGGCTTTTGGAGTATTACAAGCATGGTTTGCAATAGTTAAAAACCCATGTGTACTATGGAGCAAGGAAAAGTTAGGAAATATAATGAGAACTTGTATCATACTCCACAATATGATAGTAGAGGACGAACGACACTCATACACACTGTATGATACATCTGAGTTCGAGGCAGGAGAGTCAAGCAGAAGTTCCCAAGTGCAAAGGACAACAAGTTTGTATATCGGTAATATGCTTGGCACTCGGAACGAAATTCGGGATGCACAAATACATGCTCGTTTGAAAGCAGATTTGGTTGAAAATGTATGGCAAAAGTTTGGTAATCAAGATGAATAATGATTGTATGGTTCCAATCTCTCTATGTATTCAATAATAAAGTTTCAAACATTAATGTATTATCACTGTATTCAATAAAACCTTTTAAAATTAAATTACAACTTTTTTTTTCAATATTCTCTTTGTATTGAATAATATTTTTTCCTCTAAAAAAAAATATTATTACTAAGAACCCGAAGTCCCGGACTTCGGGTTCACTAATGGAGGCGCATAATTAATACGGGTTCATCACTGTTCACGACCTCACCAAACAAAATATTAAAAAATTCCTATGAACCCCATAAGGGGGTTCACTAATGGGGATGCTCTTAGGATTCTAAATTCCTAGAAATCGGTTACTTTTCTCCATTGTTGACTTTGACTACTGGAAAGTAAGATTCATCTCATTTCCTTCGATGATGGGTTTCACATGACGTCTATGATGTAGTTAGCACTCGATGAACTCAATGATTCTTGTACTTGTCCAGAACGAAGAAGATCTAGACGTAATGAATGAGAGGAAGGACGAAGACACTAACCGAAGGAGTGTGCTCTATAAAACTTAACTTCACACTATGACTCCACTGCCAAATCCTCACACGGAAAGAGACCGAAGACCTCCAGCCTAGTACAAACAACAAGAAAATAGGTTCGAGACAACTGCTGCACCTGAACCCGTAAAGCTCTTAGACCTGCAAAAGAAGTGTTAGCAAGGTAGCGCCACCAAGAGCGTATAAGTGGCTGACAACAATACAAGAATGTGCTACGTCGCCGAAAGGATTCACTTGTGAACGAGGAACCATGAAGACAACCCATAGTCTCCACTAGCACTGTAAATCACCGCCTCGAAGGAGAGACCCGTCAAAAACTGAACCAGTGACCAAAAAAAACACATCAACCAATTTCATGAGCTTAACCCCAAAGAACCTCGTCGACCAACATTCAACAGGAGATCGGTTTCAAGAGCCAGAAAGCTAAGGATCAATAAGTTGCGAGTTCATCATGCCGCCTCAGAGAAGGCCATAGACAACCTTGCCGAGACCACGACGCAGCAAGCCTCAACAAACCACCACGTATAGCAACGATACACGCGATTACCTTAAGCTAAGCACTCCCGCGATTTGTCGAAGCCTCCCAATCACCCTTGGCGGAAGAAGACGGTGGCGACTAACCAAGACACCGAGGAAGAGTCCACCAAATCGCTACCTACACCTCTCTAACATCGACCAAAATAACATAGAAACTTGACCGGAACAGAGGAGCTCCCTTTTCTTCACGCGCTGCTGCCTCTCCAAGCGATTTAAGGACCACCTGTACAACAAAAAATGCTGAATTCTCCTATAGAAAGCGTTACACTCACCGCGTCGGGACTCCACCACCAGCTGAAACTGCATCAGACTTGGACCTCCTCTCGAGCGAAGACAAAAACGAGCAGGCCTCTGGCGACACAACCACTAAGAATACGTACAGGAGGTCGAGATAACGAGTAGAAACAGAGAAGACGAGAGCTTAGGGAAAAGAAGGAAGGCTCTGGCGCTGGAACACGCTGTCCGGATGCCGGACCCAAACTTTAAATTGCTTTCGAGACGAGAGAGAAATCTGTTTTAACTTAACTAGGACTTGCGCAGTTTGAGTTTATTTAATTAAAATATAAATTTTAGAACTGAAAAATTTAAAATTTACATATGATTGTTTTCATATGTATTTGATATTTTGGAATTTTTACGTAGGATCAGAAATAATTGTAATTATAACTATGGAGCAAAACTTAGAATTTATTTGGTTCGGTTCATATGTATACATATGAGTGATGAAAAATAAATGGAAAGTTACAAAGCTTGATTGGTAGATCATTATCAAGTTCCCTAAAACCTTGATTAAATCAAAATTTTAAAAACCGGTTCTTAACGTTTTTAGTTAAAACTTAAAAAACAGTTTTTTAATTTCTGCTAAGAACTCCACCCTAAAAACTTCAGGTTAATCATGATGTAATGTTTTATTAGAAAGCAGTTGGTAGAATATTTGCATTTAGAATATATAAAGTTTCAAAATTAATTTAATATATTTATTTATTTATCTAATAATATCAGAAAATTATATTTCAAAAAATTATTTTTTAAATAAAAAATTAAGTTAAATTTTAAATTATAATTATGTTTAAAATAAAATTATTTATTCATACGATATGATATATATATATATATATATATATATAACATAAACACCTATTAAAATAAAATTATTTATTCATATGATTTTATAATCATTGTAACTTATTTTAGAAAAAAATTAGACCTTGATCACATAAGTTTGTGTGAGATATTTAATAGTTTTAGTAATTTATTCTCGCTTTGAAAATTTCAAGATACAAGATGTATAAGAAAGTCTAAATTTTTATTATATGATTAGTGTAGTTGTGTAATTTATTTTAATAAGAATGTTTTTTAAAAATGATATAAAATATGCAGATTGTTAACAAATATTTATTATTTTAAATCATTAATAGTCATATATATCTCAATCACATTAGGTAATTCCATAGGTTTTATTTAAAGAAAGAATATATAGAAAATTTAGTTTGATATGTTATTTAGTTTGATATGTCTTATATGAGACCAACGGACCTTGTTTTAAAACTATGTTTTATATAAGACGCTGTAGAATTTTTCTAAACATAATTTAGAAGGCATAGAGAACTAGGCATAGAGTACTGCCACATATGATGAAGTTTTTTTTCATTAGCACAAACTTAAGGTTATAATTTTTTTAAATGATCCTCATTTAATATATAGGGGATAATCCATGGATGTATAAAAATAATCAATAAAAAATTTGAGATTTATAAAGTATTTTTTTAATTACATAAATTTTAAGTGTATATTTTCAATATATATAGATTTCGAATTAGCCATGAAAGGATTTGGAGAAGTTGAAATCAGCAAAGAACAAGAGAATCAACACAACAAAACCTGAAGAAGTTCTGTTCAAAAGACTCTCCATTGTGGAATCCATGGTCACCAAGATTCTCAAAATCATGCAAGGTCCTAGCTTGATTATTGTTCATTTTTATTTTCCAGTGTTATTGTTTCCATATCAATAATATAGTGAGATATCAATTTTTGGCTTTAACTGGTGACCAAAGGAATGTGTGGGAATAGTTAATTTCTCTTTATTCCTTAAATTTGACACCATTTATAAGGAATCATAATAGTTAATTTCTCTTCATTCCTTAAATTTGACACCATTTATAAGAATAATTTTTCTTCAATATTCCTTTTTTATTCCTTTTAATTTAAGGAATCAAAGAACAAAACCATTCCTTATCAAATTCGGAGAGGAACAAGTGTTCCTATTATTCCTTTATGTTTTCATTCGAGATGTGTCTTTTTTAGAAGTAGTGTACAAATTTATATTCACAGTGAACGATATTGGAATCGTTTTACCTAGTGCTTTTTTGTAAGTTACGGTTTGATATTTTAAATAAGGTTTGATATGTTTAATAAATTATTTTTCCTTTGTCTGAATTGAGTATCCTTTTATAGTTGTTCTACAAAATTAACATGTCCTTCTTTAATTCAGTTGGATGGTAAACTAAGAATATATTTAGAAAAAATTCTCTTAATTAACCTTTTCGCTATTATTAGTTAACTAACACTATTCAAAAAAATATTTAGACATGAATTTGCCTTCGTACCTTTGGATATATTTGGTTGTTATATTTTTTCTCTAACTAAATCATTTGTCAAAATAAGAACTTATAGTTAGTTTGTTTTATTAAGAAATCTGTATATATTTCATCTAGTCTAGAAAAGAAGAGTAGAAATGTAGTTAACATGTTTATTCACTACTCTGTATGCTCATTTATCTTTGTAATGGTTTGTGTGATCTTATGTTCATAGATTGTATATATTGTTTTATTAATTTATGAAAGCTATTTGACAAAAAGTCATGAAAGGTATGCGCTAAATAGAAAATTTATACTATTTTCAGTAACCATAGAAGTTTAGAAATTGTAGATGGATTCACTTAATATTTACAAGAATTATTTTTTGGAACACAACTCAATTTCGTTAATATAACTTTTTAATACAACATAATGAATAGATGATCCATCCTCTTTAATAATAAAAATAAAACACAATAACAAAAGAAATTAAAAAGGATAGATCTTCATGAGAAGATGACAACGAATTCGAGGCAAAGTTTGAGTGAGTTGATGAAGCTTTCACAATAAAGTCATAAAGCTGAAATTTAGTAACTATTAATTGTGAAGTTTAAATCCAATCCTCATCTACAAGAAAAATTGAGGTAGTTTCGATTGTATCTTCTGACTCCTTACATATTACTATACAAGATGATAAAATGGTGCATAAGCTGAAAAATTTGCTCGGGAAAGAAACCAAGAAAATGGTAGACATAAAGCCGATGATTGAAGAGGAGTTGTAGTAAAGATCCTGGTGGATAGAACTCTGGAGAGGTGTGGAATGGTGCTTCAAACTAACGCTGACAATCGAGATGAGATATCATAGTTGAAAGCTCAGCAGCTTTTGGAGAGTCTTCTCACAGATCCAAGAGGCCAGATCTATGTGGATTCTAGGTTAGAGGATGAGGATGAGAGCAAGCTAATAGAATTGACTGAGACTGTTGAGGAAAAATGACATGACGCAGCAGAATATATGGTAGTGTTCCCTGACCTTCTGTGAATCTATGAGGAAAATATTTTGACGATAGTAAAATATAGTATAACCAGAAACTAAATGCGACAAGAAATTTTGTACGTTTGAAAACGTCCTCGATGTGAGAAAGAAAAACTAATGGGACCGTAGTCCACTCAAAAATTCACTATATAAATGGGTATGAGTACAACCACGTCCTCCCTGTTTAATAATCTGAACAGAACAAAGACTCTAGCTACAAAGAGGTATCCCAAACACAAGATACGAAAACAATAAGAAAGCAACACAAAGCTTCAAAACCGGCAGTAAACAAATGAACTCAGTTCACAAGGATTCAGGAAACCAGAGACTACTCCCACCGTAAAAATCCAAGATAAATAAGTCAACAACACCTTTGACAAATTTCAGCTCCAACAGAGAAGATCTCACCGTCAGATTGACCATACACTCAAAACATCACTGCTGAAGAACTATGACGACCAGTTTCACTAAAACCCAGACAACATAAGATCCAACTGTTGAAATCCAAATTACTTTGGTGAACCTCTAATCAACTGACTGAAGAAGCTTCGCACAAAATATCAGCCCAAAAAGGATTCGTTCGACCCTCAAAACCTGCCTCGACAAATCCAGAGAAATTCTGCTTCCTTCTCTCTTTTTCTCTCTTTTGTCTTTTAAATCCTTATGAATTTGCACCAAAATATTTGGTCAAGAGACAATATATAGTGTCTCACTAACCTTAAAGCCTAATGCTAATCTCATGGACTAATATCACTAGCCAACTTCCAAGTTTGATTATCACCAACCAAACCCAATCAGTTTCCTCCATCCACTACAAGAAAACTAAGCCTTTACTAGGAAAATTTACTAGGAAAACAATTCCTCGTAAAAATACTACGAGTTTACTTCGAGTTTACGAGGAAACCATTTTTCCTCGTAAAGTTCTCGTATACTTACGAGAAAAAAGTTTCCTCGTAAACTCGTAGTAAACTTATGTGGCCCTTACGAGGAAAAAGATATTTTCCTCGTAAACTCATAGTAATTCCTTTCCTCGTAAAGTCCTAGTAATTGTTTACTACGAAATTAGGAGGAATGGATTTGTTACTACGAAATTAAGAGGAACTGGATAGAAAATATCAAATTTAAATCAAAAACGTGTTTTGTACCTACTTTTCCTAGGAATTTCCTAGTAAATTCTCAGATTCAAAAATTTCTATAAATACCACCATATGTGATTCATTTGAAACACACCAAAAAAAAATCAGCTATAAGCTTGATCAAACACAAAAAAAAAATGTCCGGTCCGGGAAATATTTTCGAGTTGCGGAAGTGGATATATTCACACAGAAATAATAACGGGAGGGTGACGAAAGAATTTATCGAAGGGTTGTAGACGTTTATGCATCAAGCATATTCTACACCACTCACGCAGGAAAGTGGTAAGATGTTCTGTCCTTGTCGGAAATGTTGCAATACCAAATTAGGCCCTCGTGAAAATGTTTGGAAGCATTTAGTAAATAGAGGTTTCATGCCATATTATTATATTTGGTATCAACATGGAGAAGATGCTAGTTGTAGGAATGAAAGTAGCAGTAGTAATAGCAATTTTCAGATTGAACCAGTTGAGCATTTGCATAATCACTACAAGAAATGTGGGTATTAATAGCATCGGATTATATCGTTTATTACAGTTATGCTATTGTATATTGACAGTTGCTTTTTTTATAGCGTTTTATCAATTTAAACGATATATTTGTTATCGCAGGAATATTATTTTTTTAGCCGCGTTAATTTGCTAAGTGTAGGTGTCTTACCATTGTAGATCCAAAAGTAAACGCTATAGTAAATGTAAAATATCTCAAATTTCAGACAAAAATCCAATGTTTATCTTTATCCAATGTTTATCTCTATAACACATTTAGGCACCAAATACTTACTAAAATATCACTTTTTGGCACCAAAACGTTTTGGTAAAAATATTTTTCTTTCTAAGTCATATCATTTCTTTTCTTCTGAAGAAAAAAAAAATCCAATTCTCTCCTCTTTCACATTTCATCACGAGAAATCAGCCGACGAATTCGAAGTGACAAACTTGATGAAAGAATCGAACGAGTTGCTTCTCTGTCTTCTGATGAATACTCCTCCTCCTTCCAATTTCAAACTCACCGTCCCACCACCACCACAACACCATTGTTCGACCCTCTCCTTGTTCGTTTTTTTCATCATGCGCTGAAAGTTGAAAGCTTGAAAGCTTGAAGATGGTGTGGTTTCGACCTGGTTCTAGTGTGGCAAAGCTTGATGTACAAAGGACCATGAATCAGGATGGTTCATACGGACGAGGACACGCTCCCTACCTTCTAAAAATCATTCCTTTCACTCAATCCTTTACAGACCAAACCCTAAAAGACTTGCTTCTGTTCCTTTCACTAAACCCTTCACAAGTCTCTGTTCTTCCTCTCCCATCGCCACTATCATATCGTAGTCTCTCTCTCTCTCTGTCTCTCTCTCTCCAACTTCGATTGATTTTGATTTCAAGGTAGTGAAGAATTTAATGTTATGGTTTACGCTGAAGCTCAGACAAGAGGACTTACTGTTTCCTCTCGTGTTAAAACGTAAGCTCTTTCTCTTAATCCTATATCTCTTTTTCAGATTCTGTTTTTTTTTGTTGTTGTGTTGTTTCCTCTCTGCTGTAGTTGTTGGTTCAGTGTTAGTTCTTTTTGTTGTGCTTAAGTGGAGATTCTTGCAGTAACCATTTTTCCTGCTTACCTAGTGACCAATAACTCGGAACATAACTTATTCAAACAGTTCCTGAAGTTAGTAGGAATGTTAGCTTATCCTTAATTTGTAAATAGATAAGCATTGTTTTCTAATTACATTCGCTTTTTATCAACTCAACTTGGCTCTCCTTAGGCCAAAGATGCATCTGAGTAATCTGTTGGAATATGGAGAGAGACATTCACTGATACCTTTTATATGATTGATCCTTGTAGAGCAGATGAGTGGGACGTGAACAAATGGTCATGGGAAGGAGAATTGAAAGTGGTGAGCAAAGGAAAAGAATGCATTATTAAACTTGTAGATAAAACCACTGGGGAACTTTACGCTCAGGCCTTTCTGCGTGATGGTGAACCTTATCATGTAGAAGCCGTTATCGACAGTAGCAGGTAACTATAGAGCTTAACCTGGTCTTCTCAATGATTGTGCAGCTAGTCTAACATAGAAAAACTCTGTTTTTGGCTTGTAGATATCTCTTGTCTTTCTCTTTGCTAAAGGTACTTGAACAAGAAGAAAACAGCAGAAGAAATGGAAAAACACTTTCAAAAGACTTTATCTATCGATTACAACTTAAAGGAAGGAGAAACCATTGTTCTTCAACTAAAAAATGTAAGATTTACAAGTTATTGCGCTAGGTACATGTTCTGTTTCTTATTTTTCACATTGAGATGATTGAAACAGAGGAATGATCAAGACACAAAGTCTAAGTTGGTGGATAAGAGTCTCAGTAATCTCAGTTGGAAGCAAAGGGATGTTCATGCTGGTGCACATTACTCTGATCTCGCTCTTGTAACATGTGATGTCGATGAGATAGCTGCTGGTTCGAAGTCTAGCTTTGTTCATGCTTATGCACATGGCTATTGTTTGGTTTATATATATTTTGGATGCACATGACTAATTGATGGCTTATGTGCTTCAGATGACAACAATTTATAATGTATGCAATATATTTTTAACTATGAAAATGGAGGAGGATAACAAAAGAATGATATTTATAAAGGTTATGTTTAAAATTTTGATTTGTAAATAACATTTTTTATGACTGCTCAATAAATTTAAAATTTTATATAAAATGTTATATTTAATAATCAAATTATCGTTTATATATAACGTACCTATTTAAATAAATTTAAGATATATATATATATATAATTATAGGGTTTGGAGTTCAGTGTTTTGGGTTTAATTAGATTTAATATTAAATTTTCAGATTAGATTTAAAATTTGAAATTAAATCATAAAAATAGAGTTTAAAGATTTTTAATTAGAGTTTAAGATATATGATTAATTTAGGGTATGATATAGGTATCGCTTATGGTTTGGGGTTTGGGGGTGTAGATTTAATTTTAAAGTTAGAATATAAAATATTAATTTTGAATTTAAAATTAAAATAATGATTAAAATAAGACAATATTTAAATTTTAAGAGTTGTATTTAAAGTTTAGGGTTTAAACTCTAATCCTTAAACATAAACTTCAAAACTTCAATATTTCATAATATAACTTCAATATTAAATTTAAACTCAAAATTAAATCATTTAAAAAATATAAGCACACATTTAAATTCTAGACCTTAAATGCTAAATCTTAAATCTACACCATAAATCTAATACCCTAAAATTATAACCCCTAAACATAACCTCTCTACTATAACCCCTAAACTATAAAGGTATGTGAGTGGTTTTCAGTTTTTAGTTTATAGATAAAGATAGAAATAAATGTTCGAGGGTTAGGTAAAAGATGAAAATGTATGAATTATATTTGTGTTTACATTTAAGATTGAGTTTAGGTTGTTTAAAAAGTTTGGAAGTTAAGAATGAATTTAGAGTTTAGGGTTTCAAATACCATGAATTTAAAGTTTTAAGAATGTGTTTAGAGAAAGAAAAAATGAGTTTAAAGTTGATACCTTAAATCATAAAACCTAAAATTCAAAATTTATATCCAATCTAAAACCATATACTTAATTATATGCCCCAAATTCTATTTCATAATTCTATACCCTAAAATCTATTTCATATACTATAATTTCAATTTATAAACCCAAACATTACTAAAAAACTAAAATTTTAAATTCAAATGTAAATATTTGAATTTTATCTCAAATAATTTATGTACATTACAATTTTACCATTAATACTTTGTGTATTAAAACAAAATAGAATAGAAAAGTAACTAAAATTTTTGATTGGTTAAAACAGCTGACCAATAATATACAAGGTTGAGGATCAGCCCTTTTCA
>CAKOAT010143821.1:51316-72776 GCA_932364175.1 Eruca vesicaria subsp. sativa | reverse complement strand
GATCTCTCAAGTTTTATAAAACGATCTCTCGAGTTTTATAAAACGATCTTCGAGTTTTATAAAACGATCTCTCGAGTTTTATAAAACGATCTTCGAGTTTTATAAAATGATTCTCGAGATTCATAAAACTGTTGCGTTTACGCGTTTGCGGGGAATTTTGGCTATTGATTCCGTCGTACCGATTTTGACCCCAACAGTTGTTTTCACATACTTCAATATCTTCTTTGCTGCTTCTAGGTGTGGCTTCCTTGGTTCCTGCATAAACCGACTTACAAGACCATTCGCAAAGGCAATATCTGGTCTTGTAATGGTTAAGTATAGAAGACTTCCAACAAGAGACCGATAAGGTCGAGGATTGGCTAACAAGGATCCTTCATCGCGTTTGAGCCTTATGTTGGTATCCAGTGTAGTAGAGCGTACCTTTCCTTCATGTACTCCAAACTTGTCAACAATTCTTCTTGCATAACTTTGTTGACCGATGAATATTCCATCCTTTAGCATTTCGACTTCTAGACCAAGAAAGTGATTCAGCTCGCCTAACTTCTTCATCTCAAACCTCATCGACATATCCTCTTGTAGACGAGCAATTTCATCCTCGTCATTTCCAGTAATAATCATATCATCCACGTAGAGGAGAACTACTACGTGAACTCTTCCACTTCTCTTGAAGAATAGGCTTGTATCAGCACTTGATGCCGTAAACCCGCAAAACTGAAGAAATTGAGCAAGCTTTCCATACCAAGCTCGTGGAGCTTGTTTTAATCCGTACAAGGCCTTCTTTAGCTTGCACACATGGTTATGATGCTCTTGTGATTCAAAACCAGGTGGTTGCTCCATAAATATTTCCTTATCAAGCTCACCATAGAGAAAAGCATTCTTCACATCTAATTGCCATAATTTCCATCCAAAGCTTGCAGCTAAAGATGAGAGTGAATGTACCATAGTCATCTTTGCTACTGGACTAAAGGTCTCATCATAATCTTCTCCGTACTTCTGCGAGAATCCCCGAGCAACCAACCTTTCTTTGTATCTATCAATGCTCCCATCCGCCTTGCGCTTTAGTCGATAAACCCATTTACAAGAAACTGGTTGAGCATCTTTGGGTTTTGGAACCAAACTCCAAGTTTCATTTTTTATGAGAGCATCAATCTCCTCATTCATTGCGGTCATCCATTCCTTAACTCCTTTTGCTTCTTCATAAGATGATGGTTCATCTTCATCTAGAGGAGCTGCAAAGTAACAAGAGTAAGTGGTGACAAACCTTTCATCTCTGAACCGAGCGGGTTTGACAATATTCCTTTTTGGTCGTTGATTAGCGATAGAACCATGATTCTGCTCCTCTTCTTCATCTTGGTCAACGCTCCCCCTTTCACCTTGAGTCTCCTTTTCAAGGTTTTCATTCTCAGTTGGAACTTGAATAATTTGATCGTCAATCCTGGAGGAACCTGAATCATCTTGCTCAGCTAAGACTTGAGGTTGTCCGTGGTACGATGAAACTTCGTCAAAGACAACATCACGAGACACTGTATATTTATGTGTCTCTGGATCCATACACCACCAACCTTTCCATTGTTCATCGTAACCGACAAAGATACACTTCTTTGCCTTTGCTTCCAACTTTGTTCTTTGAGAGTCGAACACATGGACGTAGCAGACTGATCTAAATATCCTGAGATGCTTCACCATTGGCTTCTTCCCATGAATCACCTCATAAGGCGACTTCATGTTGTTTGGACTAAGTGGCATTCGGTTGATGACGTAGGCTGCACATCTCATGCCTTATGCCCATAAGGCCTTAAGCAAATTCTTATAATATAGCCAGCTTCTGCACGTCTCGGTTAGATGTCTAATTTTTCTCTCTGCTACTCCATTTTGTTGAGGTGTTTACGAACATGTATATTCTCTCTTAATACCATTCTTTTGGCAAAAAGAGAGGAACTCCTTTGACATGAACTCTCCTCCATTATCCGTCCTTAGGGTCTTCAGCTTCCGACCAAACTCTCCTTCCACGGTAACCTTGAATTCTTGGAATCGTTGAAATACTTCTGACTTTTCCTTCACAAAATATACCCAAGTGTACCGTGAGAAATCATCTACGAATATCAACATGTAGCGAAACCCGGAATATGAGGATGTTCTTGTTGGACCCATCAAATCACTATGGACCTTCTCCAATGAACCGCTGCATCTTGAGGCTGAATGATCAAATGGAAGTCT
Organism: Eruca vesicaria subsp. sativa; assembly: GCA_932364175.1. Lineage (NCBI taxonomy): Eukaryota > Viridiplantae > Streptophyta > Magnoliopsida > Brassicales > Brassicaceae > Eruca > Eruca vesicaria. The sequence continues at coordinate 70,559 of CAKOAT010143821.1, read as the reverse complement.
ATGTGACGTTCCATATTGACAACCTTCACAAATTCTTCCTCCATCTTGAATCTTCAACTTTGGAAGTCCATGAACCAAGTCTTTATTCACCATAACCTGAAGCTTGGTCATATTTATGTGGCCAAGTCTTGCATGCCAGATGGAGGCACTGTTATTTGTACTCATCTTCTCCACATAAGCATGTGATGCTGATAAAACGTATAAATCTTTGATGCGTGCTCCAGTGTGAACAACATCCGCCTTTAATTCTTTAATATTCCTTAAGAACTTAACGTCTCTTGGGCCAAATAGAACATAGTTACCTGAGTCAACCGCATTCACCACCGAAAGAAGATTCTTCTTTACTCCATGGATATGGTACACATTCTTGAGGGTGATCGGTTCTTCATCATCTCCTTTAATGACAACAGTCCCTTCCTTCTCAACTCGATGGATTGAATTATCGGCAGTAATAATAGCTTCTTTCCCGTCATGACGTTGAAGACTAGAAAATAACTTCTCATCTCCAGTAATATGATGGCTACAACCTGAGTCTACGATCCAATCATTGCTCAAGTTCTTAGTTGTGGGTGTACCTGGATGTGTAGACTCCACCGTGAAACATTTTCCCTATTCTTCGTCTTCAGTATGAGTTTTTGACTCCACCATATTTGTTTCCTTCAACTTGACTCAACAATCCCTTTTGAAATGCCCAAGCTTTCCACACCGATAGCATTTGAACTTTTTCTTATCCATGAAAGATCTTTCACTTCCATCATTGTGTCTTTAACCTCCATCTTTATTTTTCGCCTTGAAGCTTTGTTGTCTTCGAGCTACAAAGGCGTTTCCCGAGTCATCAGTGATTTTGACTCCTGTTATTTGCATGGATAATGACTCTTGCAAAGCTAGCAAATTCTCAAACTCTTCCAAGGAACGTTGTGTAGCCCATCCTTGAACCAAAGTCACAAACGGTGTATACTCAGGCTGTAGACCTCGAATAATAGACCGCTTCAACCGTGCTTCAGAAATTGATTTCTCCGGATTTAGAGTATTAATCTTAGAGCATAGGTTCTTTACCTTAATAAAAAAACTCTGAGATTGAAGACTCCACCTGATTTGCATTCGCAAGCTCATTCTCCAATAATTGTAGCTTAACCTCATTCTTCTTGTTGAACAGTTGATCTAAAGCTTGTACACCTTGAGACATGCTCAAATATGCTTGAAGATATGGACCTCTTCAAAGCAAACTCCGCCTTGGCATTCTTTTGTGTCCACTCCTTTGTCACTTCTGGGGTTGCAGCATTTCCCCTTGGACGCAAACTTATCTGTGACAACAACATTTATGCGGTTCACACCGGTCAAAAATGTAATCCCACTTATCACAAAACTTTTCGCACCCGTATTTTCCATCATATTCACACGGCGCTGAGATCTGGAAGCATCTGACAGTCTCCCAATTTATTCCATAACCTATTTATATGAACAAATTGTTAAACCGATAAGTATATCAATTGAAAATAATAAAATTGTACCTATAACTAAAAATTTTGTAGAAAACAATTTTTTTTACCTTGAGTAGTAGCAGGGGTAGTAACTGCATTTGTAGCATGACCATCAACAAAATATACGATGAAAAAAACAGTTAAAACAAACATAACAAATAAGTATATTAAACAAAATAAGTATATTAAACAAAATAAGATAAAATCATACCCAGGATAGACCTACGTAAAGAATAGTGGGATCACTTGACACCACAAACATTTTATAAATTAAATTCACTCTGGTGCGGTTGGTCCCTCCGTGACCCTATTTTTAATATTTTCGTATTTTGACCAAATTTTACTGTCATTATCTAGTATCTACCAATATAATTTATTTCTGTGTTCCCCCTCCTGATCGTACTTATAATTAAACTTCATATAAAAATAATTTTACCTGGGGTATTAGCAGGGGTAACTGGCGCAGTTGTCATATGACAATCAATAAAAGATACGATAAACAAAGCAGTACAAACAAATGTAAATAAATTTTTTGTAGTCATAACCATTTTATAAATAAGTTTAAAACTTTATTGTAAGATATTCACTTTAACTTTTCTTGTTTGTTGAGTTTTTCTTAACTTTGTCTGACATATATATAATACATCTGTAATATTAAAAGTAAGTACAAATTTGAAATACACCTTAATTTTCCTTAATAATTACATGTTTATGCCATTAGATTTATTTCTCATTATCTTGCAACATAATCTACCAAAATTGAAATCGATTAATAAAACCAATATTCCACCTACCTATTTATAAATAACTAATCTTTATATGAAATCCTCATTATGATAATTTTTTTTATGGCATAATCCTCATCTTAAGTTTTTAATAAATATAAATATAAAAATTTAATTGCAACTAACCAAATAAGTTAAGCTAATAAAATTAAAAAGATTGTTAATTAATAACTTCAAAATATGAATCTTCCTTACATTTAGAAATATGTATAATAAATGTGTATAAATTTATATTTAAAATATCATCTAATATCTATTTATTTATTATCAAGAACTAAAAATGTATATTCAATATGAATAATGGATTATAATAATAAAATAAATAATATATAAACAAAAAAATAAATGATAATTCACCTTCATTGATATATAATATATATATATATATACATTTCAATTCTAACCCATATATATATATATATATATATATATATAAACAACTAAAAATATGAAAATTTAAAAAAATTAATAAAATTGATGCATATATACTATATTAATATGTCTAAAATATTAAAAATAAAGTACAAATTTGAAACATCATTTAGTTTTCCTCGGTAATTACATATCTATGCCATTAGATTTATTTTTCATTTACTTGCAATCATAATCTATCAAAATTCAAATAGCTTAATAAAATCAATATTTCACCTACCTATTTATAAGAAACTAATCTTTATATAAAACTCTAATTATGAGAATTTTTTTATAGCATAATCCTCATCGTAAGTCTTTTAATAATTACACATCTAAAAATTTAATCGCAACTAAACAAATAAGCTAAGATATTAAAACTCAAAAGGAATGTTTATTAATACTTTAAAAATATATATATTCCTTACATTTAAAAATATTAGATATAATAGATGTGTATATATTTATAATTAATATATCATTAAGTATTTATATATTTATTATTAAGAACTAAAAACGTATATTCAACATAAATAATAGATTATTATAATAAAGTAAATAATATATAAATAAAAATAAAAAATTCTAATTCACCTTCATTGTTATTATATATATAGGATAATTTAAATCAATTAATAAAATTGGTGCATATAAACTACAGAATCATGTTAAATATTATAATCTTCAAAATATATACAATCAATTATGAATAACATTTTAACAATAAATATTATTTAAAATTCTGTACGGGCTTTCGGGTTAGAATCTAGTACACATTAAAAGCAAATATTTTCTTGGTCAGAGATATTTATGATAGAATATAACTTTTCCTTTTATATTTAATATAATACATTTTTAGTCAAAAATAATCTATGGATTGACTGACTATAGAACTGCACAAAGAGAATATAAATATATACTTATGTACTAATTAATGTCAAGACTTGACTGAATGAAAATTTACATACTAGAACATCCTCTAATAGAAAATTTGTATGGCAGAAATAGATTTTGTAATAAAATATTTTCTTTAAATAGCATTTTTTATAATTAAATTAGAAAACGAAGAAATACACTTAAAATATAGAGAAAAATAGTAATTGATTCAATCAATTTGAGTAGAAACATACTAATGCTACAGTGTATTTTATAATTCGGTAAGATTTCTGTACTAACTTTCCCGATCTCAAATTGCGTTAGCGCAATCTAGAAGTTGTTAAATCATAGACTATGAAATTTATTTTGAGATATTGTGTAACCACAGATTAGAGCTTAACATGAATGTTTACATACAAATTAGGTTTCAGACATGTTAACATGAATGTTTACATACATATCAGGTTTGGACATGCATCAAATTTAATACTTGCCTAATTCAACTTTTTTTTTGGTTCAGCTGTTTCCTTGGTGAAGTGAAACTAATATACGCATGTATATATAGAATTTATAAACGAACATGTTACATATGTATCTATACTATCTTTTTTGAGCAACTATCTTGATAGGAAACGTTCACAATATAGTAAAGAACACTAAAGCAGACGAAATGAGAAGGTGAATCTCAATGGCGGACCTAGAGAAATTTTTTGTCTGTGTCAAACATTAAAAAATAGGTGTAAAACATAAAAGATGAACTGGTTCAAAATTAAAAAGAGATTATAAAGAGAATTTGGAGGGGGGGGGAGGGGGAGAGGCTCACAACTTTATTATTTTTTCGTTTGTTAAAAAAAAAAGCGAACCAATCGTGGGCCGTCACATGGCGTGGAACCTACGAAATAATAGTGATATGGATTCACGACAGAGATTCCTAGCAACCTGGGTTCACAACTTTTACAATATTTAATATTTTTTTTGTAGGAAAGTGTGTAAACTCTCCCTCATCAACCTTTGATAGAAATGCTCTCAGAAAAATATAAATTCCCATAAAAAAAGAAAACAAACAAATCAATCAGATGAAAACACACACACACTCATCTGTGAAATCCAAAACAATGATCAACTACTACTGCTAAACTTACAACCTTTCATCATCTGAAGACACTCCGTGTAATTAACTCTACCATCACCATCAGAATGCGCTTGCACAATCATCTTTTTGCAATCTTCTTGGGTTTTACCTTGCTTGAGTCCCAAGGAAACCATCACAGATTTCAATTCCTCCACTGTGATAAACGCATCTTCGTCCTGATAAAACACGTTAAACGCTTCTCTCATGTCCTATTCCTCTATGTTTCCATTGTTGAGATGCTCATCCACAATGGATCTTTACAAGGAATCAAACTCATCTATGACAACGCTGTAACAACCCCTTCCCCCGGCGTCTGACCGGGATTCAGCAAACGGGTGCTACGGACACATGTCTACTCAGTTAGACAACCCTACGTGTTCTTACTGGTCCCATGAGTCGGCGGACGCATCTTTTAATGAAATCCGATCCACCCGTATCCTCATACTTCTACTTACAGTCATGAGCGTAGAGAAACAAAAATGGAGGGATGAGCAATTGGGGTTACTCAGTGAAGTGACTCTAGCCCGACCTGCCCGCATGATACTCTACACTACCTCATACGGAAAAACAGAACCAACCAGCCACTACAATCATCATGCATCATGTAAGCCATACAACAGAGTTTCAAACATAGACTACTAGCACCCTAACGTTCACACACCACAAGGACTCAGCCATTGCTTCACATGGACTCAATCACACAAGCAACCTATAAACTAGACTCACCAAGCAACCTAGACTTAAGGACCTAGGGCCGTTTACGGATGTCCTTACGCGTTCCGGCCTAACCTGGAAGGGGCGCCCTCTCTCGGGAAAACCGTCCCCCCTACAGCTTCCTAGATGACTATCCGAGTTGCAGCTCGTTGGCTCCCATCACATTCTGCCACCCCGGTCTTAATAGTCATAATTATACCACGACTCAGTATTGACTCGATCTTAAGGCGCCTATTTCTTATCCCGCAGGTCCCTCCCAGAGGTCTCTTCTACGAACGCCGTCCTTTCAGGGCCATTCACATCTCGCCCACGGATACCTCGTGTTAGGCTACTGTTCCGTGGGCCCACATCCTAGACTCTAGACGCCCACCCGTTCTCGGTGGTCCATACAAGACTCCAAACAAGTTCATTGACATGACCACATTCTCATCTACATTCTCATTCACTTTCTCTTTCTCGTTCTCATACTCATTATCATTCTCATACTCATTATCATTCTCATTCCCATCACTTAAACTCATTCTCAATTCACTTAAACTCATTCTTATCCTCATTCTCCTACTCGACTCTAGACGCCCACCCGTTCTCGGTGGTCCATACAAGACTCCAAACAAGTTCATTGACATGACCACATTCTCATCTACATTCTCATTCACTTTCTCTTTCTCGTTCTCATACTCATTATCATTCTCATACTCATTATCATTCTCATTCCCATCACTTAAACTCATTCTCAATTCACTTTAACTCATTCTTATCCTCATTCTCCTACTCGACTCTAGACGCCACCCGTTATCGGTGTCCCACACAAGTCACATAGCATTCATATTCTTATACACCAAAACCAAGAGACATCTCACTCATATTCATTTATCTTTCACTTTAGAAGCTATAGGAAGATCACTTTACATTCATCATTCATAACAACTGTTACCAATTAACAAATCTATCACCTTAAGCATTCACTTCTTTCTAACAACCTAGATTTCATTCATCATCATCAAATGGGACACAAATCACTCACACAATCATTCATCACCAATCATTATCCACATCAATACAAGGCAGTTCGTTAAGTCCCATTTAAACAGTGTGAAGGTTCTTATGCATCATGATTCATTCATCTAACAACCTAACTCCCATTATGATCTATCGACTTAACTTTCAAACAAGGACTAACCAAACCCTAATTCCCGCATCAACCAGAATAGAGATTATGAGAAACAGATCTTGGTTTTCGAATCACCTCACCTTAGCAAATAGATCTGAGATCTGGATCTGGAACAAGAGAGGAAAGAGATGAGACTTGGAAGCTTCCACAACACACATCACCACCACCACCGCCGGCTCACGGCGAGGAGAGAGAAAGGAAGCAGCGAGGAGAGAGAGACGCGCGGAGAGAGAGAGAAGAGAGGAGAGAGAGAGAGCGGTGGCGAGAGAGAGAAAGAGAGAGGAGGCTGATGGCTAGGGCTTTCGGTCTCCGGGAATTCTCTGCAGGGCTTCGCTTCTCGTTTTGTGAGTGGGGCAAAAAGAGGAGGCTGCAACTTCTTTTATAGGCTGAAGAGAGGCAAACCTAGGTTTTTTCCCTAATGGGCCATAGGCAGGCCCAAGTGCCTTAACAAAAAATTTGGGCCACGTCATGGGTTGTTACAATCTCCCCCACTTAATATAATTTGTCCTCGAATTCTGCGTGTCAGAACTCAAACACCAAACATCCCCAACCAATGTGGACATCACACACGTCACTTGCTCACTAACGGTTTCTGTAACATCCTGCCTCACTAACCATACGGGGTCCCTCATCCTTTTCTATCCCATCCACTCCTTCTAGGGTCAACATTTCTTGCGGTTCACTAACTTCACCCATACTTTGTTTATAGTTGCAGTAAGACGTACTCTCGCTGCTGGCTTGCCGCCATGCTTCCGCTGCGCTACTCTGATTAACTTTTCTCCCCCTATGCCCACATGTAATCCGGTCCAGACATCCCACATCTGTGGATTCCACCATCCCAAAGTATCTCTTGTCACAATCCGGCGGCACTTCCTAGCCCATATCAGGCTATTCCACTTGCTCTGTAGTCCTTGAATCTCTTTTCAACTTGAACTCCAGATCTCCCCCACTTTCGATCGAGCCCCATGACTCCACATGATCCCTCCTTCCAGCCTCGTACTGGTACGTCCATATTTCCCATTCCATTGCGGTACATATAGTTGTTGTACTCACCCACCATGGCTTACCAGTGACACGTGTAATCATCAGTCTGAGAAAACCCTCCTATCCCTTTATGACCATTCACCGTTTTACCCCCAAGAAGATCCTCCATTTCATTTCTCATACTACAGTTTTCTAGCTTTCTACATCTCAGATTTCCCGATGTACCCCGGAACCCTGACATTTACCACCCAATGACTTCTGAAAAATTAACTGATGACTTTAACCAATTCTCATTATGCTCCTCATGATCGTGAACGATTCCATGCTCCATAACCTTATGGCCCTTAGCTTATACCCCGTATTATTTTCCTTAACGTTATCGTCCTAAAGATACCTTATCATCTTTGCAAATCTCATATCCTTAGGACGCTTGTTGGTATACCTTTAGAATGTTGTGAGCTTCATTTAATTCCCCATCAAACATTTCCACTTGCTTAATAGCTTCCTATGTAAATTCCGGCTATAGCCCCCTAGCTCTCCCCCACTTGGATTCATCAAGGGATTCCAACACCGCCTCCCATCAAAGTCTCATCTCTATTCTCGAGTGGTAGTTATTATCGTACACAGATTCAAATAATGGTAGTTATCTTCTCCCATTTCCTTAACCAACCATACATACAAGCACGCTACAAACGTTTAGCACCATGTCGTTAGTGATCAGACACTGAGATCCCATGTTACGATGTCCCCACTCCATTGTAGAATAGGTAATCATTGCAGTAATCCGTTATCGATTCATCGTTCTGGCTTTCTCAGCTAACCTACACCTACCGTATAATCCCTGAAACCACAAGGTTTTATCATCTTGTTCCAGTGATAGTCCTGCTTCGATACTTCATACATCTTATGTCCATGTATTTGGAATGTCAGTGACAACTGAGTCTCCCCCAAGTTCTCGCCCTTCATAACTTTATCGCTCAAATTACTAAGTAAGGATAGAGTTTAGGAACCTACGAACTCATCTCATAACACATCAAGTACAAGTCATAAGTTAGTGTTACTTAGCATACATCTAACAAGATTCCCAAGCTAACAGCATGTACGCTTCATCGTCTTACACAACATCACCATTCTCTGCCAAACCGGCACTCGCCAAACCGACACATGCTAAACTGGCACAAAATTTTCAAATTCACAATCACTCCAAAGATCATGTCATGACTCCAGCTCATATACGTCACCATCCACTGACATTCGGCCTCCACACGTCTCATGGTATCTTTGATGTTCTTTTATACCCATGGTATTCACCACAAATTGTGCATCCTATAAATTACATTTGACAGGTTTTCCATCTCTTGCTCTTCCTCCATATAACACTTGGTTACACTTGATGTTGTCGTAGTACGAGGTTCTGCTCTGTTCGAAGGCTAGGATGGTTATTGAATGATGGTTGTCTTACACCCTCTGGTGTCCTTTAGCGTGCAGGATAATGAAGGGGTTAGAATATAACCTACTAACTAAAGGGAAACTCTTTTAAGAACATTGGACGATTTAGCTCGGGAAGAATCTTGCAAATAAACGGATTCGATCAGAACCATAGTAGAAATATATATACAGCGGGTGGTTAAAAAAAAATCATTTCGCATCTTTGGAAATCTTATAAACTTTCTCAAACTTCTTTTTCTTGAAAGAAACAAAACCAAGAACTTTTGAGAACGTTGGACTGCTGACCCCTTAGGATAGTACTAAGGGATCTTAACCCCCGCTCTGATACCAATTGTAACAATCCGTTCCCTCGGCGTCCGACCGGGGTTCAGCAAACGGGTGCTACAGACACGTGTCTACTCAGTTAGACAACCCTACGTGTCCTTACTGGTCCCAGGAGTCGGCGGATGCATCTTTTAATGAAATCCGATCCACCCGTATCCTCATATTTCTACTCACAGTTCTGCGCGTAGGGAAACATAAATGGAGGGATGAGCAATTCGGGTTACTCAGTGAAGTGACTCTAGCCCGATCTGCCCGCATGATACTCTACACTACCTCATACAGAAAAACAGGACCGACCAGCCACTACAATCATCATGCATCATGTAAGCCATACAACGTTTCAAACATAGACTACTAGCACCCTAACGTTCACACACCGCAAGGACTCAGCCATTGCTTCACATGGACTCAATCACACAAGCAACCTATAAACTAGACTCACCAAGCAACCTAGACTTAAGGACCTAGGGCCGTTTACGGATGTCCTTACGCGTTCCAGCCTAACCTGGAAGGGGCCCCCTCTCTCGGGAAAACCGTCCCCCTTACAGCTTCCTAGATGATTATCCGAGTTGCAGCTCGTTGGCTCCCAGTACTGTCTGCCACCCCGGTCTTAATAGTCATAATTATACCACGACTCGGTATTGACTCGATCTTAAGGCACCTATTTCTTATCCCGCAGGTCCCTCCCAGAGGTCTCTTCTACGGACGCCGTCCTTTCACGGCCATTCACATCTCGCCCACGGGTACCTCATGTTATGCTACTGTCCCGTGGGCCCACATCCTAAACTCTAGACGCCCACCCGTTCTCGGTGGTCCATACAAGACTTCAAACAAGTTCATTGACATGACCACATTCTCATCCACATTCTCATTCACTTTCTCATCACTTTCTCTTTCTCATTCTCATTCTCATACTCATTATCATTCTCATTCCCATCACTTAAACTCATTCTCAATTCACTTTAACTTATGGTTATGAAATCTACTTTTCTTAATATCACTGTCGTCATTGAAGGCTCATCTGAAGATACTTAGACGGGAGGCAAGGTGCAAGGCCTAGCTAATAGTCTTATACCACATTACTTTGGTTCTGTTATATTTGAGGCTCGGGAAAGTTTCTGATTGCCAATGATGCTGATCAGCACATGCAAAGATACTGAAATTCTTATTCACATATCACTCAGCTCAGTAAAGATCTTACGTCATCAAGTTGTGTTGCTATTGACTATAAGCAATCCTCATGTCTTCATGTTAATTTCTTGTTGTCTTACATTTTTCATATTTATGTGAAACTGTATGTCTAGAAATTTGGTAATTTGTGACTTTTGATTAATTACATACATTAAAAAGTAATAAAAATTGTAATCTGATATAACTTTATTTTTCTTATTTAATTTTTTTTTTATTATTGCTTGGATTTATTCAAACTCTTTCAATCTAATAACTTTTCTTTATTTCAATTATTGATGCTATATTGATAAAAACGCATGAAAGTTGTTGATATTATTTTCATACAAATGTGATCAATACATTTTATTTTGAACGCAAACTTATCTGTGACAACAACATTTATGCGGTTCACACCGGTCAAAAATGTAATCCCACTTATCACAAAACTTTGCGCACCCATATTTTCCATCATATTCACACGGCGCTGAGATCTGGAAGCATATGACAGTCTCCCAATTTATTCCATAACCTATTTATATGAACAAATTATTAAACCGATAAGTATATCAATTGAAATTGTACCTATAACTAGAAATATTGTATAAAATAATTTTTTTATCGGGAGTATTAGCAGGGGTAGTAACTGCATTTGTAGCATGATCATCAACAAAAAATACGATGAAAAAAACAGTAAAACAAACATAACGAATAAGTATATTAAACAAAATAAGATATAATCATACCCAGGACAGACCTACATAAAAAACACTGGGATCACTTGACACCACAAACATTTTATAAATTAAATTTGCAAGCTGTATTTGTAAATTCACTCTGGTGCGGTTGGTCCCTCGGTGACCCTATTTTCAATATTTTCGTATTTTGACAAAATTTTATTGGCATTATGAACCCATATAATTTTTTTCTGGGTTCCCCTCCTGATTGTATTTAAAATTAAAATATCGTATAAAAAATAATTTTCACCTGGAGTATTAGCAGGGGTAACTGGCGTAGTTGTCGTATGACAATCAATAAAAGATACGATAAACAAAGCAGTAAAAACAAATGTAACTAAAGTTTTTGTAGTGATAACCATTTTATAAATAAGTTTAAAACTTTATTGTAAGATATTCACTTTAACTTTTTTTGTTTGTTGAGTTTTTCTTTACTTTGTCTGATATATAAATACATCTAAACTATTAAAACTGAAGTATAAATTTGAAATACACCTTAATTTTCCTTAATAGTTACATTTTATGTCATTAGATTTATTTGTCATTTACTTGAAAACATAATCTATCAAAATTCAAATGGCTTAATAAACCCAATATTTCACCTACCTATTTATAAGGAACTAATTTTTATATAGAATCCTAATTATGAGAATTTTTATAGCATAATCTTCAACCTACAAATATAATTGCAACTAACCAAATAAGTTAAGCTAATAAAATTAAAAGGATTGTTTATTAATAACTTCAAAATAAGAATATTCCTTACATTTAGAAATAAGAAAAATGTCATTTAAATCATCAACTTTCAAATTTTATTGAAATAAAGTACCAATTTTTTCGTAAGTTAAAAAAACAATCAACTTTTGTTGACAAATCATTTTAATCACAAACTTTCGTCGACCATACCATTTTAGTCATATCGTTAGTCAACAGTTATAGTTGATAACTTTTAAACTTGATGATTTTTGTGGCACAAATATAAATCAATATTTTTCTAAAAAAGTGGATATATAATTTAAATATTAAAAAATCGTTTTTTATAACTATAACACTAATTATAAATATAAATAAAAATAATTCTAACCAAAAGTATAAGCAAAACTCATTGTAAAATAATTAGTTAACATATCATTAACTAAGTAATGTATTTAAAAATGATTATGACAAATTTTTATGTATTTACAATTAACTTTTAAATATTTATATAATCCTATTTGGTTTATGTTTTATAATTTTATTTTCAAAAATTTGTTATTTAAATATTAATCAACTCTTCATTCTTCATGATTATTTATATTTATCATAAATATCTTTAAACAAATATATATAAGTTTTATAAATTTGTTGCAATTTATTATAGTAAAATAATTAATATATAAACAAACAAAAAATGATAATTCACCTTCAATGACATATACATATATATATTACAATTCTAACCCATAAAGATATATATATATATATATATATATATATATATATATATATATATATATATATATATATAAGATGACAATTTAAAACAATTAATAAAATTGATGCATATATACTATAAAATCATATTAATCTAAACTATTAAAATAAAGTACAAATTTGACATACCCCTTAATTTTTTCAGTAATACTTCTTTATGCCATTAGATTTATTTGTCATTTACTTGCAATCATAATCTATCACAATTCAAATAGCTTAATAAAACCAATATTTCACTTACCTGTTTATAAGGAACTAATCTTTATATAAAATTCTAATTATGAAAATGTTTTTATAACATAATCCTCATCATAAGTCTTTTAATAATTACAAATCTAAAAATTTAATTGCAACTAGATAAATAAGTTAAGATATTAAAACTCAAAAGGAATGATTATTAATAACTTCAAAATATATATATATATATTCCTTACATTTACAAATATATAATAAATGTGTAGATTTATAACTAAAATATCATCTAATATCTATTTATTTATTATTAAGAACTAAAAATTATATTCAACATAAATAATAGATTATTATAATAAAATAAATAATATATAAACAAAAATAAATTATAATTCACCTTCATTGTTATATATATATATAAACAACTAAAAATATGATAATTTAAATAAATTATAATTCACCTTCATTGTTATATATATAATTTATTTAAACAAATAAAAAGATGATAATTTAAATCAATTAATAAAATTGATGCATATAGATTAGAAAATCGTATTAAATATTATAAGTTTCAAAATATATACAATCAGTTATTGTATAAATTTTTAGTAATAATTACTTTTTAAACACTCGCACGAGCATGCATATTAGAATCTAGTACACATTAAAAGCAAATATTTTCTTGGTGAGAGATATTTATGAGAGAATATAACTTTTCCTTTTATATTTTCTAATACATTTTTAGTCAAAATATAATCTAAGAATTGAGTATAGAACTGCACAAAGAGAATATAAATATATACTTATGTACTAATTAATGTCAAGACTTGACAGAATGGAATTTACAAACTAGCTAGTACATCCTCTAATAGAAAATTTGTATGGTAGAAATGGATTTTGTAATAAAATATTTTCTTTAAATAGCATTTTTATAATTAAATTAGAAAGAGAAATACTCTTAGATACAGTATAGAGAAAAATAGTAATTGACTCGATCAATTTCAGTAGAAACATACTAATGCTACAGTCTATTTTTAAATTCGGTCAGATTTCTGTATTGACTTTCCCGATCTCAAATTGCGTTGGTGCAATCTAGAAGTTGTTAAATCATAGACTATGAAATTTATTTTGAGATATTGTGTAACCATATATTAGAGCTTAACATGTTAACATGAATGTTTACATACAGATCAGGTTTGGACATGCATCAAATTTAACACTTACCCAATTTAATTTTTGTTGGTTCAGCTGTTTCCTTGGTGAAGTGAAACTAATATACGCATTTATATATAGAATTTATTCACGAACATGTTACATATGGATCTATACTATCTTTTTTTTTGAGCAACTATCTTGATAGGAAACGTTCACAATATACTAAAGCAGGAAAATGAGAAGGTGAATCTTACATAACTTCAGAAAAACCTTAGAAAAATAAAAGGTAACACACCTTGGTCCAGACTACTATTATTTCCAAACAAATGCTAATATATTTTATTAGATTATTTTATTTTGAACGCAATCTTATCTATGACAACAACATTTATAAGGTTCACAATGGTCATAAACGTAATCCCACTTGTCACAAAACTTTGCGCACCCGTCTCGCCCTCCATAATCACACGGTGATGAGATCTGGAAACATATTACATCCTCCCGATTTATTCCATAGCCTATTTATATGAATAATATTATTAAGAAAATAAGTCTTTTAATTAAAAAAAAAGATAAAATTGTACCCTATAATTAAAATTGTAGTTTAAAATAATTGTTACCAAGAGAATTAGCTGGAGTAGTAGCCGCAGTAGTAGTATGACAATCAACAAAAGATATGATGAAAAAAGTAGTGAAAAGAAACATAACTAAAGTTTTCATAGTGATGACCATTTTATGAGTAAGTTTAAAGTAGTAGTAGGGGTAGTAACTGCATTTGTAGCATGACCATCAACAAAATATACGATGAAAAAAACAGTAAAAACAAACATAACGAATAAGTATATTAAACAAAATAAGATAAAATCATATCTAGGATAGACCTACGTAACAAACAGTGGGATCACTTGACACCACAAACATTTTATAAATTAAATTCACTCTGGTGCGGTTGGTCCCTCGGTGACCCTATTTTTAATATTTTCGTATTTTGACCAAATTTTACTGTCATTATCTACCAATATAATTGATTTCTGGGTTCCCCCTCCTGATCGTACTTTTAATTAAACTGTCATATAAAAATAATTTTACCTGGGGTATTAGCAGGGGTAACTGGCGCAGTTGTCATATGACAATCAATAAAAGATACGATAAACAAAGCAGTAAAAACAAATGTAACTAAAGTTTTTGTAGTTATAACCATTTTATAAATAAGTTTAAAACTTTATCGTAAGATATTCACTTTAACTTTTCTTGTTTGTTGAGTTTTTCTTTACTTTGTCTAATAGTTTATATAATACATCTAAACTATTAAAATTGAATTACAAATTTGAAATACATCTCAATTTTCCTCAATAATTATAGGGAACTAATCTATAAAAATTAAAATGGCTTAATAAAACCAACATTCCACCTACCTATTTATAAGAAACTAATCTTTATATGAAATCCTATTATGAGAAATTTTTTTATAGCATAATCCTCATCTTAAGGTTTTTAATAAATACAAATCTAAAAATTTAATTGCAACTAACCAAAT
Source organism: Eruca vesicaria subsp. sativa (assembly GCA_932364175.1). Taxonomy (NCBI): domain Eukaryota; kingdom Viridiplantae; phylum Streptophyta; class Magnoliopsida; order Brassicales; family Brassicaceae; genus Eruca; species Eruca vesicaria. The sequence continues at coordinate 54,971 of CAKOAT010143821.1, read as the reverse complement.
AAGTTAAGTAATAAAATTAAAAGGATTGTTAATTAATAACTTCAAAATATGAATATTCCTTACATTGAGAAATATGTATAATAAATGTGTATAAATTTGTAAAAATATCATCTAATATCCAGTTATTTATTATTAAAAACTAAACATGTATATTCAATATGAATAATGGATTATTATAATAGAATAAATAATATATAAACAAAAAAACTAGATGATAATTTACCTTCATTGATATATATATATATATATATATAAAAACAACTAAAAAGATGACAATTTAAAATAATTAATAAAATTGATGCATATATACTATAAAATCATATTGATCTAAACTTTTAAAACTTAAGTACAAACTTAAAACATCCTTTAATTTTTCTCGATAGTTACATCTTTATGCCATTAGATTTATTTGTCATTTACATGTAATCGTAATCTATCAAAATTCAAATAGTTTAATAAACTAATACTTCACCTACCTATTTATAAAGTACTAATATTTATATAAAATTATAATTATGAAAATTTTTATAGTCTAATCCTCAACGTAAGTCTTTTAATAATTACAAATCTAAAAATTTAATTGTAACTAAACAAATTAGTTAAGATATTAAAACTCAAAAAGAATGTTTATTAATAACTTCAAAATATATATATATTCCTTTCATTTACAAATAGGTATAATAGATGTGTATACATCTATAATTAAAATATCATTAAATATCTATTTATTTATTATTAAGAACTCAAAACGTATATTCAACATAAAGAACAGATTATTATAATAAAATAAATAATATATAAACAAAAAGAAATTATAATTCACCTTCATTGTTATATATATATATATATAAAAACAACTAAAAAGATGAAAATTTAAATCATTTAATAAAATTGATGCATATAGACTACAAAATCATATTAAATATTATAAACTTCAAAATATATACAACCAATTATGTATAAAATTCTAACAATAAATATTTTTAAAAAATCTGCACGGGCGTGCGGGTTAGATCTACTATCCATTAAAAACAAATATTTTCTTGGTCAGAGATATTTATGAGAGAATATAACTTTTTCTTTTATATTTAATATAATACATTTTTAGTCAAAATATAATCTATGAATTGACTATAGAATTGCACAAAGAGAATATATATATATATATATATATATATATATATATATATATATACTTATGTACTAATTAATGTCAAGACTTGACTGAGTGGAATTTACATACTAGTACATCCTCTAATAGAAAATTTGTATGGTAGAAATGGATTTTGTAATAAAATATTTTCTTTAAATAGCATTTTTATAATTAAATTAGAAAACGGAGAAATACTCTTAAAATATAGAGAAAAATAGTAATTGATTCGATCAATTTCAGTAGAAACATACTAATGCTACAATGTATTTTTTAATTCGGTAAGATTTCTGTACTAACTTTCCCGATCTCAAATTACAGCTCATTTATGGAATAATCACTTTTTTGTTTGTTCATCACTCTATTTTCCACTCCATTTTGGTAAATTATGAAGTGGGATTGGAGATGCTCTAACATGAATGTTTTACATACAAATCGGGTTTCAGACATGTTAACATGAATGTTTACATACAGATCAGGTTTGGACATGCATCAAATTTAACACTTGCCCAATTCAATATTTGTTGGTTCAACTGCATGTATATATAGAATTTATACACGAACATGTTACATATGGATCTATACTATATTTTTTTGAGCAACTATCTTGATAGGAAACGTTCACAATATACTAAAGAACACTAAAGCAGACGAAATGAGAAGGTGAAATTTCACAACTTCAGAAAAACCTTAGGAAAATAAAAGATAACACACCTTGGTCCAGACCACTACGATGTTTTTGATGCATCATCAGAAAAAATATATTTTCACAAAAAAAAAAAGAAAACAAACAAATCAATCAAATGAAAACACACACACACACTCTTCTGTTAAATCCAAAACAAAGATCAACTACTACTGCTAAACCTACAACCTTTCATCATCTGAAGACACTCCGACACAGGGGCGAGCCAGCAAATTTATTTTGTAGGTGCAACATTTATAATAAAATGGGAAAAATGGAGATGGAAGACTCGAATCTGGGTGGTTGTGGGTGCACAACATAACATTTCCAGTTTATCTAGCAGATTTTATTTGTTTTCTCTTAGGAAGCTTTTAAAATACAAAAATATTATGGGTGCACATGTTCCCATAATATGTATCATGGCTTCGCCCCTGCTCTGTCATCTTTTTTGCAACTTTCTTGGGTTTTACCTTGCTTGAGTTCCAAGGAAACCATCACAGATTTCAGTTCCTCCACAGTGATAAACCATCTCCATCTTGATAAAACACGTTAAACGTTAAACATTGCTCATCCACAATGGATCTGTACAAGGACTCGAACTCATCTATGACCGTATCCATCTCTGTTTGTGCCTGTAACAATCAGTTCCCCCGACGTCCGACCAGGGTTCAGCAAACGGGGGTTACAGACACGTGTCTACTTAATTAGACAACCCTAGGTGTCTTTTACTGGTCCCATGAGTTGGCAGACACAATCTTTTAATAAAATCCAGTCCACCCGTATCCATATACTTCTACTTACAGTCATGCACATAGGAAAAACAAAAATAGAGGGATGAGCATTGGGGATTACTCAGTGAAGTGACTTTAGTCCAACCTGTCCGCATGGCACTCTACACTATCCCATGCAGGAACCAGAACCGACTAGCCACTACAATCATTATGCAACACACAAGCCATACTATACCATTTCAACATAGAATTCTAGCACCCTAATGTTCATACACAGCAAGGACTCAGCAGTTGCTTCACATAGACTCAATCGCGCAATCAACCTATAAACTAGACTCACCAATCAACCTAGACTTAAGGACCTAGGGCCGTATACAGATGTCCCTACGCGTTCTGGCCTAAAAGGGGCGCCCTCTATCGGGAAATCCGTCCCCCCTACAGCTTCCTAAATGACTATTCGAGTTGCAGTACGTTGGCTTCCAGCTCTGTCTACCACCCCCGTCTTAATAGCCATAATTATACCACGACTCGGTATTGACTCGATCCTAAGGCACCTATACTTTTCTTATCCCTTAGGTCCCTCCCAGAGGTCTCTTCTACGGTCGCCGTCCTTTCACGGCCTTTCACATCTCGTCCACGGGTACCTCATGTTAGGCTACTGTCCCGTGGGTCCCTGCGGGTACCTCTTGTTAGGCTACTGTCCCGCAAGTTACACATCCTAGACTCTAGACGCCCACCTGTTCTCGGTGGTCCAAACAGGACTTCAACACAAGTTCATTGACACGACCATATTCTCATTCATGTTCTCATTCACTTTCTCATTCTCATCCTCATTCTCATTCTCATACTCATTATCATTATCATTCTCATTCTCATTGTCATTGTCATTGTCATTCTCATTCTCATTCTCATTCTCATTCTCATTCTCATTCTCATTCTCATTCTCATTCTCATTCTCATTCTCATTCTCATTCTCATTCTCATTCTCATTCTCATTCTCATTCTCATTCTCATTCTCATTCTCATTCTCATTCTCATTCTCATTCTCATTCTCATTCTCATTCTCATTCTCATTCTCATTCTCATTCT
>CAKOAT010143821.1:31855-51216 GCA_932364175.1 Eruca vesicaria subsp. sativa | reverse complement strand
ACTCGTACTCATTCTCATTCTCATTCTCATTCTCATTCTTATCACTTAGACTCATTCTCAATTCACTTTAACTCATTCTCATCCTCATTCTCATACTCAACTTTAAACGCCACCCGTTATCGGTGTCTCACCCAATTCACATAACAGTCATATTCTTAAACACCAAAGACAAAAGACATCTCATTCATATTCATCTATTTTTCTCGTTAGATACAAATGGAAGATTACCTTACATTCATCATTCATAATAACTGTTACCAAATAACATATCCATCATCTTAATTAAGCATACACTTCTTTTTAACAACCTAGCTTTCATTCATAATCATCAAATGGGACACAAATCATTTACACAATCATTCATCATCAATCATTGACCACATCAACGCACGGCAGTCCATTAAGTCCCATTTAAAAAGTGTGAAGGTTTTTATGCATCATGATTCATTCGTCTATCAACCTAACTCCCATTATGATCTATCAACTTAACTTTCAAACAAGGACTATCCAAACCCTAATTCAAACACCAACTAGAATAGAGGTTATGAGATCTAGATCTGGAAAACGGGATCTGGATATGGAAAACGAGATTTTGAGATCGGGATCTATGGTTATCCAAAACTCAGATCTGCAACCTCACGGCACCAACCACCACATGCGACGGCCACCACCACACGGCTGTGCCACCACCACCACGGCCACTCGCGGCTGCACGGTGAGGAGAGAGAGGAGGAACGCAGAGAGAGAGGGAAGAGAGAGAGAGAGAGAGAGAGAGAGAGAGAGAGAGAGAGAGAGAGAGAGAGAGAGAGAGAGAGAGAGAGAGGCGCACGGGAGAGAAAGAGAAAAGAAAGGCGGCTAGGGTTTTTGTGTCTCCCGGGATTTCTCTTCAGAGCTTTGCTTTCATTTTATGAATACGGCAGAAGAAGGAGGAGGCAGCTCATTTTATAGGGAATGCAAGGAAACCCTAGGTCTTTTGTCCTAATGGGCCGTAGACAGGCTCATTTGCCTTAAGAATTTTTTGGGCCAGGTCATGGGTTGTTACAGTGTCGATGTTATGTATCATCTGAGTTACGTCTTGGTCTGCTATATTCCAAGATTCTCTAGTGAGTCGTTGAGTTCTTGTTTAGTTATTCTACCGTCTCCGTTCTTCTCGAACGTCTGAAAACCCCTTTTTAGCTCAGACATGACTTTTTGTTTGTTGGCGCGGAGGACGGTGAAGGTGATAGTACGGTAGTGAGTTCTTGTGGAGAGTTTTATCGAACCAAGAGAGAGAGTGAAGAGAGTTCGGAGTTTCTTTGGTACTAAAGAGTAAAAGAGGAGAAAAGAGTTTAGGTTGTAAAGAAGGAATTTTCTTTTTTACAAATAAAAGGAATACTCTCACCACAACTTTAGGACGAAACTTTTCTTTCTCAAAGATCTGATGATGAAAACAGAGAAAAGATCTAAGAAACAAAGAACTTAGGAGGTAGAGGAAAACTTGGAAACTGTTGTTTTACAGAGGGGAGATGAAAAGTATACATAATCTACGATGGATGACCTTTTAGGAAGTCCTCGTGTGTGGACGAGAGTAATATTAAGATGGGTGACCTCCCGAAAATCTTCGTGTTGAACTCTTTTTTAAAAAAAGAGTTGTTGAACAAAAAAAATAGAGGGGAGAGAGAGTGTTCATAATCTAATAATTTTATATTTTCCTTCTTTTCTGAATGTTCATAATCTATTTAAATAAAATATCTGATATAATAACCAAAGGTCAGACGGATGAATGATGATGAAATGCTGAAAGTAGATAAACCGCTATTTACAAAATACTTTAGTGTTTAAACTAGATTAATGGTTTTCTATTTTTAATAATTTATTAATCGTCTAACTTATTAAACATTTAAAAATACTTAAATTGATAGTAAAATTTTAAATACATGAAACTTGAACAACAAAGAACTTGAATTTTTTTCTTTCAAAATCTAAATATTCGAGTCGATTCAAAATAACTAAACCGAACTAAATATATCCGAATCTCATCCGATATGTAAAAATACCCGAACGGATACTAGATCTCAATACCAAAATACCTAAAAACCCAAAATTCCCGATCCGAACCCGAACGCCCACACCCGTAAGTCCAAACATATCTTAGAAATAATTTCTTTAAACGTTTGACGACAAATTTAAAAGTAGGGTAAGTGAATAACTATAATTTTTTTTTCTTTTTTTCTATTCTAATGTTCATGTAATCCGCTATTTACAAAATAACAAAGGTCAGAGGGATGATTGATGATGAAATGCTGAAACTAGATAAATCCGCTATTTACAAAATAATTTAGTGTATAAACCATGATAAAGGGTAGGGCTGGGCACCAATACTTGATACCCAGTTTGTACTCGCTACTTAACTTGGTTCGGTTTGAAAAAATAAGTACTTGCTACAATCAAATCGAGTAACAAGTAAACAAATTTTATTACCTGCAAGTACAAGTCAAGTATCAAGTTCATTTTTTTTTAACTACTTGGTTTGTTACTTGTTATTATTATTTGTTATATATTATTTGGTTTATTAAATACTTGATATCCATTTTATTAGTTAATTAAAATTTATATATTACATTTTATTAATGACCACAATTACTCGTTGTTTATCTCTTATTCACTACTTGATGAGTACATAATCTTTAAATATTAGTATTTGTTTTGATCAAATAAAGTATTAAGTAATCTATTTAAACTATTTTACAAAATAAATATTAAATATTAAATAAAATTAACTACTTGATGTTTTTTTGTTTGTGAGTTGTGTTTATTAATGAACAAAGATACATTTTCTTAAATCAGTAAAATAACTTATTTCTATTTCCATTTTCATAAGTACGTAAAACACAAATGTTATATTTATATATAAGCATCTTAAAATTTTCTCTTTCGTATATAGTCTATTTCCCGAATGACTTAACTACAAGTAAACAATGACATATTATTTATGTAATAAATTTATTTAACTTTAAATTTTAGTTAATTATCAAATAATTTACCAATAATTATGAATAAATTTGTAAGTAATTTACAAGTAACAAATAATAAAACAAGCCAAGTAACTTACAAGTCTGTCAATTTTTTGTAAGTACTTGAAACTACAAATACTCGTTTTTAACTAACTAAGTACAAGTCAAAACATTTACTACTCGTACAAGTCAAGCCGAGTACCAAATATATCAAAAATACCGAGTACTCGGCTTGTGCCCATCCTTAATAAATGGTAACAAAGTAAAGCACGAAAGTGTTGCAATATCAATTGGTTTTGACGGAGATTGTTGGGACGAGTTTCAATGGACATTTATTTGCTGCCAAAATGGTTGCTTTGGGAGGTTGATCCATTATGGTTATGGAATCTCCCTTTGTTGATACACTGTCATTGAAGGCTCATGTGTAGATACTTAGGCCATCTCCAACCCAACTCCAATTTTTATTTTAAAATGGAGGAAAATGGAATATAGAGTAGAAAACACTTCAACTCAACTCCATTTCTCACTTCATAATAGAGTTTACTTCATGAATGGAGTAATCTATTTTTTGTTTGTTCATTACACTATTATAGAGTGAGATATAGAGTAGGGATAAAGCATTTCTACTCTATATTCACCTTACTCTATTTTAGAGTAAAAATTGGAATATTTCATTGGAGATGCTCTTAGACGGGAGGCAAGGTGCAAGGCCTAGCTAATAGTCTTATACCACAAAACTTTGGTTCTGTTATATTTTCAGGCTCGAGAAGTGTCTGATTGCCAATGATGCACATGCAAAGATACTGAAATTCTTATTCACATATCACGCAGCTCAGTAAAGATCTTACGCCATCAAGTTGTGTTGCTATTGACTATATATAAGGAATCCTCATGTCTTCATGCTAATTGATTGTTGTCTTATATTTTTCATGTTTATGTGAAACTGTATGACTAGAAGTTTAGTGACTTTTGATTAATTACATAAATTAAAAAAACTAATATAAAATTGTATTCTGATATATATTTTTTTTCTCTTAAATCTTTCAAAATAATTTATATTACCTAGATTTAATCAAACTATTTCAATGCAATAATTTTTTTTATTTCAACTCCTGATCATATATTGATACGAAAGCTGTTGATGTTATTTTCAAACAAATACCAATACATTTTATTAGAATATTTTATTTTGAACGCATACCTATTTGTGAGTACAATAACATCTATATGGTTCACAGCGGTCATAAAAATAACCCCACTTTTCACCCTATTTATATGAATAATATAATTAAACCAATGAGTATATTAAACAAAATAAGATAAAATCATACATACCCAGGACAGACCTACGTACCACAAACAGTTTATAAATTTGCAAGCTGTATTTGTAAATTCACTCTAGTGCGGTTGATCCCTCGGTGACCCTATTTTTAATAGAGTAAATTGGGTAAATATACCCAAATTGATGAGAAATTAGAAAGCTACCCAATACAATAAAAAATCTTTGTTTTCTATACACTTTTGTGTTCTCTTTTCCGTTTTACCCCTGTTCTGAAATTTTATTTTGTTTCTCTTTCTTTCCTGTATTCACACCTACCATTTATTTTTTCTCCTAACTTTTTTAACATTTTAAAACTAAATCTTTTTCTTAAATAAATTGATATGTTTCTTATTCTCCAAATTATCATCTACAATAGTTTTGACACCAATCAAATGGTACAGAGATAACAATTAACTTAGAACAATAACCTATTTAGTAACATCTAACAAATCATGTATTAGTTACACTAGCTATTTCTCGACATCCCACCAACAAATTTAAAAAAGCATCTAACAAGTTAAATAACAACTAACCAAACATGTACAAGCTAATGATTAAGTTAGCATAGTAACCTATTATGTCACTTTTAATAACTACATATCATATAAACAAAAATTACTTTGTAGAAAAAAAGTTAAACACTAAGTTTCAATGTAAAATGTTATATCAATTGTTAGTGGCTAACTTGTTTATTAGGAAAAAACTTATCATGTACCAAAACTTATAACTTCAATGTAACATGTTATTTACCATGTAACACATAAATTAGTCCAATAAGCAATTTTGTAGCCTTTAACAAAATATGTATCAGCTAACGCAAGCTATTTATAAACATCTTATCCACAAATTTAAAAATCGCCAACATAAACTACTCACAACTGAAATAAGGGATTCATGTCGTCGTCAGGAATTACGGGAAGAACCCGTCCATCCATACGCTTATGTGATTTTACAACCTTGAATCATGCACTCACAAGAAAAAACTGACGGAAGAACACCATGGACTCTTAGAACCTTCAAATCATAGTAAACTTCGAAAAAACTTGTGAAAAAACCTAAAATAGATGAATTCATCGATAAGTCAGATGGATTCAATAGATCTACACGGATGGAAATAGAAAAGAGAAGAATATTCTTTAATAAAAGAAAATTGGTTTGTGAAAAAAATAAGAAAGAGAAATAAATAATATTATTATTTGGTAAGAAGGGGAGAGATACGCGAGGGAGAAGAAAAAAGTTTGGGCAGGGGCCAAGGACATAGACAGAGGTAATCTTGGGGTTTAGAAATAGCAATAGTGTTTAGGGTATGCACTTAAATATGACATTTTCTATGTATATGAAGCCTAATTTCTCTAATATTTTCGAATTTTGACAAAAACAAATCTGGCATTGTGAACCCATATAATTTTTTTCTAGGCTCTCCCTCCTGATCGTAATTATAGTTAAACTGTCATATAAAAATAATTTTTCCTGGAGTATTAGCAGGGGTAACTGGCGCAGTTGTCGTATGACAATCAATAAAAGATACGATAAATTAAGCAGTAAAAACAAATGTAACTAAAGTTTTTGTAGTGATAACCATTTTTTAAAGAAGTTTAAAACTTTATTGTAAGATATTCACTTTAACTTTTCTTGCTTGTTGAGTTTTTTTTTTACTTTGTCTGATATCTCTTATATATTAAATCACAAGTCATACGACCAATCATACTTTGCCACATGGCATATATTTAACAATTTAAATAAAAAATGCAAATGTAAAAAAAATGCAAAATAAAAACATGTTCAGTAACTGATTTCTATTTATCTATTCTATTAAAATAGAATATGACCTATTGATAAATGTTATGTCTAACCATTTTTATAACTGCATCAAATTATATTACAATTCTAACCACATGACCTACTAACTAACTACGAACGTCACAGTATATACTTTGTAACTAATATTTAGTTCTATCAGGTCCATTTCTTGCTATAGCTTTTTCTTTTTTTGGCAAAACTGCCTCTAAAACCACGTATTTTAATTTGAAAACCTGATATATTTTCTTCCCACGTCAATATCGTGTTCAGTTTTCTGCATAACTTAAACTCCAATTTTAATTTAATGAGATACATATATTTTCTTTACTCTTATTTGTTATTTAATAATATGGCCCATATCTAATTTAAATTGTGAATATTTACTTAACAAATAATAACATTCCAGGATCCAAATAAATTATTCTTAGCTCAAATTCAAAACATACATAAATTTTAAAGTTATTTACAGAAACTTATACAAAAAAAAAAAGTTAAACATTATATTCATACTTTTTGGTCTAATTATTTATGACCTATTGAAAAATGTTTAATCCAACAATTTATTATTTGTGTTTACTCATTTATATTAATAATACTAGGTTTTTTATATTATTGATAAATAATTAAACAAATACTATTACAAATAAAATATAAATATGCATATAAAACTAAATTCTAAAAAATAAAAATATAAATATACCCGCCCTTTAAAAAGGGCGGGTCAAAATCTAGTTTCCATATAAAAAAAAAAAAAATCAATATAAAAAAGTCCCTATAATTTCTCACATGATCACACGATCTTAAAACTGTTACATGTAGAGTAAGATTTACTCATTATGCTATAAATTCACCTCTACGTGAATTCTTTGTAATTTTCTATTTTTTTTTTTTTTTTGCAATAGGTATTGATTCTCTCTGTGAAAAGGTGATGAGATTTTCAAAATTTCTAACCAGCTAAATGAGACTATTTTTGACGATCTCTAAGAGAAATTATTTTCAAAAAAAAAAAAAGAAATACATGTTTTCTATGACGAAGCTTAATACAAAGATGACAGATGAAAATTAAAGTTCAGGTAAGTGAGATTAAATACACTCAAACACTCCAACTCAAATCATATTCTGCATCATGTTAATCTTTCCATAAATCTGTACCTCTAACCTACATACAATATTTATCCTTTTAACGTATACACTTGATCAAATATAATTTTCAAATAGACTAAATTGATTTTCGATTAGCTAGAAAATGTTTATTGGTTTTGATGGTGGTAATTTGAGTAAGGAAAGTAACAAACTCACTTTAAAGAACATTTTATAATGCCTCTTATAAAAGTGTTTTGCTGCCAAAAAATTAACAACTCCCATGATAAACTTGAGAACACTACAATGCAAAAAGTGGAGCTTAAAAGTGGTAGTAGAAACGAAGTCTCATGTATTCTCTATATATCAAGACCATCCCTCATGTTAGTTTACTTATTTTTAAATATGTTTAGTCATATATAGATATTATTTATGTTTATTTATAAATCAACAAATTTTGTAGATTTTCTCATAGACAAAAACTACCAAATAAATATAACATTAGGAATGAAAAAAGAGTATTACAAAAACAAAAACAAACATGGAAAAACCGAAAGGTAACCAAACACACCAACCCCGATTATCTACATTTTTCATGAATCTTTACATCTAAAGTTTTACTGTTATAAAAAGAAAAATAAATATATGTATTGTTTTATGCTAAATATCATTATTTATAAATGATAAAATTTATGTTATTTTATTTTATTCTCATAAAAATCAATATTATAATATATTAATTATTAAAGTATTGTAGTTGTTTAGGCGGTTTAAAAGATAACCGACACAGTTTATAGGGTCTAGTGCGGTTGTTTAAACCATTTTTAGAACACTGATTTTTATATTTAAACTATGAAAACAGTGAAATAATCTTAGATATATAGAAAAATAGCAATTGACTTGATTAGTTTTTTTAGGAACACACTGGCGCTACACAGTGCCGTGCCTACATTTGTGAGATATAAGACAAAATATAAAAAGTTAAAGTCACAAAAATATGTTTAATTCAAACGGCTTGGTTTGTGGTTTCTTAGAAGACAATTAATTTGCGCGCTCTATGATTTGGTAGATGTTATGGGTGAGCTTCGTGCGCTGCAGAGCACCATCACAGACCGTCTTCCAGGGGCACCTCGGGTTATGCTAACAATAAGAATGGCAATGTAAGAAGCGTTTACTCCTATCCAAATTTTTAAATGGTCTATTTAAGTAACCCTATCTTTTGTCTTTGTTCCGATCATTTTTTAAAGTGATGATGAAGTCTGCGTGAGTATGTTCGATGCGTTGGCTCTTGCATTCCATGACAAGTTTGATGCTTACGGAAAAGAGCCCAAGATAGTCCTAATAACGAGCATCAATCCAAAGATAGCTTCAGGTAGATTATTAGTTGATGTAGTAGTTTTCCATTCGAGTTTCTACGGCCCCTTCTCCTTGATAACGCGTAGACGTTTTCCGCAGGTAGAATATATCTCAATGGCACTTCTGCTACACGTGTATTTTTTGACTGTGAAACGACTGTTGGGAAAGAGGTATACAACCGGCAAGTTTTTCTGTTTTCCACTATTATAAGACGTCGATGTTTACCATTTTGTTTTTAAAATTTTAAATTTCTCCCCATCAATTGAAAGGTGTACTTCACAACCTCACACCGTTAACTGTTTCCCCTCTTAATTTCAATACAGTTTTCCTGGGGGTGGTGCGGACCAGGCAGGGTCCTCATCAAAGGTGGTTCATGCACAAAAGATCGACCCCCTCACCATTAAAGAGTTTAACGACTTTGTTTTAACCGGTGATCCCCAGGTATAAATCCATATTATTAGGCTTGCGTCCCATACTGACATTCTGGAAACTAAAATTAAATGATATGTGCTGTCAGATCATTGAGTTTATCTGTACCGCCAACATAACTGGTGTCAGCTAGATGATGGATGGTGTTACATTGGCTGCTCTATTTGTTCCAAAAAACTTCTCCGGGAGGAAACATCATTCACATGCGTCTCATGCAATCTACCTAATGCTGTAGCTGAACTCAGGTTTGTAGTGCAAATTGCCAGTTTGTTGCAAACAGATAAATAAACTAACAGAACTCAATGTCCAACAGGTATCGAGTTGTCTTCTCTGTATCCGACGTCACAGGAACAGCAGCCTTTGTTGGCTTCGACAAAGAGGTTGCCAAACTGACTAATGTACTGGCATCGGAGGCGGCCAAGATTGTGGTATCTTAAACTTTCCCTTAATACCTAGATTGAAGAACCTTTACTGAAACTTGCTTCAGGGAATTTGTGCTAATGCTGAGGTGGACACTGATATCCCTAGGTCTCTTGCAGCTGTTGTCGATAAGACCTACACTTTCCAGCTTAAGTTAACCGATTTCAACTTCACTCCAAATCAGCAAACCTTTACCATTTCTTGGATTTTTCCAGCACGCGAGCTTGCGCCAAACCCAACGTTGCTGTGTGTGTTTATTCTTGTCCTTCTGTTTTTATTTTTGGGGTTTTGAAATATATGATGGTATTTTTTGAAATTTTCCATGGCAGGAAGGTGGAGGGGATGCTGCAACAGCATACACTGAGACTTTAGGATCAGGTTCCGGCTCAACAGGTATCAGCTCAAGCAATGCCGTTGGCGAATCCATCACGACTGAACATCCTCTGGAGGTGCTTGACCCTGCTGTGAAGGAAACCTTTGAACCCGAAGGAAATCCACCCAAAAAATCATGAGTAAAATGAGTGTTATAACAATCCCGACCAAACACTTCTTCTCTACCAGCACATGCTTGATTTTGTTAGCCTCCCGCGTCAAATCTTGGTCCAGTGGTTGGTCGTTTTTTTACTTTAAGAAAGTCTTCTACCATTATCTAAACTAGATGCATAGTCTCCGCGCAAGCGCGGGATTAGATACGTTGTTGATGTGTTGTGTAGTTTTGTGTATGAGACTTTGCTGTTATTTTTTAACATTTGTTTATTTGGCTTATCTATAATGGTGATGAATGAAACATTAAAAGTCACACAACTTGATTAGTCTGATAAAAGAATAAGTATCAAATTCATATGGGTTGATATTATCATATTTTATCTTTGTAGTGATTTTATCGAGCATTCCCTTTATTAGTGATTTTATCGAGCATTACTGTTATTAGTGATTTCATGTAAAAAAATAATTTAATGGAGACGAGACAAAAAAAAAATGTGTTTATTAGTGTAATTTTCTTTCTGAAATTATATTGTATATATATATATATTTTTTTTAATTGTGATGTATATGAGATTTATTGTCGATCTGAATGGTTCGGGGAAAATATTTATTATTGAAAAATATGTTTTTATTTTATTTGATGATTATAACTGAATTGAAATGATATTGGAGGTTAGAACATGATAACCTTTCTTATAAAAGTATCTAAGATGGTCTCATTAAGTTTCAAATCCTTAACCCATTTTGTATCCCAACAACCAGCATAAAAAATCATTCTGAATCTCCCTAAGCTTTCAGGTATTCCGAAAAGCCCAAATTAAAAAAAATTACATGCAAGCACTGCGTTGCGAACCCACACACTCACGGTACCAACTTCTCGTCACCAACTTTCACCACTGGGCCATTTCATCACTTATTGATAACATTCAATCTTACAAAATGTTATACATTTTTGTTTTCCCTAATAACACACACGAGCCCGCAAACTTGTTACCGTGGTGTGGACACGATGAGGACTTTCAAAAGTGTACTATTATTATATAGATTCCTTTTATGGCATCGTCAGACTCACTATCAAAAAAAAAATATTGGTTTGGTTTAGTTGGTGGTACTAAACTAACTTCAACTCATCTAAGAGGTTACAAACATAGCATATGGACGTCTTCAAATTTTGGATTCTATGAACATATAATACATTTAGATCAATCAAATTCGTCGTTTGTGTCACGTCTCTGTATTGTGCTCAACAGCTTCTGATTTGTCGTCTAATGTTCTACATTCTACTGAATTACAATGCTTGCAATATGGCTGCTACCTTTGATTTTTTAAAGGTCGATGTAAAGAATAAGTGATGTACAATTAAGAGAGTAAATGATGTAAAGAATATTTGATGTACCATTTAGATAATATAGTTTTTTTTTAAAATGAACAGTTGCAATGAAACCTTTTCATTTACATGCACGAGTCACGACCAACTTATAATAGAACTATTTTCCCATTGTTTAGAACGTACTCACCACAAAAAACGTCATGATCTGAAAAAAAAACACAAAGAAGCCTAAACTTCTAGAAATGTTGGAGGATTTTTCGACTTAAACTTATGATTGACTCAAGGGTTAAACAGTGAAAATATATTTTAATGATAGATTCAGTGAAACCGTAACCGTTCTATATTGGCTTCTGACCTCCCAGATGAAATGTATAAGCATATATTCAGGCAGTGGGACAAGGAAATTTAACCGTTGCAAACTTTGCTCTGTAGTTTTTACCGCTGAAATCTGTTTCCGAAACAGTTTCCTTTCTATCTATCCTTTTAGATTTTGGAACACATGGTCAAAGCTTCTGTCGGAGTTCCAATGAAAGCATCTGAAGGGAGCTCACGGAGGAGTGAAAGCTTCGTTAATCTGTCAACAGCGTCGTAAAATTGTAAGAAGAAAAAAGGTTTGGCCACGAGAAACGTTAAATTATAATATTTTTCCATCTTTCCTAAAATTTGCTCAACAATCTATCTTTCCTTCAGTGTCAGAGCAACGCCAGCCTTGGTTGCAAGAACAATATCTACCCCTTCCGACAACAAACTCCCTCAGGTCCACTTCAAACCGTGATCCACAAAAAGGTAAGCATACCTCATACACCCCATCAACGTTTAACAATATTTATTTAGGAAAAGCGTTGATGTTTAAAATTTTACAAACATTTACAGTGACAAATGCTAGGCTTGCCCGCAAACACCGCATACAGTTAATCCGGGCAAGACGTGTTTCAGCTTCACCACCTCAAGCCATCACTACTGAAGATACGACTATTACTCCTCCGCATGCTGCACCCACGAATGCTGGTAAGTTACAGCGATAAAGACAAAACCCACCTATTCTCTCTCAGTACGGATGTTTGGTCCATATTTTATATTGTTCCCTACCCATCTAAGCCAAAATATACTATGGAAACCACAGAGCCACTTTCCAAATTTGAAATGATGAATCTTTAGTTCTTAGCTCCCTAGAGTTCTTAACTCCAAATTTCCCTAAACTTCATTAAAAAGTTAGTTTGTAAACATTCATACGAAGTTATCTGCTTCCTGTTTGACGTCTTCCACAATCCACCGTTCGTTATTCATTTTCACAGCTGCATCCCATCAACACATGGCGACAGAAGATAACACTACCAATAATCACTATCCTGAGCACAGTAATGCTGGTGAGTTTGAGCAATGCACCCAAAAACCAACTCATCTGGCTCCTTACCATTTTTTTTTTCCTTTTTTTTTTTGGGGGAATGAAAGTTAACACAAGCATGACTAGAGCTTTGCGTTTGAAGAAGCAAAAGTCAAAAAGAGCTCTCAACCTTTGTAAGAGTACGAACTCCCATATAACTAATCATATTTTCAAAGATTCATAACCAGTTTTGTACTGCTGATGAAAATTATTCTGTCATCCACAGCTGCTGCCTCTACAAGTGGGAGCCGTCCAGGTTTGATGCTATTCGAAATTGTCCATTAGACATTCCCTTTCTGGTGTCCATTAATCACGGATGATAACAATTTTTACGCAAATTCCAGAAATTACTACCAAATTCATTTCGTTCAAAGAAACGTTAAACCAGCATAATTACATAAAATTCCAGATTACGCAAAAATTAAAACAAAAATTTTAACACGGGCAAAAAAAGGGGTTAAACATCCTCTCTCCTAATCACTTCATCTAAAAAATTATAATCCTAGCCCAAAAAAAAACTACAAATCAAAAGCCAAAATATAAAATAACTTTTACCTTATAATATACATATTACTCTCCTGATTGTGAGAACCAATGGCTGTGATGGTTTTTAAACAATTATTCAAAATTCCAGATCTATTTTAATTCAATATTAAACGTAACGCTCATACATATATTTGAACAATAAAACACATTTGTTAAATGCCCAATTAAGCGAACCACTCAATCGAAGGAAAAAAAAACTTAAAACAAAAAAGGAACTCTACCAAACACACCACACCTCCTTCTCCACTGTAATATATAAAAAAAATACAGCAAACAAAAACTCCCATCCATAGTTACATCCACAACTAAAAGGAAAAAAAATGGAGAAAAAAAACACATCATACGCTCAAACTTGACTTACTCCCCGAAGACCTACGTCTTCTGATTGTGTCAAAAGTTGGGAAAAACTCACCACAAGATTACTACAACACAATCATCTCCTGCAAAAGCTTTAGCTTCAGTTACAAGAACACCGACGTTGCCAATTCTCTCAACCTAACAAGTTTTGTAAAGAAACCAGCTATAGCTAACCGACGCACGGATCTGTTAAAAACCTGCGTCACAGTGGACAACACGGATGCTCACTTTGTTAAAGGATTTCTACAATTTTCCAAGCCCAAAATAGGACTCTGGGACTATATCACATCAAAATAGCAGCAGATCGTGATCACATACAAGGAAGATACGTCTACGGTGTTCTACTCTTAGCCATAGGCCAGACTGCCGAAGGCATCACCATCATCAACGCCCTCACCGATGATAAAGGTGTTACAGTGGTCGAAGATTGCATGGCAGAATTCCAGCGGTCCGTTCAACCACAACTTCTTCACATGAAAGATGTCTGCATCAACTCAATCCTAAAGATGTGGCCGGATCTAAATTGTCATCTTGAAGCACGAGGTGAAACAACGGTCTGTTCAAAGTGTTTCCACTACTCTCTGCTAATCCACTTTTACAAGATGATTATGGGTTTCAACGAGATCATGGAATGAACATCAACCGTATACGCTTTCCGCTCTTACCGTCTACACATTCAACTTCTATGTTACTTTAATTTTCTCATTATCAGCATTCAGTTTGAAAAAAAAAATTGCATGAGTACCTCATCTTTGCATTATATTATCAACATTTATTAAAAAAAAAACAAAAAAAATACGTCCTTTTTATATGAATGCATATTAGTTCAACTATCACATGTCATGCAAAAGAAAGCAACGCGAATAATATATTATTAATAAAATATACAACAAACCGGTTTATTAAAAAAAACATCCAGCATGAATTAGTGGTGATAACTAAATCTACGAAAATTCACTTCTAAAAAGAAAAAGGAAATTTGTTTTGCACCTATGATTTCCAAACAACCAGCGGTTGAATATTATACAAACTGAAGTATAGTGTTCAAATCAAACAACCTATATTTAAATTATTTTAAAATTCTCGGGTCAGACACCAATACCCGGCGCGTAGCGCCGACCGCCCCCTAGTTGATATAAATGTTTAAGCATTGAATTCATTGATCTTCATGTATTGCAAATACAAGAAAGTTGATAATGACATACAGTGCATTTTCAGTGTGGAAGAAAGTAAGACTAGTGAGAGTTACAATGTTGAGACATGATCTGTGAAATTTTCAGAATGAAATATGGTAGATAAATAACGAGTTGCATAGCTCCTTTTCGGAAGCAGCCTGTGAAGGCATAAAATATTCAAAATATAAAAAAAAAATAATAGTGTTCAGTTTTAGAAGCTACATATTTTATATTATCACTAAGTGAAGTTATGTTGTATGAATGTTGTAATTGTATATTTTAGGTGAAATGTTCTATTTTTGTTTTTACATTTATGTTTTAAAACAGTGACATATTAAAAGAAAATATGAAAAAAATTAAAATATAATCTATAAGTAATATAAAATAGAAGTACAATTCCCTTCGGAAAAAATCCCAACGAAACCTACAAAAAGTAATTTAATTTTGTTAGCAATTGTATGATATCAAATAATTTTAAATTACTAAATTTTATTCAGACGAACATAATATTAAATTTATATACCATTATCAAAATAGTCTGAAAACTGGTTTGTAGTCAACTACACCCGATATTTTGTCTGTATCATTTAACGGTTAATAGAAGAAACAAACAAACGTAAAAATTTAAAAATTTTAAATTTTTATTAGGGGGATATTTTCCATAAATAATGAAACAATTTAAATATGTATTCAAAATAAGGTAGGTTGTTTAAAACCAATTAGCAAATAAGAAACATTAAGATAGATTGCATTTAAACAATGTAATAAATATGAGAATTACTTGCGCAAGTAATCTGATTTGAAAATAAGGTAAGTTATTAATCACCCGAATTAATTACTCAACTTGCGCAAGTAATCCAAAATAAGGTAAGAAATTTTAGCCAATTTTTTATCCAGAATGAAGCCATTAATTATAGATCCCAAATCTAAATCCCCATTATATTTGGGCTTCTCTAAATCTTGGAGGATCACTACTCATTTATCACTAACAAGCCAAACCAAAATGTTAACTTAACTACCCATTATATTTGGGATTTTGTAAATAGGCTGTAGACATTACTCATTTATCACTACCAAACTGAACCAAAATGTTATCAATCTAAAATTATTTCGGGTACAAAAGACTTACGCTTTGTATATAGCATTAATGAGTTGTGGATAAGCTGGTGGAACTGGATTTCCAGAATGGTGAGCAAACAGATTCTAGAGAGGCTTCAACGTTAATCAATCTTCATAACGTTCTGTTCGATCATTGAAACTAAAATATCAGAAGTAAACAGAAAACAACAGTATTCACTGTAAAAAAAATTTCGAGTAAAGATTAAGCAAACATCTTGGACAGCAACCTCGCACATAGAATCCTTCCTCTTCTCTCAAGCCACAGTGCTTATTCTCACTGGACGTTTGCTCACTCTCTGGCATCATTAGACGACAAATGCAACAACACTAAATATAAGTAAATTCCAGAAACTCTATAATCTATAGTTATTACCATAAAAATATTATTAATTCGGGTGATTAATAACCCTATAACCTCTACAACATCTGTTTTGGAATTGTGTTAGTGCAGTTGTACTGAAGCACCACATCCAGTGAAAGATAGAAATACATCATATAAATAGAAGGAACTCAAGAATCAAGTACCTTCATGTTTGTAAGCATCAGCTGTGCAGTTTTTTGTACTTTCTTTCTTGTTCCGACCAGTTGCAGAAGCACTAGTTAGAATCTTTCTTGGTCACTTTTAATTCAACAGAGATGACACTATCCTTCTTTGTCGCTGGTATCTCCTGATCCCACTTGTAAAACTGGCAATATTCAAGAAGTTCTTGCTCAGGACTAAGCTGCAGTTAAACAAGTTTTTCACTAGATTCCAAAAACATAGCATTATTCTCTAGACATGATACATGTTCAATCCACAGCCGAGGAAAAGGGCCCCTAAATAGGATGTCATCAAGTTGTCCAGGTTTCAGTTTCTGGAAGAGTGAGAAAAATTAGGATGTCATCAAGTTGTCCAGCACAGCTTCCCCAAGAAACTCCAATCTCTGCAGACCCCCAAATTAGAGAATTTTAGTTACCATAGATGAATATCAAAGAGAAATGAAAAATGAGAAAGAAGAAAAAACTGTAAAACCTAAGAAACATAGATCCAGCAGAAATGTGAGCAAACGATGTCTGATGCTCAGGGACTTTAGGTCTTCTCCTCCAATCGATAAACAAGCGTCTGTCTCTTCCTGAATCTCCGACACATCTCTGGAAAGAGACAATATCTCCGGCATCAAGCTTTTTGTCTTTAACAAAACGACTCTAACCTTTGGTCATGACATAGCTCTGGATACTGTTCCAGTAAGAGTAACGGAACCTCCATGACTTTCCTGAGAGATCTTCAAAGTTTAGAAGCAAACCTTTCTCGTTTGAGGTCGAATCTAAAGGGAAGTATCTCTCTGCATATTGCTTAGGGATCACGAGCCGGTTTAGTTTCCCGACGTCGCTTGGAGTCACCACTTTGTCGAACATGTGCTCCCTCTCTGCTTATTCCATGAGTTTCTTGGCATTTTCTTGTTCTTTCTCTTCCTCTTCTCTTTCTCTTGTAAGAGACAAATCTTTCATCATCATTTTTTAGAGGTCAGATCTTTTGATTAAATGGTATGGTTTTTTACTTGAATTTGATTATTTCAACAGCAAGCCGATGGGGGTGACTTGGGAATTGAGAAATGAGGAGAGAATCAAGAAACCCTAATCCCCAAATCGAATTAAGTTATAAAAAGGAATTTTTATTGGTGAAGAGTACACGTTAATGAGAGAAAGAAGATCATCGATTGAAGAAGGTGGATCCATAAGATTTTCCCCAGGTTCCAGAATCTGACTCTCGTTCTCTTTATCAGAATCCGACATGACTCTTCTCATCCCCTCTCCTATTCTCTTGTTTAGATCTTCTCAATCAGATCTCTACAAATCCTCCAATGTGATACCAAATCGAGTATCTAAGATCCGACATCTTCTCTCGTCTAGGGTTTTGCATCGAGTTTTTTTTCTTCATGGTGAAATGAGAAAAGAGGTTTAAAAAAAGACAAACCGTAAATGATAACTCTTTGTTTTATCTCTGTTCGACAATGTATATATTAATTAGTATGCTCTAACTTGATCGGTGATGTTTTAAAAAAAAAAATTGAAAAACTCAAAAACTTTCAACAAATGAAGTTATAAGAATTTCTGAAACTCTTTGTATGAGCACCATGTCATCAAAAGTCGCGCGGGATTCCCCTAGTATTTTATAAAGTAAGCATTCCACTCAGAGCATGTACCGACCTCTAGCTTAATATACAACTTAGTATAAAATACAAATAGATATGCAAGACTTATTATAAACACTAAAAACCTTGATTATAATTATATAAATGATCTTTTCCAAAGAATTTTAAAACAAGATAAAGTTATACTTGAATTGTTCACAAAATTTATTTATATAATTCAGAATACTTAGTCTTTTAAGTTAAAGAAGTAGATTATTATTTTCATATCAACTTTAAAAAAACGCCTAAATTTAATAAGATTATTAAAATCTTAAAAATAAACTAACATATATCTTTTACACACAAACATTCTTAAAAACCTTAAATATTATAATACATTTCTCTTGTAAAAGTTCATAGAACACAATCAAAAATAAAATTTAGTTCTATAGTTCTATAGTTTTGACTTCTCATTTAATATATAGGGGGATTGTTAGAGTGGTTTCTTTAAAAAAATTGTTAAGAGTGGTTTCTTTACAAAAATCGTTAAGATCTCTATATCAACTTTCCCGATCTCAAAATGCATTAGTGTATGTTGTTGAATCATAGACTATGAAAATTAACGTGAGTTACTGTAGATTAGAGGTTAACATGAATGTTTACATACAAATCAGGTTTCAGACATCAAATTTAACATTTGCTTAATACAATTTTATTGGTTCAGCTGTCTTCTAGGTAAGTTAAACTAATATACTCAGTTATCAAAAAATTATACACAAACATGTTACATATATATGGCTTATGAACTGAGCGTCGATATTCTGGAGCCGTGAAGTGTACGCAACCTGGGGGTGGCTCTAGGGTTCTCTTGCTCGATAGTGAATTTAAACCACTTTCGACTCGATCCCTAATTGAAGTTGTGACCAACGAGGATGCAACATAATCTGTTATATTTTCATGCTCGAGAAGGTTTCTGATTGCCAATGATGCACATGCAAAGATACTGAAATTCTTATTCACATATCACTCAGCTCAGTAACGATCTTACCCCATCAAGTTGTGTTGCTATTGACGATAAGCAATCCTCATGTTTTCATGTTAATTTCTTAAGGGAGAAAAACTAGAATGACTCAAATTAATGGTGTTATTACTAGAATGACTCATAATTTTTTCAGATTTATTAGAATGTTTTTTTGGTCAAAATTGTCCTTGGCTATAGTTATACAAAAAAACAAATTTAATTTTCTTAGGTCGCCGGCAGATTTATTTAAATCTATCGCACGACAGAATTTTTAAATATGTCTATCGGATGACACAATAGATTTGTCTATATTTTGCTCGATTTGTAAAGAAAACCGATTTTTTAAATATGTCTGTCGGATGACACAACAGATTTATAAGAAACCACAGATTTTTATGATCGACTTATTCTCATATGGCAGACTTGTTGAATT
>CAKOAT010143821.1:0-30386 GCA_932364175.1 Eruca vesicaria subsp. sativa | reverse complement strand
AAAATTAAGAACCCTTCCTCCCTTTTTTAGTTTATGTTTATATATATTTTTTTTTTAAATTATGTTTTTTTTTTTTTGGCAAATTAGAAGGGTTTTTTTGTCAATTTATCTGCATCTTAATTGGGTCTAGTATTTAAATTTTAATATGAGTCATTCTAGTCATTTTAAGATAAATTTGAGTCCTTTTGAGTAATTCCTCATTTCTTAATGTCTTACATTTTCATGTTTATGTGAAATTGTATGACTAGAAGTCATAGTATTTGTGACTTTGATTAACTACATCCATTAAAATTTTAATTAAAAAAAATTATTCTGATATACTTATATTCTTCTCTTAAACTATTTTTGAAAATTACTATTACTTGGATTTAATCAAATTATTTCAATCTAAATTTTTTTATTTATTTCAATTTTTATCATATACTAGGAAACCACCCTGCGCATAAACGCGCGGGAGAGAAGATGTTTAATTTATATATATTAAAATCATTTAGTTTATATTAATTGATCAATCATTTCAAATCATTTAATAAATTTATTTATTTTGATTTAGATAAAACTTTAAACAACAATCTTATATACGTATAAAATTACAGAGTATAATTTGTGCTTGAATTTAATTTTTATGTATTTTGTTTAAAATATTAAGTAACATAATCATCTTCAAACTTTTTTTCATTTTCTTTGTGGCCGACACGTTCGCACCCTTTCGGTCCTGACATGTTCACATCTTTTTGGTCCCGATATGTTCGCACCCTTTCGGTCCTGACACGTTCGCACCCTTTCGGTCCCGACACGTTCGCATCTTTTCCGTCCCGACATGTTCGCATCCTATTAATTTATTCTTGCAGACATCCCATTAAATATTTAAAGATTGTTTAGATCTATATAATGTATTAAACATTATATTCAAGAGTACTAAGAATAATACCTATATTAGAAAAAAGCACACAACTTTTCTATAAAAAAATTGCATCGGTAAAATGTTCTATTTATAGTAATCTAAAAAGGTATATTGATATATTAGAGCATCCACAACGGTGAGACTCATAGGAGTCCTTGAGAAAAAAGGTATTTCGGATTTGGTAAGGATATTTCGGATTTTTTTTTTAAAGAAAAAAAAAGATGACCATTCACGGGCTGCCACGTGTCCTGGAGACCTGCAAATAGTGTAAGGATTCACAAAGAAACAGTCTTTATTTAGGGATTTTAAGGATTGAATCCTTAACTTTTTGTGGGGTCTATCGGTTATTTAATTATTTTTTCCTTAAGGACTCATACCTAAAGATTCCCGTTGCGGATGCTCTTATCAAGAGGTGTCTTTTGTTTTAAAATACATATTTTAAGAGTTGTGAGGAAAAGTATAACTCTTCAAATTAAAGAGATGTGTTGTTTGAAAAAATAACTGCTCATGGTAAATTAATTTAAGAATAAAAAAATTATTAGGACTTATAGAGAAACAATAAAACAATTATAACCCGCAGATTGCAACTCTTCAAACATGAAAAATATGACTCTTTCATGTAAAGAGAATTGTTGTTTGAAAAAAAAGTCTGTTAATAGCATAAGTATCTTATGTCTAAAAAAACTATTTTTAAGACCATTACATAAAAAAAAAAAAGTTTGAAAGGTTATATCATTTCACAAAAAATAAACTGAAATATATTAGTTTAAAAGTTGCATCTTTTCATTTTTAAAACAATTGTGTCTTTAAAAAAAAAACATTTTCTTTTAAAAGTTGCATAAAATTTTTTATCATGACCATTAGATGGAAAACAAAACAATAGTTGAAAGGTTGTATCTTTTCATAAGAAATTTAAACATAATAGTTTAAAAGTTGCAAGTTTTCATTATAAATAGAACTGTGTCTTTTCATTAAAAAAATTATCTATTATTTTAAAAACTGAATCTTTTCATTATTTAAAAAATATGTGTTATCAGATTAAGTTGTTTAAAATTATTTAAAAGAGGTTATAAGAATTGTGTCTTCTCGTAATAACAATTGTTAAAATTATATGAATCTTTTCATTATTTAAAAAATCTATGAATGGGAAGTTGAAGGAAGGGTAACCACTACCTTCAAGACGGGTGAAGTTTACAGATACCTAAACGGAGATACTCAAGAGGTCGATTGGCTGGTCACGCTAGATAGATGCCCGACACGTGATAGAATGATCAGTTGGGGACTCCAAGTACCGTCTCTATGTCTTCGTTGTATCTCTGCGCCAGAATCTAGAGACCATCTTTTCCATGAATGCTCCTTTGGGTTTGATCTATGATCTCTGACGGCCCGACGCTGCAATCTTATTCCAAACCGCCAATGGGAAGCAACTCTAACCCAGATGAAGAACCTCCCTAAGCAGAAACATCTCAGACCTCTGAGACTTCTCACTCTATTAGCGTGGAAATCTACCATTTACTGGATTTGGTCAGAACGAAACAATCGCCTCCACACAAGAAACTTTCGATCGGCTGACTCTGTTTTCACCATCTTGGATCATCAATTGAGAAATAAAATCCAAAGTCTCTGAGAATCGCACAGATCACTCTCCTCAGCCATGATGCAGCAATGGTTTACACATACATAGCCCCATCTACGCTTTCCCACTGACTCTCCGTCTCCTCCATCTTCGATCGCTTCAGAACACTTCCCCTCCAATCTCTTTCTCGCTCCTAACGAAGAAAAATACTGAATCTTTAAGTAACGGGCTTAGGGTGTCTTTTGGGTTCTTTTACTATGAGTTTCTATTAATTGGGCTGGGTGGGCCTTAACTAAAACATATGCTTGTAAACTGTCTTTATTCCTTTCTGCAATTTAAATTGAAAGCCTTAGTTCAGAAAAAAAAGGTTGTATTTTTTTATAAGAAAAATGAAATATATTAGTTTAAAAGTTGCATCTTGTCGTTATAATAATAATTGCATCTTTTACAAAAAATATTATTTTAAAAGTTGCATTAACATTTTATTAGGACATTAGATTAAAACAAAACAATTGTTGAAAGGTTGTATCTTTTAATAAAAACTAAAATATAGTTGTTTACAAATTGCATCTTTTTGTTATAAATAGACTGGTGTCTTTTCATAAAAATGAATCTATTATTTTAAAAGTTGCATCTTCTCATTATTACAAAATTGTATTTCAGAAAAAAATAGTTTAAAAGTATTTGAAAGAGGTTATAAGAGTTATGTCTTCTCATAATAACAATTGTTGAAATGTTGTATCTTTTCATAAAAAAAACTGAAATATATTAGTTTAAAAGTGGTATCATTTCATTATAAAAAAAAATTTCTTTTCAAAAAAAAAATTAAAAAGTTGCATAAATAAAATTAATAGGACTATTAGATGAAAAAGAAAACAATTGTTTAAAGGTTGTATCTTTCATAAAAAAAAACTGAAATATACTAGTGTAAAATTTGAATCTTTTCGTTATAAATAAAATTATGTCTTTTCATTAAAAAAAATATTATTTGAAAAGTTGCATATTTTCACTATAAAAAAATTTTTGTTTCAGAAAAAATAGTTTAAAAGTATTTAAAACAGGTTATAAGAGTTGTGTCTTCCAATTATTATCAAATGATTCATTGATACCTCTATGTGCATCATAATATACTTCATATTTCCGTTTTTTTTGCATCTAATAAAAATTAAATAATTAAATAATATCTTATGTTGACTGAGTATGATAGAAAAAAAAACAAACTTGTGGACAATTTCGATTTATAAGTTTCTTTCCTGAATTTTTCAGCTTTTTGCCATATCCATAACCATATTGACACATTCTGAAAAGTGATGAAATATGATAAGTATAACATATTAAACATGGGATTAAAAATTAAAAAAAAAAACTATATTAGATTATTATCAGAATCATTTATTTTTAACGGTAACCCTGAAATAAAAAAAATATTTCGTCATTATAGAAGTTACTTAAAAATATATATCATTTAAAAATTTAAACCTTGCTCAGTATAGAATTTTGGTAACATATATTTCTCATGGTCTCTACTCCCATAGCTATTTCGTCTTCTTGAAACAAAACCGTTGGAAATAGTATTTTGAAGACCCGGCATTTTGTCTGTAATTCTAGAGTTTCAAAAATAACAAAATAAATTAAAAATTGTATGTATGATAAGAAACTTAAAATTACTATAGCAAAGAACAAACCACTCAACCATGAAATCACAATAAACTTTAATGTAAATATTAAAGTCACAGTAATTTTGTTTTATCTTTTTATGTATGAGAAAACAAACTTATAAAATTTGTTGAACTTTTGGAACATTTTATATCTTTTAAGATTAATTAACATGCAAAAATCAACATTTAAAAAAATTAATGAGACAGATTTAATCCACACACACTTGGTTACAAAAACAGAAAAAGAATGGATTTAATCAGAGGAATAATAAGAGATTAGAAAAAAATAGAGGTTGTTTTGTTACTGCCACATTGGTGAGGATATAGTTTTGTTTCACTGAAACTAAACCTATTAATTTATTCTTGAACACAACTTTAAATTTCTAAAAAACATTTAGATTTATATAATGAATCAAACATTATATTCAAGAGTATTAAGATTCATATCTATATTAAGAAAATAAAACATACAAATTTTCTTAAACATGGCATCAATATAACCTTCCTATTTATAGTAATATGAAAAGGTACATTGATAGATTATCAAGAGATGTGTTTTGTTTTAAACTTAATATTTTCAAGAGTTGCAAGAAAAAAAATTGATTAACTAAATACAATTTCAGGACCATTACATAAAACCAGAACAATAAAGAGAAAAATCAAAAATGCTTGAAAGGTTGTACATTTTTTTAAAAAAAAACTGAAATATATTATTTTAAAAGTTGCATCTTTTCATATAACTAAATTTGTGTTTTTTCATAAAAAAATATCTATGACCATTGATTAATTCTTTTTCCTATTAAAATATGCTGATGTTTTGAAGGTTGGCTAAACAAAACAATAGTTGAAAAGTGTATTTAAAAAAAAAAATCTTAAATATATTTATTTGAAATTTCCATTTTTTCGTTGCAAAAACAATTGTATCTTTTCATAAAAAAATTAACCATTATTTGAGAAGTTGCATCTTTTCATAACAGTCTCACGGTTGTATCACTCATGTTCGAATTGATCCCAATAGCTAAGGTTAAAATCAATTAAACATGATTATGATGTTGTTAACATATTAAAGTATACATTGTATATGTGGCATGTAGTAACATAAACTTCGTATAGTTATTGACATATTTAGATACATCGGATGATTTTCACCATATTATTGTAAATTTTGATAAGATTTTATCAAGACTCACGACTATTCATCAATCACACATCTTGTGCTTCCCAACGCCCTTCTTTAGACTTGGGATTCAAACATTTTTTTGGAAAATGTCCTTTCAAACTTCCAAAAAAGAAGTGAATTCCATAAAAATAATTCAACTAAATTTTATTAAATTTTTAATACTTAAATTTTTTTTCATACCCAGTTTTGTATCCTAACTTATTATTTTCCTTATTTGAATATACAAAATTTTAAAACTTTCCATATTTTAATATCCAAAATTTGTTTATTTTAATTTCAAATACTAATAAGTTTCAAACAAAAATTTAAAACTCTCTAAACTTCAGAAAATCAAAAAAAATCTAATTTTATTTTGTGAATCTAAATTGTGTATGATATTAAATTTTTTAATAAAATTTTTAAGGTTTAAATATTGAGTTAAGTTTGTTTTATGAAATTAAAAAAAAAACCTACAAAATTAAATTTTAGAGATTTTTTGTAATTTATTTTTTACTTCAAAAGTTTTAAGTTTTAAATATTGACTTTAGTTTGATTTTAGAAAAATTTTAATATTTCTTTTTAAATTTTGGAGATTTTTAAAATTTCCCAAAAGAGATTCCTTACTTTCCCTAAGGTTAAGATAACAAATAATAAAGAAAACACAAGATGTGGGAAAAAAATAACTATTGTCAAGAGAAATACATATGAACAGAAGAAACCTCCAATGCTTGAACAGTTATAATCATCCAAACTGGGGCAATTTTGATGATAAAACAAACGTATTACCGAAAAATTTGTGAGGGTCTTCACTAAACCAGAATGAAATTCTCCTACCTAATTAAGTATTACTATGGTCACTTTCCTAGCATGTACCAATTGAATCTGGTCCCACAGGCGCCTCGAAACTGAAATTGTTCAGTGAGAAGGAAATGCATCGATCAATGTATCTCCTCCTCTTGTCCTGCTACAAGAGGGAACGAAATAAACATTTGAACCACTGTATTTGTGCATTATTAATTAGAGTAATAAGGATCAGACTTAAAAATTTACAATTTATTTACTATCGTTTGACAAAGCATGCAAACAGTTAAGTTAGCATCTCTATACATTGATGGCCAACATATTTAGTAAAGAATATATAAGCTATAAAACTGATTCAGGAAATTAAAGTGACAACCAATAGGCTTTGGGGTTTCATATGAACATACAATCATAACTCTTATATTGGAAACTTTTGGTAAATGAATTTTAGGGGTTGTAAAGATTACTTTTTCACTGTTTTTCTTTTATGGTGGTTCAGTCTAGAGAGGTACCTTTTGATTTGTGAATTGTGATAAGCCCAAACAAATAAGTTGTTTTGAATCACGGACCCTATATGTCCTATGAATTTCTAGATGGCAAAAGGTTACCAAAGGAGATCAATGAGTTTTTGAGAAAGAAGATATGTTCTTTGAGATTGTGTAACTCCACCAAACAGTAAATTAAGTAATCAGTCGGTTGGGGAGACAAAAAAGAGATTTATCAGAGAAGAAGAGATTAATAAGATAAAAATCGAAAGAAACACTTAATTAGGTTAAGCGGAGATTTTTGTTTAGATGTTAAATCCATGAATGAAGATGTAGTAATTAATATGCTATCCTAATTTATTAATAGGAAGTTGCCTGGTGGTCTGCTTACTGTATTATACAATCCTGTTCTGGGTTCGAAGGTTAGCGACGCCATTTTGATTTTTTTTTTTAACTCGGAAAGACGTCACTGCCCTCGTCTTCTACGTTAACTTACTACACGAATTCACTGACCTAATTTCTGCTGTTCTTCGTTTTTTTCCTTCGATTTCACCATTTTTACCCATTCATATAGCATACCTATAATAATAACTACGATTTCGAACTTAAAATTCAGAAATTTCAAGCTTTAATAAATTGTTCAACTCGGTCTTGACAAAATTAGATGGCAATTAACTCATCGACAGGTTAACGCAGGCAAAACGCGGTTCACCGCCTTGCCAAGCCGATCACCACCGCAGCGACCGATACACGATTATCTGCAGCTTTCTAGGGTCAAGGCGCCGAGTTTTGAACCTGTGGTGAAATCGGGTAAGGGCAAGGGTTATTCCATGATGGAAAGAATCTACATAGCTAGAGAGATTTGAAGAAATACTGATAATAAAACGTAATAGAAGAAGAACAATGTTGATTTGAGAGAAACTATATATAAACATGTTAAACGATTCTAGTTCGAAAGGTTGCATCTTTTGTGTTACAGAAAAGAAAGGTTGCGTCTTCTGTGTTACAGAAATAAATGTTGTGCCTTTTGAAAACTATCGATTCAAAAACACGATGCCGCTTGCATTAGTATTGATGATGTCAGCCGCTAAATGAAACTAAATTTCATCCATTAGATTTAGATTGCATATTGGCAGTAATTTCAACCGTATGATCTTATTTTTTTTCCTATAAAAAATTGCTGACATCACTAAACACAAATTGTGGATTGACATCCATTAGATTGTTACGTTATCTCTTCTAGGTTGTATTACCTGTGTTTAGTTTTCACCTACTAATTTATTCTTCCAACCACTAATTTCAATCCCTAAAAAACGCTTAGATCTATATAATGCTCAAATTTTATATGCATGAATACTATGAATCATACCTATTAGAGAAAGAAAGTGCACAATTTTTTTGAAAAATGGCATCAACATAATCATTCTATTTATAATAATTTGAAAAGGTACATTGATAGGTTGTCAAGAGGTGTGTTTTATTTTTAACTAATAAAAATATTCCAAGGGTTCTATTCAATATGTGTGTTTGATTTTTAAATTAATCAAAATACAAAATTAAATTAAAATATTTCAAAAGTTCTATTCAACAGGTGTGTTTGGTTTTTAAATTAATCGAAATACTTTTAAGAGTTGCAAAGAAAAAAACCATTAGATAAAATAAAACTAAAACAATAAATAAAATACAAAGAAAATGTGGACATGTGGTAAACGTAGACTGTCCAATCTGTGCATGAGTTACTTACAAAACAATATTACTATATAACTAAGACCGTAATTTGTAGCGCCGTATTATTATTTGGTTATATATATTCTTAGACAACATTATATGTGTAGAACAAGTAACATTTAATAAGTCAATAAAATAACATAATAGTATATATTTAATGTTTAACTTAAGGTTCAAATAAATCTAACGTTCATAAAATTATATTCAGAAGATAATTTTCAAATTCAGTTACTAATAAAACAAAACAACGTGTCTGATCAAAACTAACAATTGTGTCCTTTACAAAAGATAGCAATGATTCATTATTTAACTAAATGTTATAAGTATTAAACGAAGGACATGACAAATAATATTGATGTTAATTTAAATTTTTAGAATAAATAATTTCTAAAAAATAAATATTAATATTTAAACTTATCAAAGGGTATGACAAATATAAAAAATAAATATTAATATTTAAACTTATGAAAAGGTATGACAAATATGGTGGTGATTATTCAAGGAAAATATATACCTCTTCAATGAGAAGTTGTCAAATATTTGATGATATCATCAATCAAATGAAAATGTCTTTTTGGTCCATTAGATTTTAAAATCAAGTTAATTGTGATCATTGGATCAATTTTTTTTTCCTATAATAATTTGCTGATGTCACTTTCGGATTACTATTATATATAAATTGATAAAAACGCATGAAAGATGATGTTATTTTCAAAAAAACGCCAATACATTTTATTAAATTATTTTATTTTGAACGCAAAATTATTTGCGACAACAACATCTAAACGCTTCACAATGGTCATATCTATAATCCCACAAGTCACAAAAATTTGCGCACCCATATGGCCCTCCATATTGACAGGGCGCTCTGGTCAGGTAGCAGAATACAGGCGCCCGATTTATTCCATAGCCTATGTATATGAATATAATTATTAAACCAGTAAGTATATTAATCAAAAAGGATAAAATTAACGGTATCTAGAATTAAAAATGTAGTATAAAAATAAATGGTTACCCGGAGTATTAGTAGGGGTAGTAGCCGCAGTTGTAGTATGACAATCAACAAAAGATATTATGAAAAAAGTAGTTAAAACAAACATAACTAAAGTTTTCATAGTGATGACCATTTTATAAGTAAGTTTAAAACTTTGATGTATGATATTCACTCTAACTTCTTTTTTGTTTGGTGAGTTTTTCTTTACTTTCGATTATATATATAGTGACACATACACATTAAAACAAATATATACTTGGTCAAAGATATATAAGAGAATACAACATTTCCTTTTATTTCTAATATAGAAATATACAAAAAGAGTATGATAATATATATTGACATACTAATTAATGTCAAGATTTGGACCCAAGGGAATTGGATTCACCAAATTATTTATTTCCCCCATAATAAATCTCATATAGCATCAAATTTCCACCAAATTATGATCTCATGTTAGATATCTATAAATTAAAAATTTATTTTCTCTATAAATCTATAGTTTGAAAGTTAATTACCCATATATGATGGTTTTAATTGGTTTACTGATTTCAAATTGGTTTAATAATACCCAAATAATTTAAAATCATCTAAACCAACTAAAATTCAATTTTTATATTAGATTAAAAACTTATCTTTTTCTTCTCCTTCTTCACCAAGACCATTATCCTTGACTATGGTGGTTTTTCTTGTTATTAAACAGTTTCTCTTTTTTATTCTAATATTTTCAATCTATTAGAAATATATTAAAAAAAATTCCCCAGTTAAATTAATAAGGTCATGAAAAGGATTTCTATTTTTTCTTTTTTAATAATATAATGGATTTGCATGGACCAATACATGATTTTCTTTTAGTTTTTTTGGGATCTGGTCTTCTAGTAGGAGGTCTGGGAGTGGTATTACTTACTAACCCAATAGTTTCAGTCTTTTCCTTAGGATTTGTTCTTGTTTGTATATCTTTATTGTATATTCTAGCAAATTCTCATTTTGTAGCTGCTGCACAACTCCTTATTTACGTGGGGGCCATAAATGTTTTAATCATATTTGCTGTGATGTTCATGAATGATTCCGAATATTCCATAGATTTCAATCTCTGGACTGTTGGGAATGGAATTACTTCATTGNTGATATTTTTTTCCGTTCATTCAATTTGATTGAATACTATTTCATTTTTTAAATATCAATTTTTATATTTGATATATATTTGAAATTTTTTCCCTAATATAGTTTTTATTCGTACTTTGTTGTTATATTCTAGGTGATTGAATCCGGTGAATTGTGTTTATTATTCATATTGATAATGAATCAAAATTGATAAGGAGTTTCTCAATGATACTCGAACATGTACTTGTTTTGAGTGCCTATTTATTTTTGATTGGTCTGTATGGATTGATCACGAGTCGAAATATGGTTAGGGCTCTTATGTGCCTTGAACTTATACTCAATGCAGTTAATATGAATTTCGTAACATTTGCTGATTTTTTTGATAATTCCCAACTAAAAGGGGATATTTTCTGCATTTTTTTATAGCAATTGCAGCCACTGAAGCAGTGATTGGATTAGCTATAGTCTCATCAATTTATCGTAAAAGAAAATCAACTCGCATCAACCAATCGACCTTATTAAATAAGTAGCATAAATCAAAAAAATTATAGATTTAAATTTGCATATATAATAGGTTATGACTTACTAGATTAAATTTGTGAAAATCTAAGAAATCAAAGTATTTAGCCCCATTTTTTACCAATTGAGCCAGAATTTATTAAAAAAAAATCTATTAAAGGAAATCATTGCTTCATCTAGTATTTTAATTTAGTATATCATTTAGTTATAAGTTTACTAGATTGAAAACTTATGACATTCAAAAAACTATAGATCCTATGTCACATTCAGTAAAAATTTATGATACATGTATAGGATGTACTCAGTGTGTCCGAGCATGTCCTACATACGTATTAGAAATGATACCTTGGGATGGATGTAAAGCTAAGCAAATAGCTTCTGCCCCAAGAACCGAGGATTGTGTTGGTTGTAAGAGATGTGAATCTGCCTGTCCAACGGATTTTTTGAGCGTTCGAGTTTATTTATGGCATGAAACAACTCGAAGCATGGGTCTAGCTTATTGATACGTTAACGAAAACCTGATTTGAATAAATTTGGAATACATTTTATTTTTTTTATTGACAAGTACTCGTACTCAAAAAAGTTCAATTATATTTTTTATTTATATTTTTTTTGAGTACGCGTTCTTTGGACCTGGTGTATCTTGTCTTTACCACGAATGATTTTCCTTGGTTAACAATAATTGTTGTTTTTCCAATATCTCAGGTTCATTAATTTTATTTCTCCCGCATAGGGGAAATAAAGTTAATAAGTGGTATACTATATGCATTTGTATCTTAGAACTTCTTCTAACGACTTACGCTTTTTGTTATAATTTTAAAATGGACGATCCATTAATTCAATTGCCCGAAGATTATAAATGGATCAATTTTTTTGAATTTTATTGGAGACTGAGAATAGATGGACTTTCTATAGGAACAATTTTACTGACGGGATTTATTACTACTTTAGCGACTTTAGCGGCTTTTCCAGTTACTCGTGATTCCCGATTATTCCATTTCCTGATGTTAGCAATGTACAGCGGCCAAATAGGATCATTTTCTTCTCGGGATATTTTACTTTTTTCATCATGTGGGAATTTAATTCCCGTTTATCTCCTTTTATCCATGTGGGGTGGAAAGAAACGTCTGTATTCAGCTACAAATTTTATTTTATACACTGCAGGAAGTTCTATTTTTTTATTAATAGGAGTTTTAGGTATAAGTTTATATGGTTCAAACGAACCAACATTAAATTTAGAACTATTAGCGAATCATGCCTAATGCACAACCCTGTGAATCCAGTGTTCCTAGTGAGATAATGTTTCTCTTTAAATATGGTACATACCTCACTTGTGTCAGAATCACCACTGTTCCATCCTCATTTAGGATCTTTATACTTCCTATTCCGGAGATTCCCGAATAGGTTAACCTTTTGAACTGCTGCTGAATCCATGGGCAGGCAAGAGACAACCTGGCGAACTGAAACATCTTAGTAGCCAGAGGAAAAGAAAGCAAAAGCGATTCCCGTAGTAGCGGCGAGCGAAATGGGAGCAGCCTAAACCGTGAAAACGGGGTTGTGGGAGAGCAATAAAAGCGTCGTGCTNTTTTGAACTGCTGCTGAATCCATGGGCAGGCAAGAGACAACCTGGCGAACTGAAACATCTTAGTAGCCAGAGGAAAAGAAAGCAAAAGCGATTCCCGTAGTAGCGGCGAGCGAAATGGGAGCAGCCTAAACCGTGAAAACGGGGTTGTGGGAGAGCAATAAAAGCGTCGTGCTGCTAAGCGAAGCGGTGGAGTGCCGCATCCTAGATGGCGAGAGTCTAGTAGCCGAAAGCATCACTAGCTTATGCTCTGACCCGAGTAGCATGGGGCACGTGGAATCCCGTGTGAATCAGCAAGGACCACCTTACAAGGCTAAATACTATTGGGTGACCGATAGCGAAGTAGTACTGTGAGGGAAGGGTGTATCTCTGTCTGGCAACGTCGTTGTCTTCTTTTTAGTCATTTTTCATGTGTGTATATAATATATTTAAATACTTAACCAAAAACATGGGAATAACCAAAAACAGAGAACTAGTAGAACACCAAACTCGGCCATACTCGTTTAGTCATTAATATTTGACTTTCTTGCTGTTGAGAAGTTCAACAAACTAATTTATATATAAAAATTGGTTTTTTGTTGGTTTAATTAATTTTAAATTATTTGGTTGATTTTGACAAAAAAAAGTTATTTGGTTAATAGTATCATTTATGGGTAATTAACTTTTGAACTATCGCTACGGGAGAATTAGATTAACAATTTTCAATTCATAGAGATTTAACACACAGTCATAGTTTGGTGGATATCTAATGTTATATGATAGTTATTATGGGAAAGTAGATCGTCAACCCAATAGAGTTCACAAATTAGTACAGCTATTAAATAAAAGATTTGTATGGTAGAAATGAAATTTACTAAACTATATATTTTAAATATAGTATTTCTATAATTAGATCAGAAAACAGAGGAATTGCTTTAAATATAGAGAAATATAACAATTTCTACTATTAGATAAACTGATTTGATCAAGGTTCAAACTCAAATTTGTGATTTTGTTTCAAGTTTCAAATGAGAGTCGAATCACTAAGAAAAGTGTATTCAACTCAAAGTTTGAGGTGATTTGTGTTAACATGGCAAATCCAAAATATTCGAACATGAATTTTAAAATTTAATTTAAAATTTAGTGTTATGGAATTTGACAATATACTAAAGAACACTAAACTAGAGGCAATGAGAAGATGAATCTTGAAAAAAATCCAGAGAGACCCTAGAAAGGAAAACAATAACACACTTTAGACATAACTCTAGTTCTGTTATATTTTCATGCTCGAGAAGGTTTTTAATTGTCAATGATGCACAGACAAAGATATTGAAATTCTTAGTCACATATCATCAGCTTAGTAAAGATCCTACCCCATCAAGTTGTGTTGCTATTGACGATAAGCAATCCTCGTGTCTTCATGTTAATTTCTTGTTGTCTTACATGTTTCATGTTTATGTGAAATTGTGGATGACTGGAACTCATGGTAATTTGTGACTTTTGATTAATTACATAAATTAAAATTTTAATAAAATTTTGTATTCTGATATAATTTTATTTTTCTCGTAAATAATTTTTGGATTTAATCAAACGATTTCAATCTAATTTTTTTATTTTTCAGTTTTTGATCATATATTGATAAAAACGTATGAAAGTTGTTGATGATATTTTCAAACAAATGCCAATACTTTTATCAGTTTTTTTTTTTTGAAAGCAGACTTATATGTGACAACAACATTTAGACGGTTCACACCGTTCAGTGGGAATAATTCCACTGATAACAAAAATTTGAGCACCCGACTTGCCCTGCATATATACAAGGCTCTGAGATTTGGAAGCATACTACAGTCGCCAAATTTACTCCATAACCTATAATTAAAAATGTAGTACAAAAATAAATTGTTACCAGGAGTATTAGCAGGGGTAGTAGCCACAGTTGTAGTAACACAATCAACAAAAGATATGATGAAAAAAAAAACAGTGAAAAAAACATGACTGAAGTTTTCCAAGTGATGACTATTTTATAAGCAAGTTTAAAACTTTGTTGCAAGATATTCACTTTAACTTTTCTTGTTTTGTGTGTTTTTCTTTACTTTGTCAGATTATATAAATAGAGACACATACACATTATAATATAAGTAAATATTTTCTTGGTCAAAGATATATAAGAGATATAACATTTCCTTTTATTTCTAATATAAGAGATTTTTAGTCATATTATAATCCAAGAATTGAGATGAACGTATCTAGTTATAATTGTAAGAAAAATGTTAAATTTGAATGGTCTAGAATTTTACTTTTAATTTTTATTTATTATAATTAGATCTAAATAAAAGGTAAGTCTAAATAATTATTTATGGTAGTAATTTTAAAAATTATAGAAAGAGTAATAGAGTTGGATTAATTATTTTGCGCATTTATAAACTATATAAAGTAAGGAAAAAACCATTTATAGAAACTGATATAAATAATGAAATTATTTATCAATTTTTTAAAAAACATAGTTTAAACTTATATAATATTGTAAAAAGTATTAAATCATTTGTAAGGGTTCAGAAATCTATTTAAAATTGTATATATAATTATAATAATTTGAAAATCCTTTGAGATTGTATTACACATCAACTATATATAAAAGAGAAGTCACTTAATTAAGTTATTATTCCTTACGTATAAATCATAAGTGAAACTGAAAACCAATTCTCTTGAATTAACTGCTTGAAAATATAATTAATTATATTAATTTGGTTAAAATATAAAAATAAAAACTAATCATATGTAAGCCAAAAATTAAAAATTTCAAACAAAATCTTAAATATAGACAATCTGATGCAATTATGATTATAGAACAAATGATATCAACGATTATATCATAGAAACTTAGAATATACATAGAAAAATAATTATAGAAACAAACTTAAATATATTTATATCAGTTACTACTATAAAATATATATTCAGCTAAATATTTGACTTAGACATCACGACCTTTTTTGTTTATATTCATCAACTATATCTTTATTATTGAAAAGAAAGTACAGAAGCTCTTTAGTTTTGAAAAAGTTACACTAAAATGTCACTGAGATATTTATTGAACAAACTTGTATTTAATTATGTTTTTTCTAGTTTGATTAATGCACCAAAATAATTAATAAAACGTACATTTTAGGATTTTTGTGTTTTTCTATTTAATTAATACATTTTTTTAAATCTGATGTTAACTCAAAAATCAAGGCACAAAATTAAGAATCAGTTTATCATTGATATTATACGGATATTACACGTATTCTTCACTTTCAAATATCAAGTCTACTATAATTAATGTACATAACGGTAACTAAGAGTTTTCTTTTGTCAACATTTTATATTTTGTATTTTTTTTGCATAAAATTCAAACCAATTACACAAACTAACATATTCTTATGTATATATTATCTTAGTTATTTTGTACCCCAATCATTGTTTTTTTGTCTTTTTAAACAAGCAAAGGCAAACAAAAAAAATCCCATAATTTATTTCTCAGTCCCTCCATATACCGATAACCAATGAGGATCACATGTGAAAAATAAAATACAATTATTCGATATAAATATAAAATTACAGTGATTAAATATTTTCATATTAATCAATTCTTTAATACATTTATATTTTAACATTATATACTACTATATAAAAAATAAATTGTCTTATAAAAACAAAAACAATAAAAAAAACAAAAACAAAAATCACGTGTATGGATCAACTAATAATAATAACCTGGAATAAATATATTAGTAGTAAACTAAAAACAATGGGAGAAAAACGGAAAATTGCAATACAAAAATGTTAAGTGTTTAACTTAAAAATTATTAAATGATGTGATAATTACATACCCGCATAAATGTGCGATCACTGCACAATGCAATGTACACAGAAGAATGTATATGCTAGTCACACAATAATCATGCTTTGAAAATTTGACCGATTATTTTTCACTTAAATGTATTTACAAATTATTATTACTTGGAACTAATCAAATTATTTCAATATAATAATTTTTATTTACTTCAATTCTGCATCATATATTGATGAAATCCATGAAGGTGTTGATACTATTACCAAACAAATGCTAATATATTTTATTAGATTATTTTATTTTGAACGCAAACTTATCTATGACAACAACATTTATAAGGCTCACAATGGTCATAAATGTAATCCCACTTGTCACAAAACTTTGCGCACCCATATCGCCATCCATAATCACACGGTGATGAGATCTGGAAGCATATTACAGTCGTCCAATTTATTCCATAGCCTATTTATATGAATAATATTATTAAGCAAATAAGTCTTTTCATTAAAAAAAAAAGATAAAACTGTACCTATAATTAAAATTGTAGTATAAAATAATTGTTACCAAGAGAATTAGCTGGAGTAGTAGCCGCAGTAGTAGTATGACAATCAATAAAAGATATGACGAAAAAAGTAGTGAAAAGAAACATAACTAAAGTTTTCATAGTGATGACCATTTTATGAGTAAGTTTAAAACGTTGATGTAAGATATTCACTTTAACTTTTCTTGTTTGGTGAGTTTTTTTTTAAATAATATATAGTGCACTTCCACACATTAAAAGCAATTACTTTCTTGGTCAAAGATATATAAAAGAATATAATTTTGAGAAAATGACTAAAATAACATTAAAAAAAGTTTTTGTCACAAATATAACACTTAAGAATAAAAATGACTAGCACTTAATGTTTTATCAAAAGAGATAAATATATATATCTATATCCCAATGATAAATTAGTTTAAACATTAGGGTTTAGGGTTAAGGGGTGGGATTTAGGATTTAGGATTTAGAGTTTAGAATTTAGGGTTTAGGTTTTAGGTTTTAGGGTTTAGAATTGGGGAGTGGGGTTTTGGGGATAATATTTCAATTTTTGAAAAATAAAAAAAAATTAAAATTTTCAAAAGATAAAATACTATTTTGTTCATTTTAGTTTTTGAAAACTATTTTTTTGACATAAACTTAGAAAGGTGCTATTTTGGAGATTTGTTCTATATATATATCTATTATATAAAAGAGTGTAATCCATCACAATGGCGAGAGAATGGATTCAAGCACAGCCACAAAAAACAGGGAGGACCGACTTGGGTTACAGGGCGATTTCCCATTCACCACCAGTGGTCTTCGATGCCATCTTCTTTACAGACGCAGCATGGCGACCAGACACCTTCACGGCAGGAACTGGATGGGTTGTCTTAGGAACAGACAACACTATTATTTTTCAGGGCTCCAAGAGCGAAACATCGGTTTCGTCTCCGTTAATGGCTGAGGCACTGGCCATGCGGACGACTCTACTACATGCGAAAGCTGTAGGTCACTCTCGAATCTGTATCAACTCAGATTGACAAGCACTTCTTGCTGCTATCTCCTCGAGACTTCAACCGGCGGATATCTACGGAATCATCCGGGACATCGAGACGTTATCTTCTTGTTTCAGTATTGTTGCTTTTAAGTTTATTCCTCGAGCTCAGAACTCCTTTGCTGATAGTTGCAAAATCAGCTTTGTACCACTGCAACTCAGCCCCCATAGCTTAGTTTAGCTCATGGGGTTTCTTTATAATTCAATATCGTGTTAAAAAAAAAAAAAGTCCCCCACGTCAGCGCCACATAGGAATGTCCATCTGGATAGATGCCAACACGGGTCTCTCTTTTCATGCATTTTTGGTTACGTGTGCTTAATTTTCTTTACTTGGTTTTGGTGAAAGGCAATAACCCAACTCGATTGAAGTTTAGGGTTCATCATCTTCTTCACGGCCGCCTACCTAAACCGTAATGGAGTTTCATGAGGATATGTGAGGCACGTCTTCATGAGAAATCTCTTGGTTGAGTTCTGTTTGCATCTTTTCATCTGATAATATTCATCTCTAAACTGTTACAGATGAATTGATTTATTGCAATTACCGGCGTTCTTAACTTCATTCCAAACACAATTCCCCCATTCAATTCATCTCTCCTTTCTACAGGCGATGATTCTCCAGCTATAAAGAGGTCAGTATTTCTCAGTAAACAGATCACTCTGTAATGAATAATGAGTGGAAAATTCCACGTCCATCTCACTCCTTCTTCTCCAAGAAGACTCCGGTGAGATCTCCGGCTATTAATGGGAACCAAAACAAAGGCAATCTTCATTCAGCCGTTTCCTCCTCCGCCTTCGGCTAAACGCATCATCGCGAGATGACACGGCTCCGTTAAGCCGAACTGTGCGGCGATCCCTGAATGTATCAAATTGGAAAGAGGCAGAGTGGGTTTGGATAAAATCTTTGATTTTCTGAGAGTTACTTTAGCAAGTACGACTTTGGTTTTCTAAAAGTTTTTCACAAAGCAAAGGTTAGTGCTTTTTTCTTCGATGTCTTCTGGTTCTGTAGTAGATATGAGATCTGTTAGATTTTTTGTATTTTGTTGTGTATATGACGATAGCTATTGCAATTGAAGATGTGAGGAGAGAAGTGATGATATTGAAAACTTTGTCTGGTCATGATGCATATGAGGATCATGATGATGTCTACATAAATGGTCACTTACAGTCTTAAGAAACTGAGTTCGAGAGTTCATATGAACTTTAATTGAGTATTTATTTGATGGTTTCAGATTTATGTCTACGGTATTTTTTTTTCTTTGGGACAAATGTCTATAGTGTTCTTATGTAAAGCTGTTGAAGGATAAATAAAAGATCACTGACGAGAAAATAAAGTTTCTTCAATACACATACAAGTGCTTTTTACGTCTCATGAAGCATGAATGTTTGTTCCCACATAAACTTAAATTGTGCGTTGAGTTTATCTTCCTTTGCCCGTATAAATTTCTGATTTTGTTGAACACTATTTTTTAGTTGATTTCAATGAGAACTTGCTGGAACAAAACATGGTTTTAGATGTGGAGCTCTGTGGTTTGGCGAAAACATTTGTGATAACATCTCTTGCTATATTTC
Organism: Eruca vesicaria subsp. sativa; assembly: GCA_932364175.1. Classification (NCBI taxonomy): domain Eukaryota; kingdom Viridiplantae; phylum Streptophyta; class Magnoliopsida; order Brassicales; family Brassicaceae; genus Eruca; species Eruca vesicaria. The sequence continues at coordinate 10,919 of CAKOAT010143821.1, read as the reverse complement.
TTCTGCACCAATTCTCTTGGTAGAAATTGTGTATCATTCTAGCTTTTGTTCCAGATACAGAGCATATGATAGGTCTTATTAATAATATTTATATTTGTTATCTTATAAATAAAGATGTGTCTATAGTGTTACTCGATAGCAACCTCTCTTCAAGTAGATTATAAGTTCCAGAATTATATCAATGCCTTCAAAAATGTTAGGAGGTATATTGAATTGTGTACGAGTATGATATTTAGTAGGTGATGTCACGACAATCAAGTTGAGTAAGTTTTGCCATTTGGTGTTATATAATCAAACTTAAAAATTTTTATACCTCAAATTGTACAAAAATAGTTTTATAATGATATATTACATTATTTTATTATCTATTTTATACTTAAAATGCTTATTAAATATTCTGAATAAATAGTTAAAATAAATTTAAAACAGCATTTTCATCATATATCCTTACAGATAATAAATCTAATAAATTTATATTTATAATATTTTCAAATAAGAATTTACTTTTTAAATAAATAGAAATTCAATAACAATCGTTTTCATCATCTACACTTACTAGGTCTATGTTAAATCATTATGTTAACCAGTTTATATATTTGAACTATGTATACATAAAATTAAAATATATAAATATCTAATTAAAAAAAATAAATAATTATATTCAACAATAAACTACAATCAATATAGTCGATATAAAATGCTTTAAAATTATGTATAGTAAAATTATTGTAAGGATGATATTTTATAAATTAGTCAGCAATATTTATTTTAAAATTATAATCAGTTTTTTTGATCTATAACAAACATGTATATGTATAGATAGTAACGATAGTTTCATATTATCTATTTATCCTAAAATATATTTAGGTATAATTAATAATTTATTTCTTTTATATTGTATATATCATTAGTTTTAAAAAAAATGTATAAAATAATATAATTCATTAAACAACTATATAACTGAGATCGAATATAAGTTTACTCTACTAACTCCAATCCACTATAATTATATTTTGTAAATTACTGGTAAAGTAAATAGTTAAAATTGTTATAAGAAAATTATGAAAATCAATATTATTTTTAGTTAAAATAAATTTATGTTACTAGTTTATCTTATGTCCGTCCGTATGGCGGGTTTACCCTAGTTTCTAATATAGAAATGCACAAAAAGAGTATGATGATATATATTTTTACATCTACTCTATTAAAATAGAGTCATTCTTTTTATCTATGATACAAGTTGTAATTTAAATTTTGACCATTTCTAGAATGTTACAAATAATATAAATAATATAAGTCATATAATTGACTGAACCGTATTACTTAAATTAAACCAACACAATTAATGTAAAGAGACGACCTTAATGTAAACTACCTTCAAAATACGGCAAGTATCTATGTGTATACCGAAAACACATATTTTCTCCTATAAATATGGAATGTTCTAAAAGAAATATATCATCAAAATATAGAATATGGAAATCTACTAATTATACTTAAATTAAACCAGTAGTTATTTATGGAATATAGTCTTGGATTTACTTTTATTTTCTAAACAAATTATATAGTTTGGTTTTTGGGCTTAGTATTAAGAAAAAAACTCCAAAAACATTGAATAAACTTTTCACCTTGAAAGACCAAAAATCAATTATTATTTTCAGACTCAAAAGTTATTTAGTATTTTTAACAAAACAAAATTATCTATTATTAATCATTTATTTAAATCATGTACTTTAAAACATGTTAATATATTTTTTTATTTTAAATAACAATCACTTTGTTTTGGTAAATTTCAAAGGTAACTTTTAAATAATTATTTTTTTTATTTTTCTTAAATAATTTACTGATTAGAAAAATGTAAAGCAAAACCAAAAACCAAATCTAAAAACTAAAATCCAAAACCAAAAGCTGAAAACACATGTTATATCTTTTTTTGCTTTGTTTATTTACAAAATAAACTATTTCAATTTTTTTTTTTAAATTGTTGTCATATTTTCAGTTTTAAATTAGATGTTCGATTAATTGAGATTTGTTTGTTGGTAATATTAGTTCAAACTAACTCAGCGGGTTTAAAAATTAAAAACTCAAACCAAAAACTGAAAATGAAAAGTAGAAACTTAAAAACTAAAAACCAAAAACCAAAAACCAAAATCTAAAAATAAAAACTGAAACTTAAAACTAATGAAAAACAATCATCACCACAAATTTTGGTGAACTGATTTTATATCAAAATATTCTTTAAATTAAGACAAAACCCAATGATATAAATTTTTAATCATAAAAAATTTTCGCGTTTTTCAAGCGCGGGTCAAAATCTAGTCTAATCTATTAAAATAGAGTCATTATTTTTATCTACTGTTGACAAGTCATTTGGACTATTAATTAATAACATAATAAATGAACATCTATCTACTTTCATATCTTATATGATACTTTCCTAACAAAAAACAATATAATCAACAGTTACGTACCTCTAAATCTAAAATTGATCTAACCAAACAAATAACGTTAATCACCAAATCTCTTTCGTTTGTTAATTATCTCATTTATTGGCCTATTCTTATTACCTGGTCAAATAAACTAATTTAATTAAAAATAATAATATATAAAAAAAAATTCTTAGACATTATACGTTCATTTTTACTCTTTAGATATTAAAATACGTCGCCCAACAATTTTACTGATACAAAACAATTTCTGCATTTTGATATGTAATAAATATTTATATTTATAAAGTATTGAAGTAACTTAGTAACAAAAAAAAATCATAAGTTATATAATCTTCCAAACTCAAAATAGTTGTATAATTTTCTAAATCTCTCTTGACAAAATATACAATTTCGAAAAGAAATATTACAAACACAAAATGATACTAATCCAAATTTTACAAAAGATAAAATCATATATGCTAAATTATAATTTTTAAATTCAATATGAAAAAATAAATTATGTTGTAAGAATCAAAAGTAATATAATATTTTGAAATCTTAATTTAATAATAAAATCATAAAATTTAATACCTTAACATCCAAAAGTATCCTATATCGAAAAAATTTACTAAATAGTATCATGTACTACTATGTATAAATTTACTAAAATAATATGGTTTCTTTATTTAAAAGAAAAATATATTTATTTATAAAATTTCACAAGAAAAAAAAAAAGAACGATGAACCTGAAAGTAAGGAAGGATCTAAGAGTCATGACGTCGTGGCTTCTGTTTCCAAAGAATCAAACTAAGTCTAAAACCTAAACAGATGAGTGGCCGCTACTTTAACGGAAATATGCATAGGCTTTACAAGAATACTAGACCTTGACCCGCGCGCCAGCGCGGGTATGATTTTCCGGTTGTTGATTATTTATTTTATTAAATGATGTACTTGTAATATTTGATCATATTATATTCACTTAGCATATAATATTTTTGGCATGTTAAACCATCTATTGTATGATCAATCTTCGATATCATATAAAAAAATTAAACATATATAGTTAATTGGAGAATTGTATACTATATATAAAGCCAATGGAAATGACCGCAAATTATTTTAAAAATTATATTATGACTCAATATGCCTAAAAATTAAAAGTTAGTTTAACATGTTTAGAAAAATAAAAAGATTTTGTAAATTTGTATAAAAAATAAACATATAAAAACAGATTAAAATTTGGTCATCCCAATCTAAACTATTTCATAATTATATTAATAATATATTATTTCTGATCATTTGTTCTGTGTCAAAATAATATGTTGAAAGCCCACATTATTGAAACCCATGTTAAAACCGTTTTTTTTTTTCTATTTCTTTCGAAAATATACCTGAATATAGGAATTTGGTTCAATCTCTATATTCCACTAGATTTTGAATTTATTGTTTCCTCTTCCGCAAGAAAATTAGTTACCGAAATTATAGACCAATCAGGTTGAAATTAAATATATGCTTATGATGCGAAAATCTTGGATATGATATTGATTTAAGGATACGATCTTGCAAAACTTTCTGTTATAATAGAGATAAGATTTTCTGTTTTGATTTTGTATTTATTGAATTGTTTNATTTTTTGGTTGATTAAATAACTCATTAATATAACTGAAAAAGACAAGCATTTAAATAGGATGTTTAATTAATATAACTGAAAAAGACAAGCATTTAAATAGGAAGTTTAATTAAATTCTCAGTGGCATATGAGTGTAAATAAGTTGGAAAACTTAGGGGTATTTTTTAGTGGGTACTTCTCTTTTAATAATAGAGATGAATCTTAGCCTTTCAAATAACACTAGACCTTGACCCGTGCGACCTCACAGGAATTAATTTTATTTTTTTAATTTTTATATTAAATGAAATTTTTGTAAAAATTAATTGTATACATTAAGTTTTTTTTTGTGCATGTAAACAATTTATTGTGTCAAAAATATTGGATATCATACAAACAAATCTAACATGTAGACGATACATTGAAAATATTTTTCATTTAAAGATACATCAAATCTTGAGAAGTAAGAGTTAATATGGTATACAAAAAAATGATAAATTAGTTATAACATTTCTAAGAAAAAGCCTGATGTTCAAATTATATAAAATTTTTAATATATAAAACATTTGAATTGAAATTTGTAAAATTAAAAAATGAAATATCAATTAAATGGTTACAAATTACTTATGGGTTTAATTTTGACAGAAGAATACCGAAAAGTTTGTTATTTGATCCGCGCAAGTGTTTGTTTTTATATATTTTATAAGTGATAATATATATTTCTAAATTTACCCGTTTAAATAATTGTTTAAAACGACATTTTAAACACACAATTTTATAGTTTATATTGAGTAATTCTATTTTATCTTATAAACTATCATTGTGTCATACTTATTTTAAAAATATGACATGTATATCTGCACAAATGTATTTTTTTGTTATGGATCAAAATTTTATGATAATGTATAACTAAATTGTTGTATCTACTATTTAAAATATATGGTCCTATATATTTCTACTTTTTAAACTTTTATTATTCTAAATTTACCTTGAACTATTATTTATATAAAAATATACATAACATAATATTTTTATATTAATCTATGTATTATATATTATATAAATGTTTATTTTTGTGACTTTTATTTTAGTTATTACTTATAAACAATAAAAGTATAATTATATATCTTTGAAAACAATATTGTTCATTAACTATTTAAAGATATGTAGATAATTAAAAAGAAAAAAAATCCTAAAAGGTAGATTAATTAATATTGGAATTAGTTATTATGTATATGGAATTAGTAAAATAATTTCTATATAATTTATTTAATTATGAAAGGTATATATGAAAATAATTATTTCATTTATTATTGTTGCCATAATTTTTTTAAGTTAAAATTTGATTTTAGAAATGCATTAATTAAAGTGAAAAGACAAAGAATTCTATAAAGTGGGTAATTAATAACTTCAGTGGCATTCCATTGTAAATAACGCTGAACATTAAGGGGCATTTCAATAGGTACTTCTATTTCAATAATAGAGATAGAATAACTTATTTTTAACTATATTATGAATAATATAAATTATTATTTTTGTTGCAAAAAATCATAATAGTATAGATTAAGTCTGTTTAGGCCCGCGGGTTTGAAGCCTATTTTAACAAGTGTATAAATATCAAAATTAGTAAAGCTTCCCAGTTCTCATCGAGTTTTGAACTAGAAAACCTAATGGATCAGAGCGAATCATATCTGAAGGCGGAGGCGGAAAAGATGGCGGCGATATTGTCTTTGTCCGAAGCTGCCAAAAAGATGGATCCCTCACATATTTCAGTTTATCCCTGGTTGAAGGAAGTGGCCCTTGCAATAGATGGTAGTTTTACAGATGATATTATTGTTGCAAAAGCACTGGAACAGATATTCACTTTTTCCTTGGAATTAGCTGGTCGACAAGGTATTGGCAACAAACAAAACCTCTCTCTCTCTCTCTCTCTCGGTTTGAATTTACCACCCTTTGCTTGTTTTACAGGAAATCCTGCTCTAGCCAGTGAAGCTACAGCAATCCTCATCAATGTTTTGAAACAAAACGTTGATTGCTTTAAGCAATGGGATGTTCTCTACATGGAGCATTTTGAAGCTAGCGCTGCTCTTCTTAAAAAGCTTGTACACGAATGGAAGGATCTTTACTACATACTATCATCATCGGCTATTGATACTCACACTGTCAAGAATGCTCTCAACAGCTTCAGGATGAAGGTAATAAATAATGCCTCTCTTAAGATTCTTATTAGCTAAATATTAACTAATTACCATCTCTGACGTCACCTGCTAATGCTGCTATTATTGTCTTTAGAACAAAAAAGCCATCGCTGAAGGAGTAGCCAATCTTTCTCTTTACAAAGAAGCTGACAAGGCGTGCAAGATACTCTCACGCAAACTGATCTCCTGGAGAGTCTCACGTCCCCCCGGATTGGCACCACCCTTAACCAAAAGGTGGGAGGAAACTGAAAAGATGGCGGCGATATTGTCTTTCTCCGAAGCTGCCAAAAAGATCGATCCCTCACATCTTTCGACTTTCCTCGACGAATTATTGGTAAAGTGATTATTATATTCGGATTAATATTCTAAATTCAGGAATCGAAATTTTAATTCTGGTTGGTTGGTTGGTTTGGTTTGGTTTGGTTAGATTGGTTGTGATTGGTGGGTTCATGAAGTACAGATATCGAAATTATGGAAATTAGTCGATTACTATGGGATTGCACTCTCCCAAATATCCTTTCAATCCGTCGTCAACATGTTCGAGGAGGCTCCTTTATCCAAGCTCGCTCATGTGAGAGTCAGCCTTTTGTGAATCTCATCTAAAAGTCTTCCTTGTGGTGGTTTAATTAGGGCTGATGATTATCTTTCTTTTTTTTTTTGCAAGGTTCCTTTATCTCTTATTCCTACGCCTGCCTACGTAATATCAAACGATTACATCAGAACATTTCCGTCTAAGGCACTAACTGACTTTGTACAGTCGGCCTCTCATCTCATTCTCACTGAATGGCGGCGTGGAGTTGTCGAAGAAGTTGTACGTCCTAATGCTGAAAAATCTAAGGTTCAGCTTCTTCATTTTTTTTTTGGAAAAATCTGAGGTTCAGTTTTTAACTTTTGTTTCGACTCTGACTGACTCCAATGTTTTTTGTTTTTTTCTTCTTAACTTTTGTAGGTGGGAACCTTTGTTGTGTTAGCCATGGTGTTGCCTTTCGAACCTGCTGCTTTGACTATCCTTTTGACAGAGCTGAGGGATACATCTAAATATCAAGGCCAGGACACTCTCCCGGTTCTAGTTTGGATGGTGGCTCAGGTTAATTAATTGTGATAAATCTTTTTTTTTTTTATGTAACCGAGAGAGTGTGTTTTGTTCAAGTTTCTCAATATTTTTAACTAAATGGTCACAGACCTTCCCAGAAGATATAATTGGTGCCTTTCAATCGTGGGCATGCGACTTGCTGCCACTAGTCGCTAATAACGAGGAGTGCTACAGCTCCCGCTCACTTGATTTCATCCTGCAGATTGTTGAGATGTGAGAGTCCATTTTTAAGATTTTCTCCCTCCCTCCTCTCCTTGTATGTCTAAAATCTTGTTTGTTTCTTTTAATCAGGCTTTTGTCAAGGTGTCCGGAAGCTCCGACATTATTCCGAAGCACAGCTGTTGGAAATCAGCATAGAGAGAGGCTGATTCCACCTTGTTCGTTTGAGATCTTGGTGCGGCTTACATTCCCTGCTCCATCCGCTAGAGTAGAGAAAGCAACAGAGAGGTTTGAGGCAATTTATCCCTGGTTGAAGGAAGTGGCCCTTGCAACAGATAATATTATTACAGATTATATTATTACAGATGATATTATTACAGATGATAGTGCAAAAGCACTGGAACAGATATTCACTTTTTCCTTGGAATTAGCTGGTCGACAAGGAAATCCTGCTCTAGCCAGTGAAGCTACAGCAATCGCCATCAGTGTTTTGACCAAAGACGTTGATTGCTTTAAGCTATGGGATGTTCTCTACAAGGAGCATTTTGAAGCTAGCGCTGCTCTTCTTAAAAAGCTTGTAGACGAACGGAAGGATCTTTCCCACAAACTATCATCATCGTCTAGTGATACTCTCACTGTCAAGAATGCTCTCAACAGCTTCAGGATGAAGGTAATAAATAATGCCTCTCTTAGATTCTTATTAGCTAAATATTAACTAATTACCATCTCTGACAGTCACCTGCTAATGCTATTATTGTCTTTAGAACAAAAAAGCCATCGCTGAAGGAGTAACCAATCTTTCTCTTTACAAAGAAGCTGACAAAGCGTGCAAACGGATCTCCAGGAGACTCTCCAGGCGTACACATTTACTTTAACTCTACATTGTTATTGACCTTCCCTGTGTTTTTTGTATTCTAACCATCAACATCTTTCTCTTTCCATATAATTTAACTATCAAGAGTATCTTCATCCACAATATATGTCTACTTAATTACACATAGACACCATCTCTTTTTTTCAAAAAAAAAAAAGACACCATCTCTTAAAAAAAAGCTATGCATCTTCAACCCTAGTTTCTAAGGAAGTTCTTAAACGTTAAATAAACTTCTTTTTTTTTTTTGGAACACAAATGCAGTAATCTAGAAAGGTTCAAACTCCAGTGGGAGTGATTACAACAGACGCATTTAACAAGGATTGCTTTGCCAAAGCTGTTGGGAATGTCCTAAAATCATTTGTACTTATTCTAGTTGAAGTCGTAACGTCGAGGTTCGACAATCGTATAAAATTAGGTGGTTATAATGTTTTGCTAGAAACCGCTTATAATCTATGAATTATGAATTCATTACTAATTTTATATGATCCTACAGGGTCACACACCTAAACAAATTAGATCAATCAAGTATTGGGGTTTTAATGTAGTATAATATATATTTATATATGTGATATAAGTATATACATATATTCACATTAACAGCTTAATCAAATAAAACGTTTATTTGGTGATTAGCACATGGGCTCAGCCCATTGACTTAATTAGTGAATTAAGTTACGTGGTCTAAGTTGGTAAGAGTTTTGGTTTGTCTTATATAAAGACAATGACTCTTGATAATTAACCAATCCAACTAACGACGGCAAACCCTAATATAATAGAGACAAAAGGTTTGTCAAGTTCTAGAGATCTGATCTGACGGCACTAGCATCCCGTATCGATCTAGTTTGTGTGCGTGTGGATACCGGTAGAGGCACAACGTTTGGAGTGCTCGAAATCTCGACTTGGTCTATTCATCTTTCCGCTGCGAATAACCAGGTATATTCGAAACCCCAAAGATCTAGATTTATTTCAGTATTAACATGAGATTCTAGGAAAATAGAATTCATAGGTTGTTTTATAAATCGTTATAAACCGGTATGAACTCCTACAGTGGTATCAGAGCCTACTTGTGTAATATTGATTTGAATCTAGTATAATAGATATATATGATATATTTGTTAAAATTAATATAGCAATTTTGAAATAATTATAATTTGATTATAATCAGTCGCTATATAAATTTGACATTGATTGAAAGTGTTTCATCGCCTCTGCATGCATATAATTTAAAAGTCATCAGTAGTTTCATCGAAATTCTTGGTGACCTATTTTTAAAATAAAATTATATGTATAATGGAATCATCTGATCGACCTAAAGCTGTTTTTTTTTAAATCGTTTATTTGACGATGTGTGTTATTGTAACACAATCGTATGATTCTATGTAACCTTTTAAACCGGTTAAACCAGTTCTCTAGTTTATTTGGTTAGTGTGATTGATTTGATTTGATCGTTTCAATCTATTTATTTTAATCTCTAATATGATTGGATATTAAAATAAATTAACCTTAATTAATAAATAATCTAATATTTTAATTTGATTAAGATTAGTTAAATTATTTATAATTCAATTAAATTACATATTGGATATGTATTAGTTATATTTATCTGTTATATTTGATATAAATTTTAAATATAAACTAAAATTGAATTAAAATTTGTTCCTCAATTAATTTCAAGTATTTTAATGTCTACCCAATTTTATCAACCATCAAGGCTCGTTTCGTTGTAAGATGGGCTTGCCAAAGCAAGGTGTCTACAATTACATGAGTGAGGTGGATGGTAACGGTTACCATATGAAATAAGATTGGTTTACTTGACTAGGCTATCAAAACGGTTTTGGGCTTAGAGACATAGGTTGGATAAGACATAAGATGTCGTCTAACAACCAAGAATTATATTGGATATAATTAGCAAAGTGTTGCTTACCTAAATAGTTAAAATTCGGGCGATGAGCCAAAGCTCACTCGGATTTTAGTGAAATATGGATCTTGGCTTATTATATTCATTTGAGGAAAATGTTTTGAATATAATATGAGTTTTCTTAATTGTTGAGATTTCTCAATTTATGAACATCATATTAACATTCTCTATTCTTTATTCCAGAAATGTTAACTCCTCACAACCCGTTTTCATTTCGATATGGTCTTGAGAAGAACAAATTGAATGGATCAAACTTCCTCCAATGGTATCGAAACCCGAGAATTGTTCTCAAGCAAGAGTTTAAACCCCACTTGGAAGATCTGAAAAGTAAAAAGACTTTTGAAACATCGTCTAGGGGTATTTATGTTATAGAAGTAAATGTTACCACTTCTGGTTCTACTTCTTGGGTATTGGATACCGGCTGTGGTGCTCATATTTGTACAAATATGAATGGCCTAAGCAACAGTAGAATTTTGGAGAAAGGACAAGTGGACCTACGCGTAGGAAATGGAGCAAGAGTTGCTGCATTAGCCGTGGGGACATTTCATTTGTCTTTACCTTCAGGCTTGGTTTTAGAACTTAAGAATTGCTACTATGTGCCTGCTATAAGTAGGAACATTATTTCCATTCCTTGTTTGGATT
>CAKOAT010143710.1:27640-72019 GCA_932364175.1 Eruca vesicaria subsp. sativa | reverse complement strand
CAGTTCAACGCAGATTCGGAATAAGAACCTTCTTGCTTTCAAACCTCTCTTATTTTCGTTTTTATTCTAAGTGTTTTAGTCATCTTAATCTTTGTTGTGCGGTTCTCGCAGATAGCCGGTTCCTCTGGAAACTTAGGGTTTTCCCGAAGTTTCCTTATTTACGATTTATTTGACAGTAGGGTGAAATCGACTCCCACAGACCCTAAGGTCGTTTTGAACCCGAAGGTTTCTATATAACCCGGAGGTGTTTATAGGACCCGGAGGTCTTTATTGAACCCGGAGGTGTTTTGGACCCTGAGGTCTTATTTAACCCGGAGGTTTCTATATAACTCGGAGGTGTTTATAGGACCCGAAGGCCTTTATAACCCGGAGGTTTTTTGGACCCTGAGGTCTTGCTTAACCCGGAGGTTTCTATATAACCCGAAGGTGTCTATAGGACCCGGAGGCCTTTATAACCCCGAGGTGTTTTGGACCCTGAGGTCTTATTTAACCCGGAGGTTTCTATATAACCCGGAGGTGTCTATAGGACCCGGAGGCCTTTATAACCAGGAGGTGTTTTCTTCGAGATCGTATTCTGTGCCCTTTAGGTAGGCCACTACCGATCTCAGGTAAGGATTCGCATTCTGCCACGTAGGCCACTATCGAGATCCTATTGTGCTCCACTCTACAATCTGCAGAAAGTCACTCTCAGGATTTGTTTTCGTGCTGGTGTGACTTCGACTCGTGAAAGGGTTACTATCCCGTGGAAGGGTCCCATGGGTTTAGGCAAACGCCAGTCTTATCGATTAGATGCTGGTATGGGTCTACTTGGGGTAGTGACCCACGTGCCAGACTTGCTACTTTCCATGTTTGGATACGTATGAAAGAAGTGCTCCCGGGGTTTTGTGCACCGTCTGCTCCCTGAAAACATGGGGCTGATCTCAGTACTCTGCAGTTATACGTCATGCCCCCTGCATCGTGTTTAGCTCGGGGCGTCTTCGATGCAGGAATTGGTGCACTAGTACATGTGGCCGCTGCGTAGGTTTCTGGCTCAGGGCCTCTACGCAGGGGCTGAGGTGTTTTTGACATTATAATAAGGTTGATCAGGCCCATTCCAATATGCCGTACACCCAAGTGTTTTTCTTATATGTGAGTCATGTCATGTAGATATAGAGTTCTTCAGGATCGAGATGTCCCTTGGGACCTGATCCAGCTAGTTTGCCCCTTTTTGCATTATTTTCGAGGACGTCCCACTTATATGCAGTTGTGTATGCTTTCTCCCTGTACAAACTCTGAGTTTGGATACATTACTTTTCATTTGTTATGCAATATGCTCCCTACCGAAGGCAGGGATGGATGCAGGGGTTAGAGCCGGAGCTTCTCTCAGCGGGAGTTTGGAGGTCGTTGTCCTGCCCGAGGCTTGGAAGATCTTTATACCAGAGTATTCACACCCAATTGGTTTCCCCTTATCTTTCGAGTTCATGGGTGGAGTCGGGAGATAACCTATGCACTTGAGTCAACCGGAGTTGCTCCTTCTCAGCAGGCTTCCGTTGGGCAGGACATCACTCTAGGAATCAACTTTTACCAGGTTCTTCTTAGGCTTGAACCGTGTTTGAACATGGAGGAAAGTTCATTTCCTAATGGTAGGCCGGAATCTTGATAGATCTTCCTTAGGTGCTGAACCTGTTCGAAGATGATCTTGCTAGATTTGGGCCCTTGTCTTGTGTTTCAGTGGACAAAAAGATTCGCTTGCGGGATTTACACACTGATGTAGTTCTCTTCTAGTGACGCTGGGTCTGACGGAGATGGACTTTCTGATTCTTTAATGAGCGTTGATTTTCGTCTGCTGGATGCATGGTCCTTAGACTTGTAGCAGGGTCTTGGAGGAGTGGAGATCTTATTCTCGCGCTTCAAGAGATGACAAATTTCGTTTCTTGGTGTAGGCCTTTGATGGAACGTAGCCTTCTAGCTGGCTGGTCAATGCAGCATTCAGCTTGATCAGGGGAAGGATCATGAATTCGGTGTAGTAATATGCTACAATGGGCATACACCATTGTTCGACTGATGAAGATCACATGTATCTGTTAGAATCCGCTGTAAGTGTTCTTTTGCCCCTCTTGGTTTAACCCTTAATTTATTTGCCCATGTCTTTCTCCTGGCCGTGTCTTCTTTAGACGCTCATCAAGGTATGGAGACTTGGAACTGTCTCTTTAGAAGCTTTTAGAGACACGTGGCCTTAGCTTCCTTTAGAGGTAGAACATGGTATATTGCCAGGAGAATTGGTAGCAAGGTGGTTGGACGTTGTCTTCTTCCTCGTAAGGCCGTTGATGGCCGAAGCCCGGTCCCTTTGGGAATAAGCCACCATAAGAGTGATGGGGCTTGTTGTTGGCAATGGGAGAATCTGTGGTCTCATTGGATTTTTCCTCCTTGTAAGGTGAGCAGCCGTAGACCCGGAACCTGGGACTAGAACCTGAGATCAGAGCCTGGAGGCTGGCCCGGAACATGGAAATATGGCTTTTCCTTTTGGGTGAGTAGTAGCAGTAACGTGAGTTCTCTGACTTCTTTTCACTCCACTTTGCTCTAATTGGAGCATGGGATCTGAAGGCCAGCACATTTTGAAGTAGAGTTCATGTTTTTCTCCGGCCCCTTTGCTATAAACCAAGCTCCAGTTTGCCCGGGGTTTGCGCAGGGTTGCTCGTACTTTTGGTTTGTTCCTGGCTTTTCCAGAGGAACTCCATTGAGGAATTTTCCTCAGAAGTTCGGTAATCCCTATCTCTATTGAGATGTATGGCTATGGTCATTGTTCCTTATCTAGGCTTCCACTACCACCTAGATGCTAGAATCTAATAAGAAAGGTGATTTTCGAGTTACCTCCTCTTCTGGCTCCTTTTGGAGTTCGTCAAAGTAGTAAACCAGCCGAAAGATGTTGTGTCTTTCTTGAGGACTTTTCATCTTTCTCATTTGGGCGGAATTATGAGTCTGGATGCATTGATGGCGTCTAGGGCTTGCTAGATTGATGCTAGTAAACTATCCATTAGTCTTGAAGTTGGTGATGATTGCCCCTGGCTGGAAATATTGAATCCAAAGGTTGCAGAGGCGTGCTTTTGTTGAGGCCCGAGACCTGTATGAATGTGCTGGGACCAAAGATTGTAGAGGTGTAATCCATGGTTGAAACCTGGAACAAAAAGGAACCGAATATTTCTGAGGAGCGACTCCTGGTTGGGACCTGGAGCCTGCAGGAGCCAGGGACTGTAAAAGTCACATTTGTTGCTGAGGGCCGGAGCAAGAAGGACCCAAAGATAGTAGAAGTGTGATTCCTGGTTGGGGCCTGGAACCTGCAAGAACTCAGTGCTAGTTCCTGCGTTGAATTATGCTACAACTGCTAGCATGGTGTTGTCCTCTTTGAGAGGTGCTCTCCAGCTGCGTGAGTCCTGGCTTGATGAGAACAAGTCATTTCTTGCCCCCAGGTGGCTGGGGTGGAGAGATTATGCAGGAACACATGTGATGTCTCTTCCGCCTATCACATCGTCACGTAGTTTAAATCTGCCCCCCCTCCCCTTCTAGCGCCAAACTGTTAGGGTATTTTCTGGTACAAGCGATTCGTGCTCAGCCTACGGAATGATAGGAGGAAGGAGACAAGTCGTGACAGGGGTTTCTCCTAGTTCAGTTGTTGATTGACCAGGAGATCCTGCTTTAGGATACTGCCATATGGGTATGGGCAAGCATATGTCGCGAGGGTCTTTATAGCAGCACGAGATATTGGTCTTTAGATAGGGGTTGCTTATCTATGGTGAAGGCTGCGAGGCCTTCCCACCTTAGATGATGATGAACCTGGCCTCTCGGATGGGTATTTGACACTTTGGGCGTGAAACCATATAAGGTGTTTGGATTTATAGCTGCATCCTACAATGGGGATTGCCTACGTACCCCTCGGAAGGGGATCAAGCCATTCATAGTTCATATTGGTAGAGGCGTGTAGCCTGATAAAGGCGCATAGCCTGATGGAGGCGCATAGCCTAGGAAAGGCACGGAGCCTTGGAGAGGTACGGAGCCTTGGAGAGGCGCGGAGCCTTGGAGAGGCGCATGGCCTTGGAGAGGCGCGAAGCCTTTGAGGAACATGGCTCTGTAGTTAATAGAAGTCATCTGTTGATGAGGGCACATGGCCGGGACAGATTGTAGATCGTCGATGTGGTACCGTGAGCATGGAGTGTCGATATGCTTCGGTGAGCATGGAGCTTTCCTGCTGATGAGCTGAAGACCGTGGCCTGAGCCAATAAGTGGAGTTGCAGACGTGTTGCAATGGACTTATATCTTCATATAAGTGATAGGAATCGCAAGAATTCGCCGGCTGTTGAGCACGTCGATAAAGATGATCTTCTAGGTACGAAACCTTGCCTTGACGGCTGAGGAGATGATGAGCTCGTGTCTCTCTCTCTTATGGACGGCTTGACCTCTTGTGGATGTGTAGTTATGAGTATAAAGCTTTATCCGGATGATAATAGCCACTGGGATCTTCCTTCATTAGAGTACAGAGAAGAAGGTCTTCTAAGTATGAGAAATCGCCTTGGCGGCTGTAGAATAGGTTAGCTCTGTGGATGAACGTCTTGCCTTTTTCTTTTAGGTAAAATAAACCTATATTTAAAGTAGAGGTCGTGCCTCTCTCACAGAATTTGGAATTATTTATTATATCCTTAGATAGTAGAATATTTCTAAATTTCTTAAATGTAGTCATATTTCTTGGAATACTTCCTCTTTCTTCTCTTGGATTTAAGGAGATTCGACCATATTATGATAAATGTGAATGTCCACATTTATCATGATGTTTTCCTTTTTACTTGGAGGCAAGATGAATTATAAGACCCGGCCACAAAGCACGGCCCGGTACCTGGAGCAGTGCCCGGTACCTGGAGCAGGGGCAGAGACCTGGGGCAGGGCCTGGAACCTTGAACCCGGAAGCTGGGGAAATCTTCTCATGGATTATTTTTTCCCAACAGTTAAGGCCCAGCAGAAGCAGGAGCCCAGGCCGAGCAAGAAGCTCAAAAGCGATCGCGACGAAAGATCCCAGTCCAGGCCTCCAAGGGAAGCCAGCGGACACAACAGGGGCAGACATCCGAAGCCCCCTACCTCGACTCGAAGGAATGAGCGTATCTACATGGCCTGACATCTCCCACCTGTCCATCTCAAAGTTCGAGCTGCTAAACGTCTTAAGACATATGGGCCAGCAGGTTGAATGGCCTCCCAAGTTGAAGGCTGAAGACGCCAATCGGAACCCTAACCGATGGTGCGACTTCCATAATGACCACGGTCACAAGACGGAGGACTGCCTCGCCCTGAGGATGGAAGTCAACAAGCTCCTCAAGAAGGACGTCACGAGTCGAGCTAAGACTCAGCAGAAACAGGAGCCCAGACCGAGCAAGCAACTCAGAAGCGATCGCGACGAAGGATCCCAGTCGAGGCCTCCAAGGGAAGCTAGCGGACAGAGTAGGGGCAGACATCCGAATCTCCCCCTACCTCGACTCGAAGGAATGAGCGTATCCACATGGCCTGACATCTCCTACCTGTCCATCTCGAAGCCCTAGATGGTAAATGTCTTAAGATAAATGGGCCAGCAGGTTAAATGGCCTCCCAAGATGAAGGCTGCAGACGCCAATCGAAACCCTAACCGATGGTGTGACTTCCACAATGACCATGGTCACAAGACGGAGGACTGTATCGCCCTGAGGATGGAAGTCAACGAGCTCCTACAGAAGGGGCACCTAAAGGAATTCCTCTCCGACAAGGCCAAAAGCCTCCAGACCAGGGAAGCCACGAACTGATCCTCTGAACCAAAGCCCGTGTCTCCCCCGCGCCAAGACAGGGTGATCCAAGTGATCTCAGGAGGCTCAGAAATAAGCGGAATAAGCCACGCGGCTGCTAAGTGCAGCACCAGGAACGCGAGACACGGCCAAGAGACAAGGGACCCGAATCACCTGCTCCTCGACACATATGAGATCAGTTTCACCGCCAAAGAGCAGGAGAGTCCTGGCTCCCCATCACGACGCCCTAGTCATCTCCCTCACCGTAGCAAACTGCTTAGTGAGATGGATCCTGATAGACAACGGTAGCTCCGACAACATCATCTTCCTCCCCGCCTACACCGATCTAAGGCTGGAAGAAAATGCGTTAACAAGGAAAGTCACTCCGCTCATAGGCTTCAGCGGAGAGGTAAAAAACACCTTAGGAGAGGTAATCCTTCAGTATATGCCGAAGGAGTGAACCAACCAACGAAATTCCTAGTCATCGACTGCGCATCCTCCTACAACATGATATTGGGCCGGCCCTATATCCATGATATGAGGGCCGTACCTTCGACTCTCCATCAATCCATTAAATTCCCGAGCCCCTGGGGCATCAGGGTAATCAAAGGAGACCAGGAGAACGCTAGGGCCTGCTATCAAACCACTTTGAAAGGAGAGGTCCCGACCTTATAGCAATTACCGCAAGGTCCTCCGGCCCCGCACACGGAGGAGCCCGAGGTAGAAGAGATGGATGAGGTACCCTTGTAGGAAGGGAATCCGGCCCGAAAACTGCTAATAGTATCCAAGCTCCCCACAGGGCTAAGACAGAGGCAATCCAACTTCCTTCGGTCCAATTCCGATTGTTTTGCATGCTCACATGAAGATATGCCCGAGATCGACCCCGAGATTATCATGCACAAGCTGCAGGTAGATCCTCAATTTGCCCATGTCCGATAAAAAAGGAGGAAATTTGCCACATAAAGGGACAAAATCATCAACCACGAGGTCAAGAACCTGCTCGACGCTGGATTCATAAGAGAAGTCCAGTACCCCGAGTGGCTTTCCAACGTCGTCGTGGTCAAGAAGAAGAATGGGAAATGGAGGGTCTGCATATATTTTACTTACCTCAACAAATCATGCCCCAAAGATCATTTCCCCTATCTCACATCGACAAGCTCGTCGACGCCACCGCATGCCACTAGCTCATGAGCTTCATGGACGCCTTCTATGGCTACAATCAAATTCTCATGCACCCGGACGACCAGGAAAAGACTTCCTTCATGACCCCTAGAGGTATCTACTGCTATAAAGTCATGCCTTTCGGCCTAAAAAAGCAGGATTTACATATAAAAGGCTCGTAAACATGATGTTTGCCGATCAGATCGGGCAGACCATGAAAGTCTACATAGATTACATGGTGGTCAAGTCCCTCGAGGCAGAAGACCATATCTCCCATCTACAGCAAGCATTCGTCACTCTCAGGAAGTTACCTACAGAGGCATCGAGGCCAATCCAAACCAAATGTGAGCCATCCAGACGATTCCCTCCCCGCGAAACGTAAAAGAGGTCTAGAGACTGACAGGCATTACTGTCATGGTATTTTTGTGTAGGGTCGTTTTAGTACTACGGAACACAAGAAGGGTTGTGTGAACAGAGAGAAACCGAGAGAGAGTGAGGAGATTTGTGTGAAGTGAGGAGAAACCTAGAGAAAAAAATAAGAATCAAGTAGAGAAGGAGACGTATTATTAGGTTATTCGAATGGGACTACAATGTTGGTGTATGAACCCTAATTCTAGCTGCCTAGATCTAGTCTCTCAATCTCTAAGTGTCGATCCCTTATTCTAGGGTTTGGGTTCCCCTTATATAGATGCAGATGTCGGCTTCCATTAGGTTAAACTCTTCCATATTGGCGAATATGGAAGAGTTCCCTTATGTGGAGAACTTCCATTTTACTTAAGGGCCGGCTTTTGGAGCAGGGGTCGGGCCCAGGGAACCTAAATGCAGGGTCCGGGCCCTAGGTCCCTTCAGAACAGGGGTTTACAGGCCAGTGCCCAGCCCGGAAGCTAGAGGAATCTGGTGCCTGGATATTTTTTCCCAACAGTTTGTCCCTTATTCCTTGATTTCATCGATGGGGTCAAGGGATTAAGTGTGTATAGATGGACCGTAGTTGCTTTATAACAGCATATTCCCCTTAGGTAAGGCATCACTCTAGGCGCCCTATCCTCCAGGTCCTCGTTTGGGCCGGAACCGTGTTTGGAGACTGGAATAAGTCGAGTTTCCCTTGGAAAAATGGTGTTTCAGTAGATATCTCTGGGGCCTGAGCCTCTTGGAATTGATGACGCGGGGTCATGGCCTGGTACGCTTGTCGGTCAAGGGATGAGGAAGCCTTAGCCATTTGCGCTGGTTCGATGGCATCTTCCTGGTCTGCCGCCATTTCCTCTTTGGCTGAAGTGGAAAAATAGGAAACCTCTTATTTTCACTCCTTCCTTTTCCTCTTTTTCGAATTTTCTGCTTTTATGAAGGAGCGTTCTTTCCTCTTCTGGAGTCGGCCTAGGGTTTCCGTTCTAGGTATATATTACCGTCTCCTCTCGTTGAGAGATGTTACCCGAGATCCTAGGACGCCTTTCTTCCAGCCTTGAGAAGATGAACAATCATGTCAATCTTTCGTTGTACTCATTTTCGTGCATTGGGGACATGTTAGGCCCCGTCATGTCTCTTCGGATCCGTTTTCTTCCCCAGTGACATCGCCCACGGCTGATCTTGGAGCAGATGATGTGATCACGCCTCGGGCTCCTCTACGGCGCAGGCTTTTTCGCCTCCCTCATGAAGTAGGTGGTGATGGTCCTCGTTCTAATATCAGGGAGGAAGATTTAGCCAGGATCCGTAGGAAATACTCGGTGGGATTGAGATGTGCCGGAGAATTTGAACGCGCATCGGATGGTGGCATTGGTGAGATAGCGGTCTATGAAGCTTACTTCGAAGCTGGAATTAAGGGAAATGTTCCTTCCTTGGTAGCGGAGATATCGTCTAATTTAGCTTTTCCCCTTCGCAGCTGACTCTATCGTCGTGGCATACGTTGATTGCCATTCAGGTGCTAGGAGAACTTCAGGGTATCCCACTAGAGGTGCCTGAATTCATGTATTCCTACAGCTTCGTTCCTTTGCGAAATAGAAGGGAGATATATCAAATATGGTCCCGAGAAGGAGAAGCTTTAGTAAATGAGCCTCCACGCGGCGTCCGTGGCAGCTTTCCTTTCAGTGATTCATGGGATAGGAGATACATGTTCATGAAGCTTGATGGGTCCCATGATTACTCCATCGGTTAGTTTATAGTAGTTTTTTGTTTGGCTTTCTTCGTCGCCTCCTTATTTATGTTATCCAATTTTGTAGACGTGGCGAGGCTGTGGACTTTGCTGGTGAGGTTTCGGCAAAGCTGGTACTGGGAGCAGGGGTCTAGAGGCCGGTGCCCAACCCGGGGGATGGAGGAATCTAGTGCCCGGATATTTTTTCCCAACAGTTTTCCCCTTATTTTTTTATTTCACTGATGGAATCAAGGGATAAAGTTTGTTTAGGCGGACCGTAGTCGCTTTATCTCAGCAGATTCCCCTTAGGTAAGGCATCGCTGTAGACGCCCTATTCTCCATGTCCTCGTTTAGGCGGGAACCGTGTTTGGAGCCTGGAGTAAGTCGCGTTTCCCTTGGTAAAATGGTGTTTTGTAAATATCTTCCAGGCCTGAGCCTTTTGGAATCAGTGACGCGGAGTCGTGATCTTTAGTTGGAGAGATGTCTATCTCTTTTTGTTTTAGGGCCTCACTGTTTTAGGAAGAACTAGGCCGCAGATTTGAGGGAGGCGATGCCTCGGGCTGAATCTTTTTTTTTTTTTTGGGGGGGAGAATATGGGCTTTTGAAATTGGCCCATATTCATTTTGATTTTGGCGATCATCTTAGCGCGTAGGATCCACCCCTTAGGGTTTCCTTCTTCACCTTTTCTTCGCACCTTTCGATCTTCAATCTATTTTCTTCTTTTCTCCCGGCGATTTCTTTGGCAATCTCTCATTTCTGTGCTTGCTTCATTCTCAGAACAGGTAGCGCTCTCTTCTGTTCCCTTTTTCCATTTAGCAATATCAAGATCTCCTGCCCGTTCCTTAATCATGTCTTCGGTGGGAGGTAGAGTTAGATCTAGGAGGGGGTCGAAATCCTAAATCCGATAGAGTTCCCTCCGCTGTTTGTTGATTCGTCGATAGAGAATCCTAGGTCTGATTTCGTTGAGGTGGTGAGGGAGACTGAGGCTGGAGGATCCTCGTTGATCGGTCCTCCTTCAAAAGTAGGAGAGAAGGAAATTGATGAATGGAAGAGGAAGTATAATCTTCCGGGGGAAGCGGTTATCCGTGCTCTGAGGCCTCTTGAGAGAGTCTCAGACTTTGGAGTTGATGAGATTCTGGTGTATGAGGCTTATTTCGAATCGGGATTTAGGGGTCAGGTCCCTTCTTTGGTGGCCAAGATATCGGAATTTTTTGACATATCTCCTGGTCAACTTACCCCCCCCCCAGCCTGGAGACTTCTAATAGCGATTTAGAACCTTTGTGAACTCGAAGATATTGTTTTGGGGGTGAGAGAGGTCTTGTATTCATATCTCGTTACCCCCTGCATAGTGGCGGGGGTCGATACTATCTCTATCCACGACTTTGGAATCCTCTCGTTCAAGAGATTTCTAAGAGCGAGAAGAAGTGTCATCCCGTCTTTAAGGGGTCCTGGGATGAAAATTTCATGTTTATGAGCGTCTCCGGCTTCTCTACCATGTGGAACATAGTCGGTAGATAGCAGTCTCCTAATGAATTGTTTATCGTTGAGCTAACTTTCTCTTTGTTTTGCAGACACTTTTCACTCTTTGACAGGCGAAGGGAGAGAAGCGGTTGATCAAATCCTGAGACTCTCTGGGAAGCGTCGTAGCGCTAATTTTCTCGTGAGTAAGGAGACTTTAGAGCATTGTAGCATTTGGGGTTGGTTTCGTAGACCGTTCTTGCTTTTCGTTGGTGCATCATTGTAGGTGAAACGTATCGTAATTAGAGAAAGTCGTCGTTCTTTTAGGTAACATGCCGGGATCAACTGGAGAAGAGGCGTTGGAGGCTTTCAACAAAGTGGTGGAGAAACTTTCTGCCAAGAAACCGGCACCCAGAGCCATGGTCAGTATGAAGATGATGACGACCAGTTTCTTCGCTCCAGCAAGCCCAAGACTCTGGCCAGTGCGACTCCCTCCGCTTCTAAGAAGAAAGCCAAGGATGCAGGGACCGTTCCGGATGGGTTGGCGATAGCTCTGGCCGATCTTAGATACTGAAGGGAAGTTTCTATAGTTCAGAGTTTATTTATATACCACAGATAAATAATTCAAAGACAAACAGTTTTACATGTAGTGCCAAAGAGGAATGGTTGTTTGTCATTCATATAGATTCAGAGTTTTGCAGAATTCAGTTTATGTTTGTTTATGTTTATGATAAAAATAAAAAGAAAAAACTGAACGGCGACGTTAAACAGATATCCCGATTTCTAAAATTTACAATTATTGAAAATTAGAAAATCCTCCGAAATTTATATCTTATTTTCGCGTCCGCCACGCTCGACTTGGTTTTGTGTCACAAAACTGGTCCGAAGTAGTTGTGCGCATCACACGATCTCTGGAAAACCTCTGCGACAATCCTCATCCGATCCGCGACCAGCTATGGCGGTAAGAATCGCTGAGATCTTCTAAGCATCGAACTCAGGTCACCTTAATTCAATTTCCTTTGATTTCTAACAGGAGGCGTCCGGTAAGACGCTGATGGATCTGATCTCGGCGGATCCAACCCCCACGGTTCCTGCACAATCTACTTCTTCCTCCGCCTCTTCCACGCCGTCTCCCGCGGCTTCGCATCTGCACCAACCAATGTCGACGAAGACGACGCTGGGAGAGAAGAAATCGAAGAGAGCGACCTTGATGCAGATCCAGAACGACACCATATCTGTTGCCAAAGCTGCACTCAATCCTGTTAAGGCCAATATCATGCCCCAAAGGCAGAGACAGAAAAAGAAGGTGTTGATTTGATTGTGATCAATATATATTTAACATCTGATGTAGCAGCTTTAACACTGTTGGAAATGAATTTCACAGCCAGTTTCTTATACACAACTTGCAAGGAGCATTCACGAACTAGCTGCCACCTTGGATCAGGTTAACTTCTTCATCTTACTCTCTTCTGCCACTCTATTTCTGGTGAAGATAGTATCTGAATGTTTCTTCTCTTGTGAACAGAAAAGTTCCCAGAAACAGCTAGTGAATCACGTGTTCCCTAAGCTTGCTGTGTACAACTCCGTTGATCCTTCTCTCGCCCCATCTCTTCTTATGGTAGGTGGCATCCTTTTCTGGTTTCCATTATAATGGAACATCTACAAATGATCCTTCTACTAGACTTGTTTTTTAATACTTTTTTTACCCTTTAATATTACTTGAAACCATGTGCGCGTTTTGCAAACTATATGTCCTATACATCAGGTTCTTACATTCTTTTTTCTCTTGTTTTGATTGATACAGCTTAATCAGCAATGTGAAGACCGAAATGTGCTACGCTATGTCTACTATTACCTAGCTAGAATTTTGTCTGATACGGGCATGAGTCCAGGGGGTGGTATCCCCACTCCTAACTGGGATGCTCTAGCAGATATTGATGCTGGTGGTGGAGTCACTAGAGCTGATGTTGTTCCTCGGATAGTTAATCAGCTGACATCCGAAGCTTCTAATTCTGAAACTGAATGTGAGTTTTCACCCGTATTGCCCATTATCTTTAGTGTTTTCTATATAACTCTTACTTTAGGTTAAAATGTTGTTTACTGGAATCTTGAAAAAATCTCCTAATCTTATATTATGAAATTACTTGATTAATGCTTCGTTATGAATATCCCAGTTCCCATATAATCTTCTTTTGACGGACACGATTATAAATAATGACATTGATGTTAAAAGGTAGTTACGTAGATGTGGTATTCAATAATTTGGTGCTTATGGATGTGAAAACCAATACGTGAGGCATCAATAGAAATTAATAGCTCCCACTTCATGTGGTGAGAACTTTTTTTCCGACTTCATAGCTCTCTTGCAGCTTTTTCCTCTGTGATGCAACTGGAGATGATTTCTAACCTTACGATTTGTTTATTTAGTTCATGCTCGACGACTGCAAGCTTTAAAAGCTCTGACATATTCACCCTCAGGAAATTCTGAGCTTTTGTCAAAACTGTATGAGATTGTATTTGGCCTGCTTGATAAGGTACTACCAATGCTCTCTGTTGTTTAACAAGGCGTTTTGCTTATTTCCATAAGTCGTAGCTAAGTTCCTTTTTACTATTGCATTGTTATTACTTTTTTTTATCAGTAAAGTGGTTCAATCGAAGTGTTGCGTCCCAGTTAGATGCAGAAGCACCGATTATATTTCATGTCGCTTTCAGGTTGCTGATGTTCCGCATAAACGAAAGAAAGGGGTCTTTGGGACAAAAGGAGGTGATAAGGAGGTATTTTCTCTACTCTTGGGTTCTTCCAGTAAAAGTCTTAGGGTTTTAACAAGTCCTGTTTCCTGTATTTTAGTTTCTTTTTTCATGCTACTGTGCTTACTCTCTGCCGTGCTTTGGGGTATAAACTTCTCAAAATTATTGTCGATAGCTACTATGCAATAAACAGTGTAGCATAGTTACTCTTTGGTTATTTGACTTTGCACATCTGAAATATTCTGGCTGTAAGCTGCCTGCTTTCAAGTCCTTAGTTAAATGTCATTTTAATTGAAGAAACACTTCTTTGAAAACATTACAACTATATCCCTATATTGCATTGTCCATAAGCCATAAGCCATACCTCTATGAAATATATAGCTTCTAGATATTTTTCGGACTAATGGTAGTTCTCTCCCTTGAGTATGTCTTATGTATTGCAAAAGTGTAGCAATTATGCTTTGTTATTAACCTGAGCGTTCTGTTTCCTTCGTTGTGGTAGTCGATTATTCGGAGCAACTTGCAATATGCAGCTATGAGTGCACTAAGAAGACTTCCTCTTGATCCAGGAAATCCACTTTTTCTGCACCGTGCAGCCCAGGGGTAAGACTTTCTTTTTGTTCTTTCTATTGAAGTGATGGAATTAATAGTTTAGGTGGGTTTTCATCTTTTCACTCTGTTTGCAGTGTTTCGTTTGCTGATCCTGTTGCGGTGAGGCATTCACTGGAAATTCTATCTGAGTTAGCCGCAAGAGACCCCTATTCAGTTGCAATGACATTAGGTAAATAAATTATTGGGTCAGTACCGCCTTGAATTATATTTGCCATTCCATGTTTGTGTAGACACATAATTGTTTGTCATTCAAATTTGATTCGGCTCTTGATCTTTTTGCTGCAGAAAAGCTTGCGTCTCCAGCAGGTATGCTTTCCAAGCCTAATCTCTTAGAGTTCAGTTGTACTGATTATAAAGAAGTCTCTGAAACACGAATTCTAAATGCAATCTGAGAATTGATTCACTTATGAGACGTACTCTTGATTATAACACAAGTCAACTCCCTTTTAATCATACAATAATGTTAGAACATTTGAGCCAGTTGATATGCCTTTCTTCTTTGGACCAAATTAGGGGCTTTGCAAGATATCCTACATTTGAATGATGTGCTTGCTAGGGTTGCCCTGGCTAGGTTGTGTCACAGTATATCCAGAGCTCGAGCGTTAGATGGTAAGCATATCAAGCTCTTTCTCTCACTACTGCATGTTCTCGTTAGCTGTTATTTAGTAATCTCCTTTTCATTTTCCTACAGAGAGGCCTGATATAAGATCCCATTTCAACTCGATTCTCTATCAGCTACTCCTAGATCCAAGCGAAAGGGTATGCTATGAGGCGATTTTATGCATTCTGGGAAAATACGATAACACAGAAAGGCATGGGTTCTGTGACTTTGCTTTCTATTGATTCATTCTTTTATTAAGTTTTGACTGACCAACATTTTATTGCATCATTTAGGACGGATGAGCGTGCTAGTGGCTGGTACCGCTTGACCAGGGAGATCCTGAAGTTGCCAGAAGCGCCATCCAAGGATAAATCTAATAAAACCAAGCGCCCACAGCCCCTTATTAAGCTTGTAATGAGAAGGTAGTCTTAGCTTGATGGAAGACGTGTTTAGAATTGCAGATCTTATTGATTTCCTTCATTCGCTAGAATAATCCTTTTAATTGTAATGACCGTGTTTCGTGTTAAAGAATTTCACTAATTGATCATCTCCTTTCAGGTTAGAGAGCTCATTTCGCAGTTTCTCAAGACCAGTACTCCATGCAGCAGCAAGAGTTGTGCAAGAAATGGGAAAGAGCAGGGCTGCAGCGTTTGCTATGGGATTACAGGACATTGATGAATCGGTTCATGTAAATGCATTTTCTGACGTTCTGGATGAAGCTGAGACCAATGACAGTTCTCACCCAGAAGGTACATTGTCAATACTTTTTTAGATTCAGCATTAAGTCACGTGAAGTAAAAGCATGTCTTATTACAAACAATTATAAAAAACTTCTATATAGCTGTGATAGAGGACCAGTCCCTCTCACAAACTCCAATCTCTCTGTATAAACCATTCCCCAACTCCTTTGACATATTATAGACTAAAGAGCCTAACCTAATTAACCATGGTTATATGAGAGTAACCAAAGTAAATCCCAGTTACTCTATAATAGTTTGATAGTGATAATAAAACTTTCCTCCAAAGTCTAAACTCACTGGTTCGATTAATTTTGTTTTTATTAAGTTAGGTCATAGGTGTATAACAGGTGCACAAATATCTTCTAATTATTTATATGGAGCGTCAAATTTCATGCAAGCTTTCGGTCTTTTAAAAATTTTGTTTAATTTTATTGGTTTATTTATTATACTGCTAAAGGTCACCAACAAATGAAAGTTAAGTCATTGCCCTGATGGTGCACCAATATTTCGTTGACTTGCTATACTTTGAATCGTTTCAAAACTAAAATTGTGAGTAAACTCAATGCTGTAGTAAAGTCATATGATGGTTAGCTGTCTTATCTTCAGACCTAAACGAACTAACATTTTTCCTATCACATTGATTTGCCTTTACCAACTGTTTATATATTCCGGGTATCTGATCATCTTCTGAGTTGTAACATTTCCTATATCACTTTGTATTTACCTTCCCACATGTAAACGTTACATGTATACCCTTATTTTTGCATCATTTTAATTTGTTGGAATTCTGCAGGAATACGGAGAACATCATCTATATCCGCAGGGCCCGGTCGCAATGAGACAATTGCAAGTTTGTTAGCTTCATTAATGGAAGTGGTTCGAACAACAGTTGCATGCGAGTGTGTGTATGTCCGGGGAATGGTTGTCAAAGCATTGATATGGATGCAAAGTCCGCATGAATCACTGGATGAATTGAAATCAATCATTGCCTCCGAGCTTTCTGATCCTGCTTGGCCCGCGTCGCTAGTTAATGATGTTTTGCTTACTTTGCATGCTCGCTTTAAGGTAAGAACGATAATTTTCATATTAATTGTTTTTGCAATGGAGACCTGAAAATTTGGCATTATCTGATGAAAAAAATACCTGAAACCTGTACGAGTAGTATGCCTTTGGTCTCTTTCTATCTGCGTTCACTTGGGAAAAGTGACACAAGCTGTTGTTGGATTATGCCATATTTGTGAAACTGAAGGCAAACTTAAACAAACTTGGTTGTGAAATGTAAACTGTTTTCTTCTAACTTTATTTAAATTTCTTTCACAGGCAACTCCAGATATGGCTGTTATTCTTCTCGAAATTGCCAGAATATTTGCTACCAAAGTTCCAGGGAAAATTGACGCTGATGTCTTACAACTACTCTGGATGGTATTCTATTCTCGCTACTGTAGTTTTAACGCTACTTACATTTGTTGGATACTATAGTCTTCCTGTTTCAAAATATGTGTTACATTTTGAGATCTTGAAGTTTGTATGCTTGTTAATATACTATAGATTTGGATAAAAATAGTCCTTGTATGTATAACTAACGCTCAAATTATTGTGGGATATTATGACGAATTTTTGCCACCTCAAGTAGTTTAGTTTGATATGATTTACCAAATGATCAACTTCTAGACATGTCTTATTGGAGCTGGTCCTGATGGGAAACACACAGCTCTGGAAGCAGTCACAATAGTACTCGATCTACCACCTCCACAACCAGGATCCATGTCAGGACTGACATCACTTGATAGGGTCTCTGCATCAGATCCGAAGTCGGCTCTGGCACTGCAGAAATTGGTGCAAGCTGCAGTAAGTATTCCTCAGAAGGGTTTACATGAATGTGGTAAAGTTTTCAAAACATTAACTTAGAACGAATATTGTGGCAGGTATGGTTCCTTGGAGAAAATGCAAACTACGCCGCTTCAGAATATGCATGGGAATCTGCAACTCCACCAGGCACTGCACTTATGATGTTGGATGCAGATAAAATGGTTGCTGCTGCTAGTTCTCGCAATCCTACTCTAGCTGGTGCATTAACTCGCCTCCAGAGGTGTGCCTTTAGTGGTAGCTGGGAGGTATACCACTATATTTTTATTTGATTTTTTCTTCCTAAAAATTGTATGATTTGTATAGATGACTTGATTATCTTGCAATGGTCCTTGCTCCTTAACCTTGTCTAAGAACAATTTGGCTCGTTGATGCAATAGGCCTTTCTCTGACTGCGGCTGATTCGTTTTATCGTTTGATTACACTCTAGAGCGGAATTATATTTGAGACCCTTTTCTTTTAAGTGGGAATATGGGGACGTGGACGAATTGAGGTGGTTTAGTTACCTAGCTTTTGGCAGTTTGTTTTAATTTCTACCATGAACCAAATGTGAAACCCGGAGTACTTGTGGCTGACCAGAAACTAAAAGAACAAACTGATGAAAGTTGACAATAATGATCTCGTTTGGTATCAATTTTTACCTAAGCTTTATTTAACTGTTTAGAGGCCTTTACTGTTGTAGAAAATAGCTGATTTGATAAGTTGTGTTACTTCATAACATCTCATATTTGATTTTCGTCCGGCATTTAAGTTGGAGGCCCAGACACAATTTTGCTGTCAGTATAGGCTACTAATTTGAGTATTATTTTTAGGATTTCCTGCCTTAAGTGTTTATGTTTTGTCGATACACAGGTCCGAATTGTTGCAGTTCAAGCTCTTACTACGATAGCCATTAGATCTGGTGAACCTTTCAGGCTGCAGATATACGAGTTTTTGCACACCTTGGCGGAGGGTGGTGTACAGTCTCAACTTTCTGAAATGCACCTGAGTAATGGAGAAGACCAAGGAGTTAGTGGTACAGGACTTGGAGTTTTAATAACTCCGATGTTAAAAGTTCTGGATGAAATGTATGTAGGACAAGACGAATTAATCAAGTAAGGAAGAATGTGATCCTTTTCCCTGTAATTCATGCATGTAACCTGTATATGATCTTATGGTTGAATGTTTTTTCCTTGATAAGGGATATACGCGATCATGATAATGCAAACAAAGAATGGAAGGACGAGGAGCTGAAAAAACTCTACGAAACCCATGAGAGACTGCTAGATTTTGTTTCCTTGTTTTGCTATATTCCAAGAGCCAAGTATTTACCCCTGGGTCCGATAAGGTACATTCTAAATTCTGATTCCATTTTTTCGTTGAGTGACAGACTAGCAAATTCTAGTGCATTGTGCTTTGGATACAAATCTTGTGTAGAACACAATCAGGCAATAATAGGACAACAGGAAACCTTTTTTATTATTTCCGAGAGACTTCTTGCGTTAGCTTTTTATGTCGTATACCTATCTAGTTTAATAGGATTTCGACATTACAAGAATGTGAATAACCTCAGTCCTAACAGAAAAAAAACAAGGAAGTCTGACAAAATTTGAGAATCCTGTTTAATATATTAAGTTTGCTTACCTTGATCTCGACCTTTCTTGTATGCATTGCATGCTTGTGTCCTTTTTACGGTTTTCTTTATATTTGTTAGGTGCTTTTCTGTCTCTGTTTCCGTTTTATAATAGAAAACTGACCTGTATTATATTCTTTTTCCTCCTAATCTATGAAGTGCAAAGCTCATTGACACATACCGCACAAAGCATAATATTACGGCATCTTCTGGGACAACCGATCCAACTGTTGTTGCTACCGGTATTTCAGACTTGATTTATGAATCCACTCAGCCTGCCCCTGCTGCCTCAAACTCCAGTGGTCTGGATGATGACCTGGTGAATGCTTGGGCTGCGAACCTTGGTGATGATGGTCTTCTTGGAAACAACGCCCCAGCAATGAGCAGGGTCAGTTGCCTATCTTGATCTAGCTTTTTAAAATATATGATTAGTGTGCGTGTATATATATATTCGTCGTATTGTTAAATGAAGGATGTGGCACAATAAATTTATGATCAGGAAATCATAAGGTGTCAGTGATGCATACTTTTCGGACTACTCTTACTGTCTGAGAAGTTTGTGTATTGACATTCCGCTTAAATATAGATGGAAAATCAGCTTGGATTCACATGAGCAGTAGTTAACCATTCATATAATAATCTGGTCATGTGAAATTAGAATCTGTCAGTGCTCATTCGTGTATAATCTGGTCATAATACCTATTTTTTTTGTCTCCAAATAAATCTCAGATCTGTATAATACTTGCCAGGTCAATGAATTCATTGCCGGAGTTGGAACAGATGCACCAGATGTTGATGAGGAGAATATCTTCTCCAGACCTTCGGTTGGCTATGATGACATGTGGGCTAAGACTCTTTTAGAAACCAACGAACTGGAGGTATACAGTTAGCTTTATCCATCTTTAAGGGCTTTCGTCAAAAGGACTGGAAGAAGATATTTCTTAGTTTTAGGGATTCTAAAAACGTCTTTCATTTGTATTTACAGGAAGAAGATGCGAGATCAGGTTCATCTTCTCCAGACTCTGCTGGATCAGTGGAAAGCTCTATATCTTCTCACTTTGGTGGAATGAATTACCCATCCTTGTTCAGTTCAAAGCCTTCTTCACAAGCAACGGTAAGTTAGACCCCAATTTCTTCCTATAATTCCCGTCCTTACCACCCCAATATGCTATTTGTGACAATCACGGGCCATAGCTTTCCTGTAACTATATAATGATATTATGTCCTTAAGCTCCCAAGTCTGAGTCGTTATGAAAACAATTTCCTTGAGTTGCATAGAATGTGACTGCTAAATACGTTTCTTATTGACGAAGTATAAACGTCTGTAAAAGTGTTCTTACTAAACAATAGTAACTGGAGATAATGATATGCGTGCAAGTTGTGTCTTAAAAGGAAAAGGCAGTCATAGCGTTTAGCATAAAGAAGTTCAACATGATCATAAGAACTTTTGTATTATATGTGCCTGTATAGGATGCAATACAGCGATCAGCTAATTTTCACTTATATAAATATGCAAATTGATATAGGCAAAATCGAGTGGAAGCAAATACCAGTCCACATATGAAGGCTATGGTTCCCCGGTAAGCTGATATTCGTTTCTGTATTTGTTTGTATGTATGTATGTATATGCGCTGACATGGGCTGATGATTACTAAATTCTCCTTTCTACTCTCCTTTTTCAGATTAGAGAAGAACCTCCTCCGCCTTACTCATATTCTGAGCCACAAAGTCGTGAATCGTTTGAGAACCCTATGGCAGGTTCAGGTTCTCGAAGTTACGAATCAGATGAGGATGAACCTAGGAAATCTACTGGTACAAGATTCGGAACAGCGCTCTATGACTTCACCGCAGGAGGAGATGATGAGGTAAGCTTTTGCTTCTTTTTTCCGTTCTTCCTTGGGGTTCAATTGTTATCCACTACTTATTGCCTATACAGTAATCTTGTTACTGGAAAAAGTCTGGTATGATTCAAGCGTCATTTGGGTTTTGTTTCAGCTAAACTTGACGGCAGAAGAGGAACTGGAGATAGAATATGAAGTTGATGGCTGGTTTTACGTAAGTTTAGATAGACAAACGCAGGAGTCTTTTGTGAGGAGTAGGGCTTTTTTGAAAAAAAAAAAAACTTACTCAAACTATGATGACAGGTAAAGAAGAAGCGGCCTGGTAGAGACGGGAAGATGGCGGGACTTGTACCCGTTCTTTACGTCAACCAATCTTAATTTTTTGTTGAAGGAGAAGGTTTAAGATGCTGAGAAAATTCTAGTCCATGATTATTTCGAGAGGTATCAGTGTACATGATTGAATGTTCATTGTTGGAGTTTTGATATATGTGTGTGTATCATTTTTCACATCGATTGTTCCATATGCTTTTAGTTTGTGAGCTAAGTTTTTAGTTTCTTCTTACTAATCAGAATATTATTTGAGTTTTTAATATTGTTAGATTTAAATACTTTTATCAAAAAAAAAAAAAAAGGAGAATTTCAATTATACCATTTTGGTGGTACCACTTTTCATGTTTACCATCAACAAAGAAACATTTTCAAAAATACACATTTTATTAAAGGATAAAAGACTATTATATCCTTGTTCTTTATATATATACATAAAATAAATATTAAATAAAATATTAATCCTAAACTCTAAAATCAATTCTAAACCCTAAAAATCAATCCTAAACCCTAAAATATCAATTCTAAACCTTAAACCCTAAACTCTAAATCCTAAAAAGTAAATCCTAAACCTTAAAAAATCAACACTAAACCCTAAACTATCAATCATAAACTCTAAACCCTAAATTCTAATAGTATTTTGACTATTAAAATTTTAATGGTAAAGTTGGTTAGTGTAAAGTTGAAAAATGGTATTTGATAGTGTTATTTCTGGCAATTTCAGAAAAAAAAAAAAGTCAATTCGATCAATTGAAATGGTCACACTCATGAATATAGAGTTGCAGAAATTCAGTCATGAAATAAAACAGTTGGTTCGTTTAGTACACATTAACTGAATCATGAAATTGATATACGTGGACTCTCTTGTCACTTTCAAACCATAAACTTTGTATACCAGCGAGCTTTATTGGGTTTAACTTTTATATACCTTCACAATATTAGATAATCTTGCATTGGCTTAATCTAATGTCTTGTCGCAATAGACTACTTTATATACCCTCCAAGTGTTGAGAACTTGCCAAAATAACCCCACACATGTTTTTATTTTGTTCAATTAATGGGTTGATCAGTTGATGTATATCTTCTCGTTCAAAAAGTTGGTTTTATATCCAAGTAAACGCATTTGTTTGAATGAGAGAAATACAAAATTTGGTTCAGTTTCACTTATATTACAGCCTCCAAATGTTGACAAAACAATAGTTCAAGTGGATGTTGAACTGATGATAATGACCAACCCAAAAGCCTCCAAATGTTGAAAAAAAAAACTCTCTTCAATTCAACAAAATGATAAAAAAAGAGTAATGGGTCTTATTGTGAGTTAATGATTAACGCTTATCGAAAAACTCCCTAAAGTCGAATGAAATGTAACTATAAAACTGGTGACACGACACCAAATGGTTTAGGTGGTATCCATGATAAAAAAAAAAAAAAGAAAATAGTTGGCGCTAATCCAAACAACGCATGCTTCAAACCAAAGTGGTTTGACTTTACTAAACACAACATCTCATCACTGACTCAACTAAACCCCATAAAGCTTATAAATAGTGACCGGAACAAACTTGTAGACCAGCAAATGTCCCAAATGGAACCAAAAGAAACAGAGACACCATCTCGAAAACAACTTAGACAGCCTCCTTCTGTGCCTTTTGTTTGGGAAGAACGTCCTGGCTTCCCGAAGAAGAACTGGCAACCTTCACTAGCCACCTTTGTGCCTTCTCCTCCTCCTCTTCCTCCCCCTATACCAGTCCCGGTTAAGCTGGTCACTTCGGTTCCGTTCCGTTGGGAAGATACCCCTGGTAAACCGGTCTCTACTTCCACAAACGACTCACCAAAGCTTCCACAGCCACCTTCAGAAACCATCATGACTCCTCCTCCATTACCACCTCCGGTTCCAGTTCCGGTTAAGCTGGTCACATCGGTTCCATTCGACTGGGAAGAAACTCCTGGACAACCATACCCTTGCTTTGTTGATTTCAACCCACCTGACACGTTGGATCAGCCTCTACCACCACCTCCCATGTATGGTGGTGGTGAGGTTGAAACCAGCAGCGATACTTACGACGACGCAAGCAGTGACTCCTTCAGCTCTGTACCCATATCAGGTGCTATTGACAACCTGACGAGCTCGATACCAACATCGCCAGCTTATGAATCTGATGACAGTACGAGCAGTTACATGACAGGAGCTTCCAGCCTCGTTGGAGCTTCCTTCTTGGAAAAGCTCTTTCCACGTCTTCTCCCACAGGAAAAGGTCGAAGCTATTGGTTCTGAGGATGTTCAGGATTCTACTCGTCCATTGCATGAAGACGTGAAGCTTACTACAGATTCTGATAACATGAAGATTGGCTTTCCTGTGAAGATACCGCAGACACTCGGGGAGCTGATAATGCTGAGTAGAAAGAGAAGCTATATGAGAAGAGCTGTTGCAATGAGAAAACACAATCCTTCCATGGTATAAGTCGTAGATAAATACAATATATTATTCTGGAATGTTGACACTTGTCTGGATAAACTAGCAGGAATTTACAAAAAGTGGAGCTGAGGGATTCAGCATCCAAAATGATACAAGGACGTGAGTGGAAAAAATACCAACAAAGGCTGAAGCTTGTTTAGAAGAAAACTCTTCTTAAACTGAAGACAACGTTTGTTCTGTGAAAACTTGTATTGTACAAATAGATGTGAGATTGACTTCCCAAACTCTTTTCTAATGGAAAAACCATTCTTGTTATCATATTTGTACTTCTAACAACTGTCCCAAAAGAATGTCCATGGACAAATTAACAATGGCTCACCAACCCAAAACCTGGTTTTGGCCTCCAGATGTGGACGACTCAGAAAGCAGTCTGATCCGTTCCATGATCAGCTGTGATGTCTTCTTCATCAGCTAAAGCTGTAAAACAAGACCTGAACCAACCCGGTTCTATACAATAACAAGTTGTTCTTAACATCAACGAAGGTTTTTTCCCTTCTAAAAAAACATGAATCAAAACACTCTTCAAAGCATGAAAGTATTTAAAACAACAGTACAATAAGCATTTTATAAGTACATATTGTATTTTGACCCAAAAAAAAAATCAGTACATATTGTATATCCATCAATGAAATGTTCCATATCATTCTAATACGAAAGCTGAAAAGATTAAAAAACTTCATATTGAAAAATCACATGAATATATATCAGACCGCTTGATCGCTGCTGCTGTGCCAACCTTTAGTGCAAGGAGGTATTTCCATGAACTCGTCAAACTCCTTCACGTGAACATCGCAGCATTTCCACTGCACGAAGACAGAAATAAAAAAAAAGCATGATAAAGAAGTTAAAAGAAAAGAGTGTTTTGAGCAAAAGACGCACTAACCCCTCTCAGTCTGTCGTGGAAGACCGCAGGACCTGGATGATAGCTACAAGCAGCCTCGTGATTGTCTCTCTCTTTGAATGTTTTGCCACATCCTTTGTTTTTGCAGACTTGCGGTTGATTAATGTCAATAACAACCTTTTTAATGGGAGGTGGTGGTGCTAAGGTCTGAATCTCTTCTCCTTGCGCTTGTACTGGCGTGTTCAGGCCCTGCCTGATCTGTTCTTTGGGTTGGGAGCCTGTGTGGTTTAGGACACAACATTAAAGAGAGACTCCTTGCATTCAACGAAAATAGGAGAGGGTGAAGATACAAAACCATGGTCAGAGCAGAAGAAGCCTTGGCGGCACCTAGAGCAAGAGTCTTTTGTTGCAGCATTGGCAACTGGAGATGAAGTAGGAACCGTGATAGGCTGTCTTGGAGCAGGTTTGGCAAGAACTGGTTTCTCAGTTGTGTGCTTACCTTTCTTACATCTTCATTGCAAGATTAAACAAAAAAAAGAGTATCAGTATCTGTCTGCGATCAATCACAACACGAAAACGAGGGTTGTGTTGGTATGATAGTTATTACCCTGGGATTTCCAAGAACAAAGTGAAATCATGGCTTCTTTGCTTGCAGCAGCTCCACTCTTTCATTCCGTCGTGAAAAAATGGCTGCATGTATGAGAGCATGTCTCTCTCATGAGATGAGTGGGAAGCGAGAACAAACAAACAAATAAACCTAACAGATGTGTATCTAAAGAGTAAAATTATTTGACTTACCCCCTGCTTGAACAAAAGCCATTCCAGTTAGAGTAGAAAGTGAAAAGCCAAGCCCCGGAAAAGAGTGGTAAATAGAGATAATTAATATGTAAAGATGCATTCTTCTATGGACAGAGAATCAATTAAAGAAGACTTACAGAAGCATGAAACTGACAAGAACCGTCCGAGTTGTCATCATGGGTGAACATGGCGTTGCAGCCAATACGTTGGCACCGAAGCTTCGTTGCAGATCCTACTTCCATCTGAAGATATGATGATCTCGTCAAAATTAGGACTCTCCGATTCACACTTACTTGTTGTTCCCTATTACTTAAACTTGAAGCAAGAGGATCTTACCGGAGATATATACCCTCCTCTCCTCTCCTCTCCTCGCCGTTGCTGTTTTGCTTCTTTTAAAAAAAAAAAAATACAGAAAAATTTAGATCAATACATCAAATTCAATATAGTTAGAGCTCGAAGACTACCTTGATGAGTGACTTAAAAGTCGCGACAAACTGATTTTGCAGCTATCGTCTTCGCCACACCGGGTTTGGAGAATCAAGGCGCAGCCAAGGAGAAGAGAAGAGAAAAGAAGAGACGTAATGGGCCTCGAACTGGGCTTTACGCTTTTTTTTTTTGTATTTTTCTTCTTACCAACAATCTCGAGTTTTTAACTTTCTTACACAAGACAAGACCAGTTAAGATTTACAGGAGAATGCAAGAAGTTATATGTTCCATTAAGCCAGAAAGAAAAGTAAAGTTGAGATACAAATTAATGACCTAATCCTACCTATTTATGGTTTACTAAAAAAATTAGGAAGAGAATATATAGAATTATGTTAAATTCATAGAGATTATGAGATATCTATCTATATTTTAGATGATGCTAATGTGTAATTTTATGAGTGTTTTAAAGAGATTAAGATTTTGAATTTTTTTTAAGAGATTAATAAAAGAGTTATACTTACTATTGAGTTTTTATCCTTGTGTTCGTGAGACTTGATTTCTATATTTAGTATCAAAGCCAAAACGATATCATGAGTGATACTGTACCTGCAACCGAAAAAAACGAGAGACAACGATCTAATGTCCTATGTTTAGTTCGACGGAGTTTAACTCTATATGTTCTCATGGGAGAAAAATATTCTTCGCATCCCTTCTCTATTCTCATTACCCTTTTGTGGACCTTACTAACATTGCAAATACCAAATTATTCTCTCTTTTCTTTAATATATTTTTTCCACCTCATTTCTCTCATTTATTTTTTTCACTTTAATAAACCAATAACCTTAACCAATAAGAAGACATATGGCTAACATGTTTTCATTTTCTGTTCTTCTCTCCGCGTGAAGTTCTTTTCTTCATTCTCTATTGGCAATTTTGAAGTTTCAAAAACATGTAATTCTTGTCTGTTTTTGATGATTTTTTTTTGTGGAATATCATTTAAATGTTTTTTATATCATGGGTATTGTAAAAAAAGTAAGAATTGATGAAAGTTTTGAGAGATTAGAAATATTTAAAAAACTGTATATTTTATGTTCGTTTTGATGATTTTTTTTTTGCTGGAATACTATTAAAAATAAGTATATATCTCGACTAGTGTAAAAAAGGAAGACTGGATGAAATTTTTAAGAGATTCAAATAGATTTTGAAAACTGCGGCTATGGGTTTATGGTATATTTTAAGTTCATTTTAGATGACTTTTTTGTGTGTAATTTCATTAAGATGAATTATATATCCTAGGTAATGCAAAATCTGAACAAAATCAGACTAAAAACATGATTAGTTACTACAAGGATAATTTTTGGATATTACTAAGATAATTCGTTTTACTAAAGATAAATGGTATTACTGATATAACGTGTATTACTATGTTTACAAATATTACTAGTTTTACTAAGTATAGTATTGAAACAAATTAGTATTAGTAAGAGAACAATGTACAGTGTGGAAATTAAATTTAAGCTTCTTAATAATGCTAATTGTAATATACTTCCTTTTTATTTCATGAAAATGCAAAATCTTTGTTGCACAATCATTTGTTTTGATTATCGAGGATATTATATGAATAATGGGGCTGAAATGAAATGGATTTTAGGAGATGGTGAAGGGGAAGATGAAACTCACACTATTGTGTTGAAGAAATCAGTGGAGGAGATCACATACTCTGTTTTGGTTTAGCGTATTTGCAGAAAGATAAAGGTAGATATATATAAGATGGAAGCGAAGATCAGTTACTTTCTAGTGGTAATGTATTCGAACAAGCCATTATATATCTGGGATGGTGAAGACGTTTTTGGTTATCTAATGCAAGTAAATCAAGAAAATTGTAGAAGTATTCTACATGTGGAGTTCAACAAAACGGATGATGACTGATTTCTATGGCGGCCTATCGGGTAGAGAGGCTACTAATAGAGAAGTTATTGATACAGAGGCTACTGATACAAAGGCTATTCATACAGAGGCTGGTGATGAAGATGGTACTGAGAAGGATGCAACTGATAATGAAGGTACTAGTAGTGTGCTCACATTTTACGAAGACATTGAGATGCATGAGAATGTGACCGAAAGAGAAGTAGGACCATCAGTTGAAGTCTCACCAGTAGTCCATATGGAGCAGGATAATGATATGCATCAGGTTTTAGGTCAAAATTTATAACCAAGTAGCTAGTAAGCGAAAACTCATATTCAGACGGCTTCACATCTGAAGTGTTTTGAGTATGAGGTAATTAAGGCGGATACTAAGAGATATGTGATAAAATGCCGAGGAGCCAAAGAATGCTGCAAGTGGTGTGTGCGTGTTACAAAGTTAATGAATTCAGATCTTTGGACGGTTAGAACTTACATCAAGCAGCATAGATGTTTTGTTGTTATCACAAAAACACTGCCTAATAGAAGGAGAGGCACATCACAAATTGTTGCATCTGTTTTAGCCCAAGATTATCCTGGCAATTTTGACACACCACGTCCCAAAGCTCTGATCAAGTTGGTTCATCACAGGGTTACTGTGGATGTAGCATACACAACGACAAATAAAGGAAAAAGACAAGCTGCTAATAAAGTGTGCATAACACGAGTTATTCTTTATTATATTGTTATATACGCACATGCTGGAGCAGATGGATCCTGACACAATAACTCGTGTGGTTGTGGATGAGGGCAAAATGATTTAAGTATCTGTTTTGGGCTTCGGGAGATAACATAGAAGGATTTTGCGCAATGAGAAAAGTCCTCATTGTGGATGCAACACACCTGGAGACTGTTTATGGTGGAGTGTTACTTGTTGTGACTACTCAAGATCCCAATCATCACCCCTACCCAATTTCGTTTGGTGTTGCAGATGGTAAAAAATATGAGAGTTGGCTATGATTTATGGAACAATTGAAATTAGTGATATCCGATGTCCCTGGATTGGTGTTTCTTTCGAACATAAAAAAGCTTGACAAGGCAGTACGTCTAATGTCCCCTCAGGCCGCTCATGGGTATTGTATATGGCATTTGTCTCAAAATGTTAAAGGTTACGTCCGCAACAACATAGATACATGTACATTTAAGTTTATGGAGTGTGCACACACTTATACAAATCTGAGTTCTTAATCCTTTATCACTCTTTTTGCAGGAAATATCCTAGTGTAGAAGAGTATCTTAACAAAAGTTGTGAACAAAAGAAATGGACTAGATGTACTTTGAAGAAGATAGGTACAATGTTGACACCACCAATTCAGCAGAACTTTTTAACGGTGTTATTAAGGACGAAAGAAAGTTCACCGTACTTCTGATGTTTGATTTTATCATTGGAAAATTTTCTGAATGGTTTAACCCGCACATGAAGGAGGCAGCTGAAATGCCACCCACACTAAAGCTTGTGCTTATTGTGGATAAGAAAATGTCTACAAGATGTGTTAATGCAGGGTTTCTTACTGTTGAAGAGTTAAAGAGCTTCCATCTTGAGTACAGTGTGCATGGTAGTGACGGGAAGCGTTACACCATGGACATGGCTATGAACACGTGCACCTGTGAGCAATTTGATAAAGACAAATGTCTATGTGTTCATGCAGTAGGTGCTGCCACATTCATGACTGATAAAGTGGGAAGGAAACTCCGTCTATCTAAGTAGTGTTCTAAGTACTATTTGGTGGAGCAATGAGCTTTGGATTATCACGTGACAATATATCATGTTCCTCATATGTCTGATTGGGTTATACCAGAAGAAGTTAGAGCAACGAAAATACTTCCTCCAGAATTTGAAGTCAAGAAAGAAAAACCGCAACAAACATGGTTTTCATCAGCAGGAGAATCTTGTGGAAGAGGAAAAAAAAAGCAAAGGGAGAGCCACATCCACAGGGAGAGCCAGAGGGATATGTATGGCAGCGTATTTTGAATGTGGAAGTGGTTCAGGTTCAGGTCAGGTGTTTGATTGTTGAAAATTGTTTCTTTGTGTTATTCGAATTACTGGCATT
The DNA here is from genome assembly GCA_932364175.1 of Eruca vesicaria subsp. sativa. Lineage (NCBI taxonomy): Eukaryota > Viridiplantae > Streptophyta > Magnoliopsida > Brassicales > Brassicaceae > Eruca > Eruca vesicaria. The sequence continues at coordinate 42,606 of CAKOAT010143710.1, read as the reverse complement.
ATTATGTGATTTTTAGACTACTAGGATTACTAGTTTTATTATTTGAACTACTGGTATTATTAGTATTACTATGTGTTATTTGGACTACATATATATTAGTGGGAGTATTTATGTTTAGTATGTAGAATCGATATGTATTTCATGGTTATTATCAATTTGTATGTTATTTACTTAATAAATATGTATATTAAGACTATTTTTATGATTATTTCAATTGTTTAAGAAAAACCTATTCAATTTCCAAAAAACTCTTTTAACTTTCATTATTAGTGTGTAGATGGTTAGACCATAGTAAGAAAAAACTAAAAAAATACGTATTTTTGGCAAATTATTAATGAAAATGTCTTCTGTAAAATAATATAGTGTAAAAGCATTGGTTTTACTAGAAAAATCTCATTTTCTAATGGTTTTACTAGATAAACCTAAAATTTGTCAACAAATGTATTATGTGTAAGGTAGTATTACTAAGTCCTTGTAGATTACCAAGAATTATTATGTGTATTCCAAATATTATATTTATGTATATAACGGCTGCACGTTTTACATGTTCCCTTTTTAAATTATTATGTAATTCACGTTTAACATGTGTATTTTACATGAGCAACTTTTTAATTTTTAACAAGTGGTTTTTAGACTTAGTAAACCTAATAGTAAAACCAGTTTTCCATTTAACTCATTTTTGGACCTAAGTTAACTTGTAAATAAAGTTATTCACACCTATTTTCCAACACATACCAACTAATTTACTTAAGTTTCTAACAAGTAACATCCAAAAGCAGAAATATAACATCCAAAAAACATACTAAATATAATACTTAGATAACACATAACAAGTTTAGGTCTTTGTTTTAATCTTCTTCTTTCGCTCTTCGAGCTCAGCAGTCTTTCCTTCGGTGAAAAAAGACTACACCCACTGTGATGGTTCATATTTTCTCTTCGGCAGTGGCTTACATGGCTTCAATGTAGCATCAGTCTTCCTTGGCCTGCCCCTCTTCTTAGCCTTGGGCTTAGCATGTATCATAGGGGTGGCTGCTTCCTCTCCTCGTTGCCTTTGTAAACAATCATGTACCAGCATTGATTTTCTTCTTCTGTGTATTTTTCAACATTTGTTTCGGGTTTTACTTTTTTTTTTCTAGGTGGTTTTTCAGGTTCTTCCAACCAATTCCTCAGCATTTTCTTCTGGTTTTTCTACTTCATCCTCCGCCATATTTTCAACATTGTTCCTCAATAGTTTTTTCAGGTTCTTCCACCAAATCTTCAACATTTTCTTCTAGTTTTTCTACTTCTTTCTCCACCATCTTTTTAGCATGTTCCTCAGCAGGACTTTTTCTCAGCTTTTTCTTCCTCTTCCTCCACATCTTATTCTACATCTCCTTTAATTCTCAACTTGCTCAGCCTCTTTCTCAGTCTTAATAGCTTCTTGCTCATCAATTTTTTTCTCTATTTCTACAGTTTTTTCTATTTTACTGGTTTTTTTCTCTGATTCCAATTAATCTTCTCATCTTTCTCTTTTGGTGACGTTATCCACTTCTCTAATGTTATAAGGACTTGTTTTCGTGGCTGCTGTCTTAGTACTACCATGTGGTGGTGTAAGAGTTTCCTTAAGTTCTTCCTGAGTCTCCTTCTTCTTTTCCTCATTTTCAACACTGCAAGATTAAGAAACAATACTCCTCCACAACGCATCTGTCTCTACTCTCCTCTTCTCAGCCTCCTGCTTAGTTTCAGATCTGCTTTCATCCTCTTCATCATCCTCTTGCTCATCATTTTCATTCTTTTCTTTGACTTCCTCAGCGTTGTTCTCCTTCTCTTCTTCTCTGCTTTCAGTCCCTTCCTCCGCAGCAATTTGTTTTTTTTTTTACCACGTTTCTCTTGTCTTTCTCACCATTCTCATTGTTTTTCTTCCCTGCCTCAGCATTCTGTTGTTCATTCCTTTCAGCTCTACCATAATCCATATTATCTCACTTTCCAACTTCCATATCTTCACTATAATTATTCTCATTTACCTTGCCCTAAATTGAAGTTAACCTCTCTTTTGTTTTCTTAGCCATTCTTCTCAAAACTCGCTAGTTCTTCTCAAGTTTACTCATCCTCCAGTCCATTATCTCCAGCCGTGTCTCCACCATTAACTTAAGCTCAGAAAATCTTTCTCCCATGGACACCGAAATTCTTTCTTCCAGACCTTTTAAACTCAACTTCAAACCAGATTTAGAAGAATATCCTTGTACAAACATCACATTTTCTTTGTATTTCTTCTTTGTAAATACTCGTGCACCAGTATCTTGCTCATAAAGTTCTTTCCACCAAATTTTCTTTCTCTTCACATTTAACCAGTAGTTCCATATATCACTTTCGCTGCCCTCACGATCATACTCTGACTCCTCATCAGTGATTCGAGTATTTACAGTTTCATGTACGTTATGGAGAAATATGTTTATTTTGGTGTGTTTTGAAACTTTTGAGTGCAGAACTGCACAGACGCGTCAGATTTTTAGATATGGATGGAGACCTTCCCACCGTTAGATTGAGCTCATATTTAAAAGACGATATAAATTTGAGTTAGATTTCCAATGCCACCGGTTTGAGGTCAATCAGCATTCTGTAGCAGAAATTATGCCTGTTTTATTGAAGAGTGGTCAGTATGCCTCGCCAGAGGAAGCTGTCGAGAAGATAAAGGAAAATCGATCGATGCAGCATGATATCAATTGATATTGGTCCCAGAACGCAGGCCCAATATATTTCAAGACGGAATTAAGCCCAGAAGAAACCTAAATTACTGGAATGCCCCTGGACGACCAGAAACCCTATTTATGTTATTTACAAGCCATAGTTGTCGGGTAGAGATTACCTAAGCTTTCTTTGTTTCATTCTTCTAAGTTTTACGAGATAAGGGAGAAAATCCATCAGAGTCCTCTTGGAACTCCTTTGGTTCTTTGGTTTTTCATATTTGATCTAATCTATTTATCTATTCTTTCTATGATTTCTGTGACAAACTTCATGTCTGAATAGATCCACCAGTTAGGTTTAGGGTTCAAATAAGTTAGAGAGATTAGCACCAACTATATGATTGTTTGTTGGTATTTATTAATAGGATGTTCTTAATGCTTATGTTCTAGACTTGCTAACTAGAAACCTGAACCTAGGAGTTTTAGATTGTTTAAGCAACCTTTAGACACTTCTGATTATCCTGAATCCATTCTATTAAGCTAGGATTTTACTAGAAACAGAGTGAGAGCTTGATTTCGGAATCTATAGTGAGTATAGATTAACTCGCGGATAAAGCTTAACTAGCCGCATCGATCAATATCCCAATCAGAAATCGATCGACGTCGTGAGAAGTGAGTCGATCGATATTCATATAGAATAACGATCAACACTACTATTGATCGAACACTCTTGTTTGGGTCAATAGATCTAGTTAATAGACTCATTCATAAAAGCGAACGCTTAATGAATTTTTTATTTTTGTAGTTAAACTATTCAATATCATGCATACAACTGTTTAGCACCTATAAAATTATAATCTCCAATACCTGAATAGAAACCCTAGATCTCACAACCATCCTTCCATCAAACAACTCTCTGCCAAGATGAACAATTGTCTTGTTCATCTTGTTTACTGTTTTATTTATTGCTTGCTATATTTACTGCTTTATAATTATTTACTACTTTATTATTTGTTTACCTAGATTATTCATAACTGTCTAGATCTACTTGGTTCTCTAGCTCCTTGTAGATTCGATCCCTAAGTACTACAGATGTACCTCTTGTTTGAGAGAGTAAAGTCACTCCTTAGGGTAATTTGAATGGTATCAAATTTGGCGCCGTTGCCGTGGAGCCATTAGATCTTATTTAGTTAGATTTAGTCTAGGTTTTACTATTGTTCGAAAAACTCATAATTTTTTTTCTTTTATTTCAGGTACATACATTTCAGTACCAGAAAACAATGAAGAGAGGATTTATGAGTCCTTCAAGGAAGGAGCCTGCTGGTTAATGCACGATCCATAAGTTTATGAGGGAAGAATCGATCGACACCCTCCAAGCAGCAGCGATCGACAGCGTACATCACAAATCGATCGACACACAATCAGTAAAATTGATCAACATCGCTCCACCAGGAGCAGGTAAGTTTTCACTTACCACACATGTTAGTGAGGAAGTAGTCCAAATTGAACCAATAGGTTAGATAAGCAATGCAATTAGTTTAACAGAAAATAAACATACTATAATCCATGTTACAATCCATTCCACCTTGAATAAAGGTGAAGAAATAAAATTTCCCTTGCAAGACTACTTAAACCATGTTCTCCTGAAATCGATCACACAGTTCACCACGTGTCGACCGATATTGTTCTCCGAAATCGATCGACACAATTTATCCCATGTTGACCGATATTGTTGGGGTCAAAATTGGTACGACGGAATTAATAGCCAAAACTCCCCGCAAAAAGATAAAAGAAATCGTTTTATAAAACTCGAATAATCGTTTTATAAAACTCGAGAAATCGTTTTATAAGACTCTAAAAATCTTTTTATAAAACTCGAAGAATCGTTTTATAAAACTCGAAGAATCGTTTTATAAAACTTGAAGAATCGTTTTATAAAACTCGAATAATCGTTTTATAAAACTCGAAGAATCGTTTTATAAAACTTGAAGACTCGTTTTATAAAACTCGAAGAATCGTTTAATAAAATTAAAAGAGATTTTCGAACAAAGGAAATCCGCGGAAAACTCGGAAAATTTCTTGGGAAAACGAAACAGACGTCGATTACACGATCGTTCGAGTTAAGCACAAAACCGCGAAAAACCGAAACCACCGTAAAACGCGAGCTAGTCACGTCCCGGCTAGCTCGCCCAACGGCGAGCTAGTCTCGTCCCGCCTAGCTCGCCCAACGGCGAGCTAGTCTCGTCCCGCCTAGCTCGCCCAACGGCGAGCTAGTCTCGTCCCGCCTAGCTCGCCCAACGGCGAGCTAGTCTCGTCCTGACTAGCTCGCCCAACGGCGAGCTAGTCTCGTCCCGACTAGCTCGCCCAACGGCAAGCTAGTCTCGTCCCGACTAGTTTGCCCAACGGCGAGCTAGAAGCTTCCCGGGCAGTTCGCCAAACGGCGAGCTGAACCGGTCTGGTTCGACTCGCCGTACGTCGAACCGACCATCCTGAGCCTCGATCTCCTGTATCCCCGATTCAAGGTTTACGTCCTTCGATGCGATCGTGTTCCAAACCACGGTCAAAATGTCTCCAGTTCCGTCTCGGTCCGTCCTATCATTCGAGTTTTACGATAAAAACCGTAAAACTTTGTTTTCTCGAAAAGGACTCGAGGAAATCGTATAAAACGGCAACGGTTAAACGAAACACCGAACATTGTAAACGGTAAAAAACGCGTTTTTAATAAGAAGCGTCGAGTGAATCGTAAAAATGGTAACAATTAACCAAAGAACGAACGTAGCTAAACTTTACGATTAACCCGGAAAATTTACTAAAAACGGTATCGGATCCGGAAACGATCTCTTATAAAATTGTAAAACGAATTATACCGGAAGGTCCTAAAACGCGATAAAAGCTCAGCACGCGATCTTAACGAAATCTAACCCGAAGATACGATAGCGTTTTGACGGTTTACTCGCAAAAGGAAGATAAATGTCAAGTTTGAAGATAAATGTCAAGTTTGAAGATAAATGGCAAGTTTGAAGATAAACAGAAGATTTCCTCGGGAAAAAAAAAGGATCGAGATAAATGGAAGATTCCCAATAAACTCGAGTTCAGGCGAAATGGAAAGACTAAAACCGCCTAGGAGGGGAGTATATAAGCAAGAGGCATAGAGCAGAAGCAGGGACACGATTTTCATAGCTTTCACCACCGAACTTAGCATTTAGGAATATTTCCGTTTTCTGCTAGCGAGCTGCGTCTCAACTAGGGTTTTCAGTCTTAGACTTCTAGAGTTAGGGATTTCGCCGACGGCTCATGCAGCTAAGGCCACTCTCGTTGTAGCAGTTCTTACACCGATTCGGAATAAAAACCTTCTTGCTCTCAATCTCGCTCATTCTCATTTTAATTTTAAGTTCATTGTTTTCTTAATTATCGTTGTGCGGTTCTGCAGATAGCCGGATCCTCTGGAAACTTAGGGTTTACTCAAAGTTTCCTTATTTACGATTCATTGACAGTAGGTGAATTTCGGTTCCCACAGTTTGGCGCTAGAAGGAGGGGGGGGGGTCGGATCTATCTTACACCGAAGCCGCAACATGTCCAACGAAGAAACGATGACTGGTGACCAACAAACTCGCAACGAACGCGACAATGTTGATAAAACACCACCACCACAAGATGCGTCCGCGGCCAACACTACAAACGTTAATGCCAAGACCATCGAAAAGATGCTTTCCAAGTTTAACAAAAAATCGGAAGAGCAAGAAAAGCTCATCGGTTCGTTCGCCAAACGGGTTGAAACCCTAACTGCGAAAACCAGAGCAATTCACCCCCGCGGAACTACTAAGATCCGCGGAAGAAGGCTCAATTTCGCGACTCCTATGGATCGCCCCAGAACCGAGCAGGGTAACTTACCGGAGAAGGATTTCGGAAAAGATAATCCTGACGCGACGCTAGACGAATCGGAAAAACCTCCTACTCACGAACAGGAGACCGAGGGCCACGGCGTCAAAAGGGTTAACCTGGAAACGAGTGACCAAGCCGACTCGTCAGACGAGGACGCTGACGTCCATCCGAGGAGAAGAAAAACTCGCAGCCCTCCACCGGAGTCTTCTCCCGAGCGTTCTCATACTGGAGACGAGGAGGAGCTCGACTTTGCACGATACGCAAAAATTGCCGAGGAGCGATCTCCGGTTACTTGCAGCAAACGCCGACGAGGTCGGAAAACTGCTGTCGACCTGACCGAGATTCGCGATCTCCGCGAGTACATCACTAAAATGACCGCAGTGGTAAAAGTGGTGAAATCTCAGATTCATCACGCTACCAGCGCCACACCCGAAATCGATCGGCTACTGTACGAATCTCGGAAAACGCCCTTCACGGCTCGCATCACCGAGGTCAAGCTGCCCGATCCCGGGAAACTTAAGGTGCCAACTTACGATGGAACGTCTGATCCCAAAGCGCACCTGCAGGCCTTCCAGATCACCATGGGGCGAGCGAAACTCAAGGATCACGAAAAGGACGCGGGCTACTGCCGTCTTTTCGTCGAAAATCTAGAAGGAGCAGCCCTCGAGTGGTTCGCCAAACTTAGGCGGAATTCGATCGGAAGTTTCCGCCAACTCTCTTCCGAATTCCTAAAGCAATACTCGATGATCATCAATCCTGAAATCTCTGACGCTGATCTCTGGAGCCTGTCGCAAAAGGAGGACGAATCTCTCTGTGATTTCATGAGCAGATTCAAACTCGTCATGGCTAGGGTTAGCAGAATCAGCGACAAGGCCGCCATCGACGCGTTAAGGAAATCGCTTTGGTTCAAATCGAAGTTCCGCAAATGGATAACTCTCGAGAAACCACGGACGATCCAGAACGCGCTCCATAAGGCTACCGATTACATAACCATTGAGGAGGAGACTAACATCCTGTCCGAAAAGCATAAGTCGACGAAAACGTCCGCAAAGGATAACGCGTCCGAGAAGAAGCAGAAAAAGGAACTCTCGTAACGACAAATTCGTCCATCACGAGGGGCAGGATCTCCAAGGGGCACACAACTACGCCATTGATTCCGGATCAGAACAAGGGCAAACTACGGGTAACACGTGGACGAGAAATTCGAATTACGATGATAATACTTTCTGCGACCTCCACCAAACCCGTGGAAATTCTACCGTGAACTGCAAAGTTCTCGGCGCCAGGCTTGCCGCAAAACTGATCGCGGGAGAACTCTCTAAGATATCCAGCGTCAAGGATCTCATCCACGATTCAGACCGCCTCCCGAAAAATGACAGGAACTCGCGAGCGGAAACTCCGCCTAGGAGAACCAGTCGGGCGAAAAACGCGGACGAAGACAAGAAGAGAAGGGTAACGAGGCTAGCCACCAAAAAACAACATGATTATCGGTGAATCGCAGTATTACAACGACACCGTCTCGTCTATCAAATCCTACCAACGCAAAGGAGAAACCGGCTCGAGTTGGAAGGTGCCGTCGGATGATACTCCAAAGGGGGTAATATCATTCGATGACGCTGAAACCGGCGGAATCGACCAACCTCATGTCGATCCCCTTGTCATCGACTTAGTGATAAGCGATTTAGAAGTCGCTCGAATCCTGGTCGTTACCAGAAGTACCGTCAACGTGATCTTCCGCAACACGTTAGCACGTATGGGAATAGAACTCTCGGAAGTTGAACCTATTCCAAAACCATTGACCAGCTTTTCCGGCGAGACATCAATGACCTTGGGATCAATCCGGCTACCGGCGGCAGCCAAAGAAGTGACGAAAACTTCGCGGTAGTCGACTTCCCGACCATCTACAATGTGATCATGGACACGCCTTGGATAAATTCCATGAAGGCGGTTCTATCGACGTATCACTTAGGCATCAAATTCCCGACTCCTACGGGAATCGCAACAATTTTGGGATGCCAAAGACAATCACGATCCTGCTTCCTGGCCGAACAAAAGCTGAGGCAATTGGCGGTCGCAATCGTGAAACCAAAACGGGCAAAGGCCATGCCACCGCCCGCGGAAGACGACGCAATGCAAGCAACGGTCGAGAAACAGCAAGTTTCCGCACCCATCGCTTCTACCCAGCCGGAGGAGAAAAGCCCGGACAAAGGCATCGATCCAGCAACTGAAGTGATCGAAAAGTCTGCGACAGCTGAGTAAGCATACTCGCACAAACAATCAGAACTACAAGATGGCTTGATTTCCGAAAGGAATACGTAGGTAGCTCGCCTAAAGACGAGTTCAGCTATCCCCCCTTCCAAAACGGGGCGGGGGGGGGGGGAGTGGGTGCGTATACGAGTATTCGTATACTCCCAAATTTTTAGAACTTTCGCTTTGTAATCGAAAAATTTTCGTAACTTTTTTAATAAAGACAAAGTTAGAACATTATAAAATCTCCGCTACTATCGAAAACGAAAAAAACAAATTCCAAACATCCAGAAATCACTTCCGCACTAACAACTACTTAATCGTTTCTACGAAACTTCTACACCAAAATATTTCCGAAAAGAACCGGCGAGACGTCACCTAAATTCTCGAGAAAAATATTCCACTAAGCCCGTCCGCGACTATAAAAACATGTACGCTCGGCGATTGGCCCCGTCGAGCACGCTAGCCGTCCTAAACAAATGCATCGACCTATTGGTCAGCATACATCCGACTAGGATAAAATAGCGCGCTATAAAAGAAATCCAAATTTTTGGTCAGCACTTTCGGGCAACTTAGAAATTGTTCCCGGTGAGATGCTCGATTCCAACCATACGAATCGTATAAGCTGAGAACCTATCGCGGATTCTAAATCGGTATGGAATCAGGTTAAAATTGCAACAGGCAAAACGAAAGCCGACTCGTCATCGCATAGCCTCAATCCGAAAGTAGACCTAAGTCTTGCCCCAAACCCAGCACACTGGTCTCTAACATCTCAAGGCATGAATCGAGATCCTAAAGGCATGTCTTTTCGCCCACATCTAAACACTCGCGAAAATCGAAACCTTCCGAGTTAACGAACCGGACGATTTACACCAAGAGTTAGATGCGAGACGACAACTCGTATTCTTCTCTCTACATCTAAAAACGAAACGCAAATTTCATACTTAGAAAATATTTCTTATTAGAAAATCTTCAAATACTCACCGCCCAGCGGTAGGGATTCAAAGCCACCAACGGCCAGTCCCGGAAAAACCACAACAAAATCATAAAAGCAACAACATCACACACTGAAGTCATCAAACACGGACATCACTGGAATCGATCCATGGCTGGTCAATTTCGCCATCCACATCCGGGATCCCAGGTCCGGTTTCAACTGAATCTGGCGACACAATAATGGGGCTCCACTGATCCCACATCTGCTTCCTAGGATTAACAAACTCGTTGTTCTTCTTCTCTCTCTTAGCCAGACGCGTTTTCTGCTTCGTAATCGTAACCTCATACGAATAGTCTGGGTCTTGGGACTCGCGGAAATCACCATTCGCCCTTTGCGCATCTTCAAATTCTGTGTAAAGAGGCATGAACCGCTCACGGCGAATCATCAACTCCGCAGCAATCTATCTTTTGCCTGCTCTACGAGAACGACGAACCATCGTGTCAGAAAGCTCCAAGCTTCGACGAGATTCGGCTTCATATTCCTCCTTCACGCGAGCAGCCTCTCTTGCGGCTAAGTCCTGGGCATGAGAGAAACTGGCATCGATCTCTTCTTTGAGACGAGCAGCCTCCGCCTCAGCGGCTGCAGCCTTAGACTCGGCCTTGTGAAGTTCCGAACTACTCGCATTCACCGCCTCGCTCATAAAGCGGCGACCCTGCGAAACAAGAAAAATCCTCCCTTATAAGAAAAATATATACGATAACAAAAGAGGCGGCCGCGTATGATACCGAGATAAAGCAAAATAGACAGACCTTGTTAAAAAGCCTCGACGCCTTCGCAAACGGTGTGTCAGCCGGTGCTCGGGATGATGTTTCGGCCGGATCAAATTCAGAGGCCGAAAATTCAATAAGATCTTCGATATTAATATCATCATCGAACGCTCGACCGCGACCAAATCGGGACTTCCCTGTCCTGCGGAGATCTCGATCTTTCCCTCTCCTCCGCACCATCATCCGCCTCGACCTCAGTACGACTGTCTCGAGAAAACCGGATGAATAATATGCAACGGCGCGACGAATCCTCTTTGGAGAAAAGTATCCCCAATGAAGTGGGCCGCCACGAAGAAGGTTCATGACCTCCGGGAAATCATCAGGCAACGGCTTGCGGGGGATAGACACTGTAAAACGCACAAAAAGGTTAAAATCTATATATATATATATATATATATATATATATATATATATATATATATATATATATATATATGGATATGTAGAACACGGCAATAGAATACCAGGTGTCGCCCACACGGTCATGAACAAAGGAATACAACTTTCCTCCACCGATGCGCTATCAATTTTGACATAGAAGAATCGTTCAATCCAATCGTGATCATTCGAGGCAAGCCCGCCGATAACCGCCATTTCTCGCCAAGGGGTTAGGTAAAAGTCGTCCCCTCTTCCGCGCTTGAATGTCAACATAGCCGAAAGATAGTCACTACAAGAAAACTCGTCCATTACTAGGACGGGTTTTCCTTGTTATTTCCTAGTAAATGGCCTTTTACTAGGAAATAACGAGGAAACGCGTTTCCTCGAAACACGTTCATCGTAAAGCCATTTTCCTCGTAAGGTCCTAGCGAATTTACGAGGAAACGTTTCCTCGTAAAGGCGTGGTAATATTTTCCTCATAAGCTCCTCGTAGCATTTCCTCGTAAGCGCGTAGTAAGATTTTCCTCGTAAGCTCGTAGTAATAGCTTACGAGGAAATTACTAGAACTATTTGTGAGGACCTTACTTGGAAACCATTACGAGGATTTTGCTTCGAAATGTTTTTTTCCTTATTAAAAAAAATAATTACAAATAATTTATTTATTTTTTTTAAATAATAAAAAATCAAATTATAAATAAAAAAATAAAAAACAAAATATTTTATAAATAACTAAATAATATACAAAAAAATTTTAAATTCATAATATACAATTAAAAATAAAAGAAATTACGGATGCTGGTCGTGAAATTTCTGAATGAACTGGCCGTCGTCCTGGCTCGACAAATCCTCTCCATAGTTGGTTGTCGGCTGTGACTGTGATGGTGGATGCTGTTGGGTACTTGGAATCCCTGCACGTTCCCGTCTCTGACGCAACATCTCCAGCACATGCGGGTTTCCAACCGCCATAATGTCGAGGACATCTGGAGAGAAGTGACATGCTCGGTGAGCGAAGTCACATGAGACTGCGTCGCCTGCAACTCCGAGCGCAGCTGAGCATTGAGATCATGCTGCTCCTGATGATAAGACGATGTCGCTGCAGGGACATCGTTAACCGAGCCAATCCCGTTGATACACCCCTTTTTCCTAGGGGCAACCTGAAAATAAAAATATTAATAACATTAAGAAAAATTTAAAATATATTAAAAATTAATAGTAAAACAAATTATTTACCTCCTCGTAAATCTATCCACGTCAACAGTGGATAATATGACTGGAGACCCAGTCTGTTGAGTCAAATGGGTCTGGCGTTCGTCAACTCGGGCAACAAGCTCGTTGTAGATCCGCTCGGAAGCAGGATCTACAAACTGCCCAGCCTTGTTCCGGTGGGTCTTCTCGTAAAGGTCTTTCAGAGATGGAAGAACTCCTGTCTCCTTAGCCTAAAATTAATTTATAAAATTAAATATTAATTTGGAATATTCAAATAAAATAAAAATTAAATTGTTATTAAAAATCATCTTACCATGTCTAGACAAACTCCCCCGTGAGGTTTTCGACCCGTGGTGTGAAGCACCTTCGTGTTGCCATGCTCGTCTTTTGTCATGCGGTTCCCGGAGTTTGTGTTGGAGGTTCTGACCGAGTCCGGCAACCCCCAATAACTGATGAGGCCATCCCACACCGTGGTTGTGAGGCAATCGGGTTACCCGGCCTCGTAACCATCCACCTGATTTACAAAAAAAATTAGAATTAAAGTCAATATATAATATTTTTAAAACTATATATATATATTATAATTTATAAATCTATACCTCATAGTCGCCCTTCCAGTTGTAGACCATGTCGAGCAATCGTGCTCTTGCCTTGGCCTCAAACTCCTTCTTCACTCGCTGGTGAATCCCAATAGACCAACGATACTTTTGCTGTAACCAAAAAAAATAAAAGACGGATTTGTTTAATTATATTAATAATTTTAAATAATTAAAAATAAATTAATGTACTAAACTTACAGCGAACGATTTGAACCACGTCTTTTTTGTGTGGCTCGCCGTCATCTTCCAGTTTGGAGCTGGATCGGGAAAGTATCCCTTGATATAGTCTGTGACGCTAGATCCAACACTATTGTCAAGACCAAACCTGGAAAGACAAAATAAATCATTAGTTAGATTAATTTCTAAATATTTTGTTAATTAAGAAATAAATTAAAAAACTTTTTAAAAATTAAAACATACCATAATATGTTTTGGCCGTCCGGTCGGAAAGGATCTAACTCTGCCAGCCCTTCTCTGCCTAGAAGGGCCAAAATATCCTCCACCGTGTACACCGCAAAGTGTGCGTTCGGCGGCACCTGCAGATCGGGATGAACCCCGACCGGTGGAGGAGGAGGAGGAGGAGGAGGAGGAGGAGGTGGCTGCTGAGACCGGGATGCCGTAGAACCTCCGTGAGTCTTGGGAACTCCCGAAGATGAACCACCGGGAGCTGACGAGGATGACCCCAGAGCATCCTGACGCCCAAACATATCTCCGTAGCTTATCCCCTCGAGAGATGACGTCCTCTTAGCAGCAGCCTTAGCAAGCTTGCTCTGTCTAGGCATCTATATTTTAAAAAAAAAACAAAACAAAACATTAATTCCCGTATAATTTAAAAAAACAGTAACTAAAAGTAAACCAACCTAATCTAAATTACATAAACTAACCACCTAATCTAAATTACCTAAACTAACCACCTAATCTAAATTCCCTAAACTAACCACCTAATCTAAATTCCCTAATCTAATCACCTAACTACGGATTAGAGAGAACCTTTAGAGGATTTAGAGAGAAGGTTACTAGCAAATGAGAAACCGGATTGCTCGAGTATATATAAGGAATTTTGTTACCTCGTAAAGCCCTAGTAATGTTACTAGGACCTTACGAGGAAATAGCTATGCCCGTGTTTTTATTTCCTCGTAAGGTCCTCGTAATGACTGTACTAGGGCTTTACGAGGAAAACCCTTTACGAGGAAATAACTATGCCCGCGTTTTTTTCCTCGTAAAGCCCTAGTAAGTCCTTACTAGAAAATTACGAGGAAATTGCTATGCTCGTGTTTTCTATTACTAGGGCTTTACGAGGAAAGGTTTTATAAATCCCTAAACTCGAAACTCCAAACCCCAAACCACAACTTTCTTAACTTATAACCTCTTCTACAACCAAACTCCTAACCTCTTCTACACATAAACCCCAAACCTCAAATGCAAATTGATTTTGTGATTAAACAAACTTAAAACATATATAATCCAAATTGATTTTGTGATTAAACAAACTTATAAACATACATAATTCATTCGGATACATTGTCGTAATCTGTTGAAACATCATCATTTTCTAAAAACTCGTCGTCTACACCTTCGTCCGTTGAGTGATCAAGAACATCTTCGTATTGACGATTATGCGGATCAATGAGTAGGATGTCATCAATTTCTGCTTCAGATTCCTCGATCTCATTGGTGTTTTCTTCTTGTAATGGTGGTTCTTCTCCAGCGATTATTCTTCCTCGAGGTGTAACTTTGATAATAGCTAACCCGTTTATTCCCGAGGTAGTAATCCGAGGGTATGGAATGAAGCAAACTTGATATGCTTGGAAAGCTAATATGAAAGGCTCGAACTTGTTGTACCTACGAAAATAAAGATCAATACGTAAAAATTAATTAATATTGAAAACCTGGATATTAAAAAAAAAAAATTTGGTGTACCTTCGTCCACCGTTGACATCAACTACACCGTTCTTGTTAATCCGAACACCTCTGTTTACGACGGGGTCGTACCACTCACAGTTGAAGATAACGCATTTCAAACCCATACCCGGGAATTGAACTTCATAAATCTCCTGCAAGATCCCGTAGAAATCTGTTTCGCCTTTCACACATATTCCATAATTACTTGTCGCCCGGTGGCTACCATAGTCGTAGGTATGGAAAGTATAGCCTCGGGTGAAATACATCGCCGATGTAGTGACCTTTGCAACTGGACCTTGAAGTAATTCGCGAAACCATGCGGGAT
>CAKOAT010143710.1:0-27472 GCA_932364175.1 Eruca vesicaria subsp. sativa | reverse complement strand
CTGATACATCCATCCATAATGCACGGGTCCACGAAGTAATGCCTCATACGGGAGGTGGACAACTAGGTGTTCCATGACGTCGAAAAAAGTTGGCGGGAATATTTTCTCCAAGTTGCAGATTAAGACGGGGATGTTTTCATGAAGTTGTTGGACAACTTCCACTTTAAGAGTGCGGGTGCTCAGATCCCTAAAAAATGCTTCAATTCCTTATATATATACGAAAACAAAAATTATCCACATTAGTGTATATATATATATATATAAATAAATTAATCATGTCATCGTATTATATCAATTAATTACGTGAAAGGGCTTCATGTACTTTTGCCGACAGTAGCTCCGCAAACGGAAAGGGAAGTAGTCGCTGCATAAAGACATGACAATCATGGCACTTCATCCCGGAGAAATTTTACCCTTTCTCAACACATCTTGAGAGGTTTGAAACATACCCATCAGGGAACTTCACTTCTGAAGCCACCCAGTTGAACAACACAGACTTTTTTTCTGATGACAGTCTGAATATTGGAACTGGAACTTGTCCATTGCTTTTTATATGTTGCTCACTCCTTGAGCAGATATCGGGTAAGTCCAACCTTGATTTTACGTTGTCCTTCGTCTTCCCTGGGACATTCAATATAGTGTTTATGATGTTCTCAAAAAAGTTCTTCTCTATATGCATCACATCGAGGTTGTGGCGCAAAAGAAGATCTTTCCAATATGGCAATTCCCAAAATATACTCTTTTTGTGCCAATTGTTCTGAACACTATAAGAATCAGGCATATTACTGGGAACATGCCAATTCCCACCACGAGGAGCTGTTTCCAGAGCACAGTAGTAATCGATTTGCGCTTCGATTTATTCTCTAGTTAAATATGGAGGAGGAGTGTCTCTGACAACCCTTTTGTGCCTGAACAATTTCTTGTTTCTTCGGTATGGGTGGTGAATGGGAAGAAATCGACGGTGACAATCGAACCAACTAGTCTTCCTACCATGCTTCAACTGAGACGCATCTGTCATTCCATTACAATACGGACAAGCTAATCTCCCATGTGTAGTCCACCCAGACAACATACCATATGCAGGAAAATCACTTATGGTCCACATAAGCATCGCTCGCATCGTAAAGTTTGTTTTCGTTGAACAATCATATGTCCTCACCCCTATTGACCACAAATCTTGCAACTCTTTTATCAATGGTTGTAGAAAAACGTCGAGAGATCTTTTTGGATGTTTTGGACCAGGTATTAATATGCTCATGAATAGAAACTCTCGTCGCATGCACATCTCCGGGGGCAAGTTATACGGTGTAAGAAAGACCGGCCACAATGAATATTGTCTCCCAGACATTCCAAATGGACTAAATCCATCAGTGCATAATCCAAGATACACGTTCCGGCTATTGCTAGCGAAATGTGGATGTACATTGTTAAAATGTTTCCAGGCTCTTGCATCTGATGGATGAGTCATCTCTCCATCCGTCTGAGTATGCTCGGCGTGCCATCTCATCCCTCCAGCAGTCTCCTCAGATTGGTACAATCTTTTCAATCTGTCTGTGATTGGTAGGTACCACATCCTTTGGTACGGTAACCTATTACGCTCTCGACCTTGCGGTTTGATGCGTGGCTTCTTACAAAATCGACATTCTTTTAACTTCTCATCATCTCCCCAGTGCAGTTGTCGATGCAAACGTCTATCATCTCCGAGGGCAACCCAAGACTATATACCAATTTCTGAATCTGATAATAAGATTCAGCAGACACATTGTCTTCTGGCAAATACTCTTTAAACAAGTCTGCCCATGCATCCATACAATTTTCAGGTAGATTGTGATCGGTTTTAATACTCATTATTCTAGCAGCCAACGACAATTTAGACAGACCTTCTCTACAACCACTGTAAATTGGCTCATTCGCAGCATCTAACATCTTCTCCATGTTGATACCAAATATAATAATATGGCATGAAACCTCTATTTACTAAGTGCTTCCAAACATTTTCACGAGGGCCTAATTTGGTATTGCAACATTTCTGACAAGGACAGAACATCTTACCACTTTCCTGCGTGAGTGGTGTAGAATCTGCTTGATGCATAAACGTCTCCAACCCTTCGAGAAATTCTTTCGTCACCCTCCCGTTATTATCTCTGTGTGAATACATCCACTTCCGCAACTCGAAAATATTTCCCGGACCGGACATTTTTTTTTGTGTTTGATCAAGCTTGTAGCTGATTTTTTTTGGTGTGTTTCAAATGAATTACATATGGTGGAATTTATAGAAATTTTCGAATCTGAGAATTTACTAGGAAATTGCTAGGAAAAGTAGGTACAAAACACGTTTTTGATTTAAATTCGATATTTTCTATCCATTTCCTCTTAATTTCGTAGTAACAAATCATTTCCTCTTAATTTCGTAGTAAAGAATTACTAGGACTTTACGAGGAAAAGAATTACTATGAGTTTACGAGGAAAATAACTTTTTCCTCGTGAGGGCCTCGTAAGTTTACTACGAGTTTACGACGAAACTGTTTTCTCGTAAGTTTACGAGAACTTTACGAGGAAAAGTGGTTTCCTCGTAAACTCGTAGTATTTTTACAAGGAATTATTTTCCTAGTAAAGTTTCCTAGTAAAGGCTTAGTTTTCTTGTAGTGAGTCCGCATCAAGGGACATTCCGCGCTCATAGCCTAGCACCAAGATCCCAACAAGGTGCTGCAATCCACCAGGACGTAGCTGACTGAACGGTACGCCAAACCTATCCAAGAACTCGACAATGGCTCGAGGAATAGGGAACGAAAGCTGACAATTCAGCAGAAAGGATTTGTAGCACGTAAAATAACCCGGAGGCGGATTCTCGACGTCCTGACCTTGGATGGGGAGGCAAAGTTGAACCGACTCAGGGATCGCACGGAGATTCCTCAAATCTCTGAGAGAACCGATAGTACTCGCACTCAGACCGACCATTTTCTTCTGAAGCTTATCCTTCTTCGGAACCCAAAAACCTGGAGACGGAACTTCGGCGGTCCCCAAGGCCAAACAGTATTCCGAAAACTCTTTCTTAGTCGTGGAAAACGCCAAAAAATTGGCCTGGGAAGGGGGCAACCGCCAGAGACGTCAAGGTCGCTCGGATCAAAAATCGATGCATGATCATGGTCCGAAGCTTTCCATTCAGAAGACATGTTGAACGGTCAGAAGACATGTTGAACGGTCAAAAGAAAAGAAAGGATCCAAAGGAAGAAGTAAAGAGAAAGCTTCTTGAAACTTGGACAAGTTATGGAAAAATGAGTGAAGAAATTGAAAACTCACCCCATATACTTATAGGAAAAAGTTTACTATTCACCTTTGGACTTTTGGCCATTAAAGTTCCGCCTAATTCTATCAAACTCGCCAACCAAGTTCAATCCGCTCGCAAGAACTCCACGGTTCTTACGAGCTGGGGGGCTAACTGTTGGGGTCAAAATCGGTACGACGGAATCAATAGCCAAAACTCCCTGCAAAAGATAAAATAAATCGTTTTATAAAACTCGAAAAGTCATTTTATAAAACTCGAAGGATTGTTTTATAAAACTCGAAGAATCGTTTTATAAAACTCGAGAAATCGTTTTATAAAACTCGAAGAATCTTTTTATAAAACTCGAAGAATCGTTTTATAAAACTCGAAGAATCGTTTTATAAAACTCGAAGAATCGTTTTATAAAACTCAAAGATTCGTTTTATAAAACTCGAAGAATCGTTTTATAAAACTCGAAGAATCATTTTATAAAACTAAAAGAGATTCCGAACAAAGGAAGTCCGCGGAAAACTCAGAAGATCATTATCTTGGGAAAACGAAACAAACGTCGATTACACGATCGTTCGAGTTAAGCACAAAACCGCGAAAAACCAAAACCGCCGTAAAACGCGAGCTAGTCACGTCACGACTAGCTCGCCCAATGGCGAGCTAGTCTCGTCCCGACTAGCTCGCCCAACGGCGAGCTAAGCCAAGCTGGCTTAGCTCACCGTTGGGCGAGCTAGCCTCATCCCGACTAGTTCACCCAACGGCGAGCTAAGCCAGCCGGCTTAGTTCACCGTTGGGCGAACTAGTCTCGTCCCGGCTTAGCTCGCCGTTGGGCGAGTTAGAAGCTTCCTAGGCAGTTCGCCAAACGGCGAGCTGAACCGGTCCGGTTTGACTGGCCGTACTTCAAACCGACCGTCCCGAGCCTCGATCTCCCGTATCCCTGATTCAAGGCTTACGTCCTTCGATGCGATCGTGTTCCAAACCACGGTCAAAATGTCTCTAGTTCCGTCTCGATCCATCTTATCATTCGAGTTTTACAATAAAACCGTAAAACTTTGTTTTCTCGAAAAGGACTCGAGGAAGTCGTATGAAACGGCAACAGTTAAACGAAACACCGAACATTGTCTAAACTGTACGATTTATTCGAGATTTTTCGTAAAAATCGTAAAAAAGCGTTTTAATAAAAAGCGTCGAGTGAATCATAAAAATGGTAACAATTAACCAAAGAACGAACGTAGCTAAACTTTACGATTAACTCAGGAAATTTACTAAAAACGGTATTTTGATCCAGAAACGATCTCGTATAAAGTTGTAAAACGTATTTATCGCAAAACGGCCCGGAAGGTCCTAAAACGCGATAAAAGCTCATCACGCGATCTTAACGAAATCTAACCGAAAGATACGATAGCATTTTGACGGTTTACTCGCAGAAGGAAGATAAATGTCAAGTTTGAAGATAAATGTCAAGTTTGAAGATAAATAGAAGATTTCCGCGGGAAAAAAGGAAGGATCGAGATAAATGGAAGATTCCAAATAAACTCGAGTTCGGGCAAAATGGAAAGACTAAAACCGCCTCGGATGGGAGTATATAAGCAAGAGGCATAGAGCAGAAGCAGGGACACAATTTTCAGAGCTTTCACCACCAAACTTAGCATTTAGGAATATTTTTGTTTTATGTTAGCGAGCTGCGTCTCAACTAGGGTTTTCGGTCTTAGACTTCTAGAGCTAAGGATTTCACCGACGCCTCACGCAGCTAAGGCCACTCTCGTTGTAGCAGTTCTTACACCGATTCGGAATAAAAACCTTCTTGCTCTCAATCTTGCTCATTCTCATTTTAATTTTAAATTCATCGCTTTCTTAATTATCGTTGTGCGGTTCTGCAGATAGCCGGATCCTCTGGAAACTTAGGGTTTACTCAAAGTTTCCTTATTTACGATTCATTGACAGTAGGTGAATTTCGGTTCCCACAGATACTGTTTACCCCGGTACTGTTTACTCCCCCTTGATCGACACAGTTCATTCTGTGTCGATTGACACCGTTCATCTCCAGTTGATCGGCATCAACACCTCAATGTCGATCGACTCTACTTGCGGAAAGACAGAGAAGGTTGACTTTGAGCTGAAACCGATATATCACTCTTATGAGCCAGTGTCCCTTTCATGGCCTTTCTGACGAGAAATCAATGGATCATATCGACATGTTTGAAGAATTAGTATGGCTTATCTTTAATGAAGTCCCTGAAGACTACCAATTCCACAAAATCTTTCCATACACTCTTGCTGGAGAAGGAGCATGTTGGTTTAAGGAGTTGCAACCAAAATCCCTCAAAACTTGGATTGATATCATGAGAGTCTTCTTCAACAAATTTCTCTATGATGCTGCAGAAAATCTTGAGATTGATATGAACTCTATGATGAGATATATGGTAGAGCATGATGAAGAAGAAACCGGTACTGGTGATACGACCTCCACGTCGATCGACACCACAACATCAACATTGATCGAAACCTTGATCTCACCGTCAATCGATAATGTTCACATGACATTGATCGACACTGTTCATCCGACAAAAATCGATACTGTTCGGCCGAACACAAGTCATTCAGTCTCGCCAGATACCACTTGCGTAGTGGAGAAGGTTCAAATGCTCATACTTAAGGTCGGTGAGAATGGGATGTTAAGAGATGAAGAAGGTCGACCTCACAACAGCTCAGGAGAGTTGATTAATGCACAAGGAGCTGTGAACCCTGATGTCATTGCTGTTCCTGAGATGGATGGCTTCGATCTTACCCGTGAGTGGTATGATTGGGCAGCTCAGAACTCTTTTCAGGGTTTGCCTCATGAAGATCCAAAGCAGCACATCGCAGAGCTTAGTGATCTAGTATCAAGGAGTGAGCAGAATGAAGTATCTGAATACACATGCTCTGCAAAATCTTTCCTTATTCTATCTCTTGGGATGCATTTGGCCGGTTCAGTCAACTACAGCCGAAAGCTCTAACCAGTTGGGATGATATTGAAAAATCCTTCTTTTACATCTTTCTTGATGATGCTGAAGCAGCTCGAGAAAATGAGAACAATGATAAATGGGACAAGCTCATGAAAAGTTGTCAGATAAAGAGGGAAGCTCAGATCCCAAGTCAATTGTTCCTGGACATTATGATAGGGACTGGTAAATATCATGGATCTGGAAAGCTGAGCAGAGTAGAAGAAGCTGGTATTGGATACACTCTCTGCATCATCAATCAACAACGCCCCAACCTCATCGATCAACACCCACTTGATTTCACCGATCGACACCCAAGGATGGATGAGCTGTCAGGATACACAGTTGAGATGAAATTGATTGAGGAAAGAGTGAACAAGTCTGAGGCCTCACACATTGATGCTAAACATCAAAGACCACATATCTGTGCAAAAGAAGCTACTGGCATTCACAAAATAGTAAAGAGGATACATGACCCTGTGAAAATTTTGGTACACTGCTTTGTATTTGAAGCTGAATCTCATATTCCACCAGATGGAAGTATGCAACCAGGTTCCTACATTTAGGTCTTTGATGATCATCAGCACATAGAAGCTTCTGAGAGAGGATTGAGATGTAGAGGTTAAGTCGACAAAGGTTAAAAAAAAGCACCATCGATCGGCACCGATGATCGATCGACATAGACAAGATACAATCGATCGTCACCGATCAGATACCATCAATCGGCACCAATCAGATACCATCGATCGACACTGGACATGTATTAGAGCATAATGGATTTGATGTGTGTGGAAATATGTTGATGGAGGCACCACTACGTGATCAGACGAGTTTGGGGGAAAGAGGAGGAAAAATTGGAAGAAGAGAAGGGAAGTCCTAAGTTATCATTGATTATTCACTTCTCGGATGGTGTCAGGAAATTAAGAGTGCGCAGCAGATGTTTCTCACAACCATTTGCAAAGTTTCGAGCATTTCTTGTTACTCAGATGATAGAAAAAGGAGAAGAGTGTATGGAGGATGCTTTCACACAAGAATGATAAAGCTTCAGAGAGTAGACACTGAGACTTGTTTTGGAGTGAGTTCTCATTCTCATCCGGACTGAATCGGATCTCCAGAAGTCAAACTAATGACTACAAATAAACGCTGAGTGGGAGGCAACCCACTGTTAGGTTTGTTTTAAATTTGGTTTTATTTTCATTTATTACTGATCTTTGTTTTTCATTGATTTCAGAAAAAAAAACGTAAATAGTGAAATTACTGTAGTAGATGCACTGTAGCAGCGATCGACACTGTAGAAGTCCCGTCGATCAACACTGTAGCAGTCCTGTCGAGCGACACTGTAGCTACGTTACTGTAGCAGGATACTGTTCATTGAAAAGAAAAAAAAAATTAATTACTTTTTATTATTTTCTATTTGTGATTTATTTATTTCAGACCTGAGGACGACGAATTCTGCAAAAAAGCATCGATCGACGGCTGGCCAGCGTATAGATCGACATAGCATCACGAGTATCGATCGATCGCCACTTAACTATGTCGATCAACCCTCACTATCAACAAGCAAGTATATCATTTTCCTTGTTAAATTTAGTACTTATAATTTATTTTCTCAACGATCTTAGACTGTATAACATTGGAAACAATGTTGTTCAAGTCTGGAGGACGTTATACTAATGTTATGTTTTAGTTAGCAATAAAAAAAGGATCCAAGGAGAAACAGATTACCGTCTTATAGACCGACGAGAGAAAGTCGATATGGATTGACACAACATCACCTGGAACGATCGATGCACACATTTACGCATCGATTGATATTCAGTTCGGTCAGGTACTTTTGATTTACTTCTTTCGTCATAACTTCGACTGTTTTACACTGGACAGTGTAATTTAAGTCTGGGGGGAGGGGAGGGAGGTTTACTGATATTTGTTTTCTATGAGTCTTATGAAAATTGTTTTCAAAAACGATTTCTATTGAGTTCAAGAAAGGGATGATGTTCTTATCTATTTATAGTTTTCATATAACCATTTTTTAGCACCATTCTAGATCTAATGATTCTAGATAGTACTAAAGATGCTAAAGTGGATCAACCTGTCAATTGTTCACACTTTCTTAGATTGTTTGAAAGAACCAAAGCTGACCTCCAACACTAAACCTGTCACAACTGCTTGTTTTGGGACTTAGTATACATGTGATCGAATTCTTCAAACAAGTCTAGAAGATAAAGCCTTGTGTAGATTTATCACATTTTCTCTCTCTATTTCGATCCTAGATTTATAGGTAGAGATATTTAGTTTAGTAAAAACAAAAAAAAATGAAAAAGAAAAAGAAAAATATAATTATAGGTTTTAGTTAGGTGGAATCAGAACAAGACTTGGTGGCTACAACCATTAAGGCTTGATTCATAATGATTTCAACAAAAAGGACTCCAATGGGACTTGTTGGCTACAACCATTAAGGCTCATTTCATATGAATTCTTGGATATAGGTCAAAAAGAAGTGATCATGGCTTGGTGGCAACCACCATTAAGGCTTTTTCATGTAAGCCTGTCCAATCTTAGTCAATGATCATGCCATAGAAGCAGACTTTGTCTCAAGAGAGAAATTAGAAAAGCGAAAAGATAGGAACTAACTTTTACATGCAGATCCAGATACTTGTTTAAGAATCCTTGCATCATGTGATTGATACTCCCAAGGTAAAGCTTGCACTTTTACTTATGTTAAGAAATGAGGTTAGTTGAGGGGATTGTCAAATATTATTTGCTCAGTTGCTGGCTAGATGAATTTGGTTGGTAAGCTAGGATATGACATAATGTGCTTCTGTGATTATGACTTCTTAGACGTGGATTGTAATATTGTAGAGATGATGATTTCAAAGTTTTAAATTTGTGAGTCCATGTTGATTTCAAACTTCTTTCAGAAATACTACATGTTTGTTTTGCTTGAGGACAAGCAAAATGGTAAGTCTGTGGGAGTTAATATACCATGACTTTGACCCACTTTTAGTCACGGTATATGAGTTTTCCAATAACTATTTATTATATTATAGAGGCTTTTTAGATTATTTATAGGTCCATGTACATTCTAGAGAAATATGGTGATTTTGGTGTCTTTTGGAGCCTTTTGAGTGCAGAACTGCACTGACGCATCAGATGTTTAGATATGGATGGAGACCTTCCAACCATTAGATGGAGGTCATATTATTACACAAGATAAATGTTTTAGTTAGCTTTCCAATGCCACCGGTTTGAGATCAATAAGCATCTTGTAGCACAAGTTATGCATCTTTTACTGAAGAGTTGTCAGTCTTCCTTGCGAGAGGAAGCTGTCGAAAAGATAAAAGAAAATCGATCGATGCAGCACTCAGGATATCGATAGGTATTGATCCCAGAACGCAGGCCAAGTATATTTCAAGACCGTCTTAAGCCCAGAAGAAATCTAAAGTACCAGAATGCCCTTAGACGACCAGAAACCATATTTATGTTATTTACAAGCCATAGCTTGATCTAGGGATCTATAAAGAATATAGATTAAATCGCGCATAAAGCTTAACTAGCCGCATCGATCGATATTCCCATCCGAAATCGATCGACGTCGTGATAAGTGAATCGATCGATACCATATAGAATATCGATCGACAATGCTATTGATCAAACACTCTTGTTTGGGTCAATAGATCTAGTTAATAGACTCATTCAGCAAAGCGAACGCCTAATGAATTTGTTATTAGTGGTTAAGCTCTTCAATATCATGCATACAATTGTTTAGCATCTATACAATTATAATCTCTAATACCTGAACATAAACCCTAGATCTAGCAACAATCCTTTTATCAAACAACTCTCTGCCAAGATAAACAATTGTCTTGTTCATCTTGTTTAATGTTTTATTTATTGTTTGCTATATTTACTGCTTTATTATTTGTTTGCCTAGATTATTCATAACTATTTAGATCTAATTGGTTCTCTAGCTCTTTATGGATTCGATCCCTAAGTACTACAGCTGTACCTCTTATTTGAGAGAGTAAAGTCACTCCTTAGGATAATTTGAATGGTATCAACACATTATACACAAAGTACAACACATCATATTCACAAAAGACCATTTATCTGATTCATATGAAAGTTATTCTCTTAGCATGGTTCTGAACTTTTATCATGCCATTCAACAATTTTGATTCAACTAATCTAGTAGAAAGCCCACAAACTTGATTCAACGAAAACTAATACAAAAGCAATGACACTTGATTCAAGTCAAACTAATACACAACAGTGACACTTAATTCAAATAAAACCAATACACACACAAGTAGTGACACTTTATTCAACTAAAGCCAAAATAATATTATATCTTAATGAGGGAGGGGGAGTTCACACAGATCATCATTATTGTTCCCGTCTGATAGCTCTTCCACATGCTCTTCAAAAACATGGGTAATAGGTTTTCGAGCTGTTGTGGATTTCCCACTTTTCTTTTTAGTTTTTTTTTCTTCGCAGTTAGCTGCTGTTATCTCCTTCCTCTGAGCATCCAAAAACAACACAACAACACACATTTAGGCATAACCCAAAATTATTACTTCACCTAATCTCAAACTATTCATCCACTCAATAAATCACCAAATCCGTTTCAGTTTACATTTATCCTAACATTCAAAGATATTTCATTTCATATCACAAACAATAAACCAGGAAAACCAATTGGATCTAGTAAGAAAGAACCCCCAAAAATCTTGACTTTTTGGTTTTTCCAACTTATACCAAATCTACGATTTCAACATGTTTTCCCCAATTTCAAAACATTATCTCGCTTACTAAATACAAAATACAATGAAATCTCAAGAAATCATGTACCAAGATGAAGGATGTCGATTCAGAAGGTGGAGTCTCGATTAGAATAGAGGAAGAAGAAGAAAAAAGGAGTTTGTCGATCTAGGTTTTATGTCGCCTCTGTCGCCGTTTCTGGAGAAAAAGAGAGGAGATAAAACACGACAACTTGAAAAATGAGAAATGAATCCAAACACAGCATTCAGGATTAGGAACCGGGTTATAACTGTATGTGTTTGGGTGGGTCGGGTTTTGGTGGTCGGATCATGTAATTATCTGATTTTGTTAGGGTTATAGATATATTTACCATGCTTTCATATTGAAAAATAAATAAAAAAGAAATTATATGTTGTTGGTGGGAGAATTGAGAATTTTGCGTGAGCAACAGGGGCATGTAGAGTTAAACTGGCATGTTGGTTTTCGTATTTTTTGTGGTCGGATATTGAATTTTTGGTGGAACGATATGGCGTTAGCGTTGTTGTTTCAGTCGATACATGAGAGCTTCATCTTGCAAGTTGGAGAGATCGATAGAGCTAAGCATGTATGGGACCCCATAAAGACGAGACATAGGCGCAGAACGTGTGAAGGAAGCCATACTTTAAACTTTGATGACTGAGTTTGATCGTCTAAAGATGAAAAATTTCAAGAGTATCGATGCGTTTGGTGGAAAATTGTCTGAGTTAGCATCAAAATCAGCTGCATTAGGAGTAACCATTGAAGAGACGAAACTTGTTAAGACATTTCTTGTGAGTCTTCATCAAAGAAACACATACATATCGTTGTAGTTTTTGAGTAAGTACTTGATCTTAACACTACAAGTTTTGAAGATATCCTAGGACGTTTGAAGGCATATGTGGAACACGTCTTTGAAGAAGAAGAAACTGAAGAAGACCAAGGAAAGCTAATGTATGCAAATACAGAAGGATAATCAAATAACTTCCAACAAGATCAAGAATATTGTTTCCCATCCGAACAAAACAATCCTGACTACAAATCAGATTCATATAGAAGCAGGGGTCATGGAGGACGCTTTAATGGAGGAACACATGCAATCACGAATCACTTGTTTACAATGTGATAAGATAAGTCACGTTGCAGCTCAGCGTCCGAACGGTTAATTAAAATTCGAGATGCTCAAGAAAGTGACAACATTGTGATACAGGAAGCTGATGGGTTCATGATGTAGGAAGTGGTTTTATTAATGAAATAAAAAGTGTTGCCTGAGAAGTATGAGAAAAATACGG
Source organism: Eruca vesicaria subsp. sativa (assembly GCA_932364175.1). Classification (NCBI taxonomy): domain Eukaryota; kingdom Viridiplantae; phylum Streptophyta; class Magnoliopsida; order Brassicales; family Brassicaceae; genus Eruca; species Eruca vesicaria. The sequence continues at coordinate 15,152 of CAKOAT010143710.1, read as the reverse complement.
AAGAGATAAATTTTGGTACCTTGACAACATGCCAGTAACCACATGACTGGAAATCGAAGATACATTTCCAAGATTGATAATTCGATTACTGAAAAAGTACATTTTGGTGATGATTCTCGAATAAACATCAAAGGCAAATGCATAATCTCGTTCACAGATATGAACATTCAAGACGAATGACGAATGTCTATTTTATCCCAAGATTAAAGAGTAACATTATCAGTTTAGGACAAGCTACAGAATCGGATTGCAATATATGGTTGTGAGGATAGCAGTTAACGATGCATGATCAACATGGAAAATTATTAGTCACTGCCAAGAGATCGAAGAACAGATTATATAAAGTATGTATGGAAATAAAAAGTGCACCCGCATCTCTACTTAACCACCAGAACGAGTCAAGTAAATGACATGCACGCTTAGGTGATATAAACTTTGAGACTATACGATCCATGATACATATTGAGACTGTTCTTGGTATTCCAAGTGTAAGTATCAAGACAGAAGTGTGTGGATCCTGTTTACTTGGGAAGCAAGGCATATCTTTCCTAAACCTACACCGTACCGAGCTACTAAGACACCAAAGCTTCTGTACAGAGATCTTTGTGGAACCATAATGCCATGTACACTAGCCGGGAACAAATATATCTCTGTAGTTATTGATGATTACGCTAGGTAAATGTGGACAATTTTGTTAAAATTAAATGGAACAAGGTTTTTAATCGTGATATCCTTACTTTCTTTTAATGATATCAAATAGTTTGGTTTAAGATTTTTCAACCAAACCGAAACCAATCTAAACAGAACCAGATTCTATTATCAAATTGTTTGGTTTAAGATTTTTCCAACCTGAACCAACCAAACCGAAATCGACCCGAGTCAAAACCGAACCGAGAAATTAGTGTGTTTTATTGTTATTTAAATTAAACATATTAACAATATACAAGATACTAAAATATTAAAACTAAAGTCACTATTAGCTTTATTAACGATGTTGAGTTTTTTAAAAAAAAAAAATCAATTTACTTTAGTTGACTTTGGTTTGATTGTGTTTTTATAAATTTTATAGAAGTTTTAAAGGTTTTTGTTTCAGTTTTATATCAAATTTAATTTACATAATTTATTTTTAATAAGTATTATTAACGATTTTTTGTTCTGTATACTTTAGTTAACTTTGATTCGATGATGCTCTTATAAACTTTTTGTGTGTTTAAAGGTTTTTGTTTCAGTTTTTATATTAGGTTTAGTTTACATAGTTTACTTTTTCATAGTCACCCACCATTTATGTGTAAAACATGATTCATATTAAAAGAACTAAACTAAACACTACAAGAAAACTCGTCCATTACTAGGACGAGTTTTCCTCGTTATTTCCTAGTAAATGACCATTTACTAGGAACTTACGAGGAAACACGTTTCGTCGAAACACGTTCATCGTAAAGCTTTTTTCCTCGTAAGGTTGTAGCTAATTTACGAGGAAACTTTTCCTCGTAAACGCGTGGTTATCTTTTCCTCGTAAGGTCCTCGTAAGGTTTCCTCGTAATGTCATAGTAAATGATTTCCTCGTAAGCTCGTAGTAATACATTACGAGGAACTTACTAGAATAATTTACGAGGACATTACTTCGAAACCTTTACGAGGATTTTGCTTCGAAATATTTTTTTCCCTATTAAAAAAATATTAATTATAAATATAAATAATATATTTCTAAAAAATTTTAAAAAAAAAATTATAAAAAAAAAATATTTTATAAATAACTAAATAATACACAATTAAGTTTTGAAATTCATAATATACAATTAAAAATAAAAAAAAACTACGGATGGTGCTCGTGAAATTGCCGAACGAAATCGTCTTGGCTCGCCAAATCCTCCTCCTCTCCAAAGTTGGTTGCCGGCTATGACTGTGATGGTGGAGGCTGTTGGGTTGGAAGCCCTCCGTGTTCCCGTCTCTGGCGCAACATCTCCTCCAATTGCGGGTTTCCAACCGCCAAAATGTCGAGGACTTCGATGAGAGAAGTCACATGCTCGGTGAGCGAACTCACATGAGACTGCGTCACATGAGAATGCATTGACATTGGGCTGCTCCTGAGCATAAGACGATGTCGTGCGGGGACATCGTTAACCGAGCCAATCCCGACGATACGCCCCTTTTTCCTAGGGGCAACCTGTAAATAAAAATATTAATAATGCTAAGAAAAAATTTAAATAAATAATAGAAACTAATAGTAAAACAAATTATTTACCTCCTCGTAAATCTTATCCACTTCAAGAGTGGATAAGATGACTGGAGTCCCAGTCTTCTGAGTCAGCTGGGTCTGGCGTTTGTCAACTCGGGCAACAACCTCGTTGTAGATCCGTTCGGAAGCAGGATCTACAAACTGTCCAGCCTTGTTCCGGTGGGTCCTCTCATAAAGGTCTTTCAGAGATGGAAGAACTCCTGTCTCTTTAGCCTAAAAATAATTTTTAAAATTAAATATTAATTTGGAATATTCAAATAAAGTAAAAATTAAATAGTTATTAAAAATCATCTTACCATGTCTAGACGAACTCCCCCGTGAGGTTTTCGACCCGTGGTGTGAATCATCTTCGTGTTACAGAGTTCGTCTTCCAATAATATTTTTAAAACTATATATATACTATAATTTATAAATCCATACCGGAAAGTCGCACTTCCAGTTGTAGACCATGTCGAGCAATCGTGCTCTTGCCTTGGCCTCAAACTCCGTCTTCACCCGCTGGTGAATCCCAATTACCAACGATATTTTTGATGTAACCAGAAAAAATAAGAGACAGATTAGTTCAATAATATTAATCATTTTAAATAATTAAGAATAAATTAAGTTGATTAATTAAACTTACAGCAAACAATTTGAATCACGTCTTTTTTGTGTGGCTCGCCGTCTTCTTCCAGTTTGGAGCTGCATCGGGAAAGTATCCCTTGATACAGTCCATGACGCTAGTTGCGACACATCCGTCAGGACCAGACCTGGAAAGACACAAAATAAATCATTAATTAGATTAATTAGATTAATTTGTAAATATTTTGTTCATTAAGAAATAAATTAAAAAACACTTTTTAAAAATTAAAACATACCATAATACGTTTTGGCCGTCCCGTCGGATAGGAACTAACTCTGGCAGCCCTTCTCTGCCTGCCTGGAAGGGTCAAAATATCATCCACCGTGTACACCGCAAAGGGTGCGTTCGGCGGCACCTGCAAATCGGGATGAACCCCAATCAGTGGAGGAGGAGGAGGAGGAGGAGGAGGAGGAGGAGGAGGAGGGGGTTGCTCAAACCGGGACGCCGTAGAAGCTTTCTGAGTCTCGGGAACAGCGCCAGGATCCGGAATCGAAGACGAACCGGGAGCTGACGAAGATGAACCGGGACCAGACTGACGCCCGAAAAGATCTCCGTAGTGACTCCCCTGAAGAGGCCTCTTACTAGCCTTAGCAATCTTGCTCTGTCTGACCATCTAAATTTAAAAAACAAAAACAAAACATTAATTCCCGTATAATTTAAAAAAACAGTTAAAAAAAGTAAATCAACCTAATCTAAATTACCTAAACTAACCACCTAATCTAAATTCCCTATACTAACCACCTAATCTAAATTCCCTAATCTAATCACATAACTAGGAAATAGAGAGAACCTTAAGAGAATTCAGAGAGAGGTTTACTACAAATGAGAAATCGGATTGCTCGATTTTATATAAGAAAATTTGTTTCCTCGTAAAGCCCTAGTAACATTAGTAGGCCTTTACGAGGAAATAACTACGCCCATGTTTTTATTTCCTCGTAAAGTCCTAGTAATATCATTACTAGGAATTTTCGAGGAAAATGCTTTTCGAGGAAATATCTATGCCTGTGTTTTTTTCCTCGTAAAGTCCTAGTAATACCTTACTAGGACGTTACGAGTCTTACTAGGACGTTACGAGGAAACGGCTATGCCCGCGTTTTCTATTACTATGGCTTTACGAGGAAAGGGTTTGTAAATCCCTAAGCTCGAAACCCCAAACCACAACTTCCTTAACTTATAACCTCTTATACAACCAAACTCCTAACCTCTTCTACACATAAACCCCAAATGCAAATTGATTTTGTGATTAAACAAACATAAAACATATATAATCCAAATTCGTTTTTGTGATTAAACAAACTTATAAACAAACATAATTCATTCGGATACATTCTCGTAATCTGTTGAAACATCATCATTTTCTAAAAACTCGTCGTCTACACCTTCGTCCGTTGAGTGATCAGGAACATCTTCGTATTCACGATTATGCGGATCAATGAGTAGGATGTCATCAATTTCTGCTTCAGCTTCCTCGATCTCATTGGTGTTTTCTTCTTGTAATGGTGGTTCTTCTCCAGCGATTATTCGTCCTCGAGGTGTAACTTTGATAACAGCTAACCAGTTTATTCCCGAGGTAGTAATCCGAGGGTATGGAATGAAGCAAACTTGATCTGTTTGGGAAGCTAATATGAAAGGCTCGAAATTGTTGTACCTACAAAAATAAAGATCAATGTAAAAATTAATTAATACTCGAAACTTGGATATTAAAAAAAAAAAATTTGTTGTACCTTCGTCCACCGTTGACATCAACTACACCGTTCTTGTTAATCCGAACACCTCTGTTGACGACGGGGTCATACCACTCACACTTGAAGATAACGCATTTCAAACTCATACCCTGGAATTGAACTTCATAAATCTCCTGCAAGATCCCGTAGAAATTTGTTTCGCCTTTCACACATATTCCATAATTACTTGTCGCCCGCTGTCTACCATAGTCATAGGTATGAAAAGTATAGCCTCGGGTCAAATACATCGATGATGTAGTGACCTTTGCAACTGGACCTTGAAGTAATTCGCGAAACCATGCGGGATACTCAGGATCGTCATAATCAACCTTCAACAAAAAGTAATATAACTAGACATTGACTTACTTTGTGGTAATGTATGCATACAATTTAAGTAATAATAAATACATGTTTCCTCAACCACTTGATAAAGTGTTGATCTTTTTTTTTTTTCTAACTCAGGTGTCGATATACCAGGTATTGGTTCCTCGACTTGAGTCACAAATTAGCTGTAAAATAATATATGTTATGTTATAGATTTACTATTGAAAACAAATATATATATATATATATAAGTGTGTATGTTTATATATTTATCTTTTAAAATAAGCAATCAATGGGTGCTCGCAATTAAGAAGAATATAAAGGTGTGCACTATGGACGTCTTCATCACTCGACCACCAAACCTCTTTCAATTTCCCACCCAATCGCCCAATTTGACAAAAGATGTTTGGAACATCGTCTTCCATATATGTCGGCACGACACCACCATCATCATATCTTCTTGGAGCTCGTTTTCTTGTACGTAATTTCGGTGCAAAGTAGTACGATGTGAAATGTGATGTTTCTTCCGTCAAACTTCCCGCAACAATAGAACCTTCAACTCTTGCTAGGTTTTTGGCTTTTCCTTTCAAAGTTTTCATGGCCCTTTCATACTGATACATCCATCCATAATGCACAGGTCCACGAAGTAATGCCTCATACGGGAGGTGGACAAATAGGTGTGCCATGACGTCGAAAAAAGTAGGCAGAAATATTCTCTCCAAGTTGCAGATTAAGACGGGGATGTTTTCATGAAGTTGTTGGACAACTTCCACTTTAAGAGTGCGGGTGCTCAGATCCCTAAAAAATGCTCCAATTCCTTATATATTAGAAAAACAAAAATTATCCACTTTAGTATATATATATATATATAGAAATAAATTAATCATATCATCGTATTATATTAATTAATTACCTGAAAGTGCTTCATGTACTTTTTCCCGTAGTAGTTCCGCAAAGGGAAGTAGTCGCTGCATAAAGACATGACAATCATGGCTCTTCATCCCGGAGAACTTTTGCCCTTTCTCAACACATCTTGAGAGATTTGAAACATACCCATCAGGGAACTTCACTTCTGAAGCCACCTAGTTGAACAACACAGACTTTTTTTCTGATGACAGTCTGAATACTGAAACTGGAACTTTCCCATTGCTTTTTATATGTAGCTCACTCCTTGAGCAGATATCGGGTAAGTCCAACCTTGATTTTACGTTGTCTTTCGTCTTCCCTGGGACATTCAATATAGTGTTCACAATGTTCTCAAAAAAATTCTTCTCTATATGCATCACATCGAGGTTGTGCCACAAAAGAAGATCTTTCCAATATGGCAATTCCCAAAATATACTCTTTTTGTGGCAATTGTGCTGAACACCATAAGAATCATGCATATTGCTGGAAACATGCAAATTCCCACCATGAGGAGCTGTTTCTAGAGCTTAGTAGTAATCGATTTGCGCTTCGATTTGTTCTCCAGTTAAATATGGAGGAGGAGTGTCTCTGAAAACCCTTTTGTGCCTAAAAAATTTCTTGTTTCTTCGGTATGGGTGGTAAACAGGAAGAAATCGACGTTGACAATCGAACCAACTAGTCTTCCTACCATGCTTCAACTGAAACGTATCTGTCATTCCATTACAATATGTACAAGCTAATCTCCCATGTGTAGTCCACCCAGACAACATCCCATATGAAGGAAAGTCACTTATGGTCAACAAAAGCATCGCTTGCATCGTAAAGTTTGTTTTCGTTGAACAATCATATGTCCTCACCCCTGTTGACCACAAATCTTTCAACTCTTTTATCAGTGGTTATAGAAAAACGTCGAGAGATCTTTTTGGATGTTTTGGACCAGGTATTAATATGGTCATGAATAGAAACTCTCGTCGCATGCACATCTCCGGTGGTAGGTTATACGGTGTAAGAAAGACCAGCCACAATGAATATTGTCTCCGAGACATTCCAAATGGACTAAATCCATCAGTGCATAATCCAAGATACACATTCTGGCTATTGCTAGCAAAATGTGGATGTACATTGTTAAAATGTTTCCAGGCTCTTGCATCTGATGGATGAGTCATCTCTCCATCCGTCTGAGTATGCTCGGCGTGCCATCTCGTCCATCCAGCAGTCTCCTCAGATTGGTATAATCTTTTCAATCTGTCTGTGATCGGTAGGTACCACATCCTTTGGTACGGTACCCTATTACGCCCTCGGCCTTACGGTTTGAATCGTGGCTTCTTACAAAATCGACATTCTTCTAACTTCTCGTCATCTCCCCAGTAAATCATGCAGTTGTCGATGCAAACGTCTATCATCTCCGAGGGCAACCCAAGACTATATACCAATTTCTGAATCTGATAATAAGATTCAGCAAACACATTGTCTTCTGGCAAATACTCTTTAAACAAGTCTGCCCATGCATCCATAAAATTTTCAGGTAGATTGTGATCGGTTTTAATACTCATCATTCTAGCAACCAACGACAATTTAGACAGACCTTCTCTACAACCACTGTAAATTGGCTCATTCGTAGCATCTAACATTTCATAAAACATTTTTGCATCTAATTTAGGTTCTTCAACTTCATCATCATCATGAGTTACAAATGCATCACCTACCATATCATGAACCCTATCACAATCTACCATTTGTTCCTCTTGGTGATGATAGCTATTTTCATTACGCAAATGATCAACCGGTTTAACCTGAAAATTGCTATTACTACTGCTACCTTCATTCCTACAACTAGCATCGTCTTCTCCATGTTGATACCAAATATAATAATATGGCATGAAACCTCTATTTATTAAATGTTTCCAAACAATTTCACGAGGGCCTAATTTTGTATTGCAGCATTTCCGAGAAGGACAAAACATCTTACCACTTTCCTGCGTGAGTGGTGTACTTGATGCATAAACGTCTCCAACCCTTCGAGAAATTCTTTCGTCACCCTCCCGTTATTATCTCTGTGTGAATACATCCACTTCCGCAACTCGAAAATATTTCCCGGACCGAACATATTTTTTGTGTTTGATCAAGCTTATAGCTGATTATTTTTTGGTGTGTTTCAAATGAATCACAGTTGTGGTATTTATAGAATATTTCGAATCTGAGCATTTACTAGGAAATTGCTAGGAAATGTAGGTACAAAACACGTTCTTGATTTAAATTCAATATTTTCTATCTAGTTCCTCCTAATTTCGTACTAACAAATCTATTCCTCTTAATTTCGTAGTAAGGTTTTACTAGGTTTTTACGAGGAAAGTGTCTTACTACGGGCTTACGAGGAAATGGATTTTTTCCATGTAATTTCCTCGTAAGCTTACTACGGTGTTACGAGGAAATCTGTTTCTCGTAGCTGTACGACGACCTTACGAGGAAACAAATTTTCCTCGTAAAACCGAAGTAAGTTCGTAGTAAATTTATGAGGAATTATTTTCCTAGTAAAATTTCTTAGTAACTTCTTAGTTTTCTTGTAGTGAAAGAAACCCGATTAAACCGAACCAAAACACAAACCAAACCGGAACCGATCCAAACCAAACTAATTATGGTTTACTTCGGTTGAAAAAAATATTAGGACCGAATTAACCAAACCTGAACCCACACCGAACTGATAAAATAACCGAAGTTCCCCCACCTAGTTATCTCTTCAATCTTGCATTTTTGGTATTGCAAATTTCCAAATTGATTCAATATCTGAATTTTATTTCCAAAATTATTTTAGTTCTACTTATACCCCTCAAATTATACATATTTTGATCATTCATATTTTATTTTTTTTTAATTTCACTTGTGATCCTAAAACTATACATATTTCAAATAAATCATTCACATTGAAGCTTTTCTTATTTTTGTTAGTAAAAAAAGTGTATTGTTTATGATAAATACTGTAAACTATATACACCATATTTATAAAAGACTGTATACAATTATTATAGATTAATCTATACAAATAAAGTTCTAAATGTTTATATCCACACTGCACCCACAACGTAGTTAATAATATAGTAAAACTTCTATAAATTAATAAAGTTGTAATTTTGAAATTTTATTAATTTCTAGAGATATTAATTTTTTAAAAATTATTATTTAGTTTCTTATTTTAAGATATACCTATTCTAAGAGAAGAAAATATTTGATTTTAGTGTATATACATTAACTTTTTTTTAAAAAACAATTTGACATTTATATTTGTTATAATATTTGTTGTTTATAATATATATTGCATATAATTTAAATGTGATTTTAGATATAATATTACTAAATCTCAACAAAAATATATTAAGTGTTAAGAAAACATAAAGATAATTCTATTATGAATATAAAAAATATAATGATAGGTTTTCACTTATCTAAAATATATATTTTTTTAACTATTATCTAAAATATGTATATAAATTATTAATTTATAATTTTAATGCGATCATATATTTACATGAAATTTTCTTAAAAAATTATCTTATTATTTTATCAATTTATGTCATATTTTATATTGGTCCAAATTAATACTAGTAAAATTTATTAATTTATAGAGATTATTAATTTATCTAATATTAATTTGTAGAAATTTTACTGTAAAAAGAAATCTCAACATGTATTTATATATTTTTGTTATTATTTGAACCACACAGTAATTGTCCTCCCTAAATATGCTAAATTAGCATGAAAAAAAAGAGTTGCATGACACCACATGTTTGGTCTTTCTCTACTATGAAGAGACCACAGTTCAGATAACGTGGCGTTCATCTCATACACACATTTCACGACGTCTTTTTAGTAGAGAGAGCGTGACGGCCACAAGCTCTCCATCCCTTTACCCTTCAAATATCTTGTTTCTTTCTTCATAAGCAAATCTCTGTTTCTCTCTTCAAAAAATCACTGCCACACATAGACAGAGAGAGTTATCAATGGCAATCAGCATGAGCACGTTTGGCGTTGGGCTATGTTACAGTGGGCAGCTTCCACTGAGGCGAGTCACCGTTAAAACGGGGAGGAAGCAGCAGAGAATGGCGGTGGTGAGAGCAGAAGGCGGAGGAGGAGGAATCAATCCGGAAATTCGAAAGAACGAGGAGAAGGTGGTTGACTCCGTCGTCGTTACGGAGCTTTCCAAAAACATAACTCCCTACTGCAGGTTTCTTCTTTTGTTTTTTCAAACCAAAGGAAATATACTTTGCTGTTCATATGAGTGGTTTTGAACCATCTGTTATTACAATATACAAGATTAGAAGTTATAAGTATACATTTTCGGCATATTTTAATTCATATGCTAGCTAAGACCACGTTCCATTCAAATATAGTTGATTTAAATTATACATTATCGAATAAAAAACATTGACGAAAATAAAATAAGAATAAACCATTATATGTATATATAATGTAAAGACAATGGCTAACTAGAACATTTCGTTCAGCATATAACGTAACATATAAAATGTAAACACGAACAATTTTTTTTTCCTAATTTGTAAATATCATTAAAACATAATGAAGATCCGGTTACAAGTTATTGAAACCAAAAGATGCTTTTCAGTCGATCAGGTGTAAACACGAACAATTAAAAGCTAAAGCTTTCTTTTGCGAGGCTTTGCTAAATAGGTTTCACAATTGAACAAATGTATGAAATCATAATGGTATTAATTTGATTTAATGTATGGTAGGTGTTGGAGGTCGGGTACATTTCCATTGTGTGATGGGAGTCATATGAAGCACAACAAAGCAAATGGAGATAACGTTGGCCCTCTCCTTCTTAAAAAGCAGTAGTTTTTTTTTCTTTTTTTTGATAAGTTTCAATAAATTAATCTCTCAAGTAATGTATTAAGGTGTACTCACTCCAAATATATTATCTATCCAGTCATTCAATCATGTGAAACAACTTCAAGGTTTTTCTATCAACAAAAAAACTATTTATATATAAATAGTCTGGGTCCATCACTATATTTAACGAGTTTCACAATAACTATTTTTGTGCTGAACTATTTAAATAGGATAGTTAACTGTTGATGCTACTACAAAAAAAAAAAAAAAAAAAAAAAAAAAAAAAAAAAAAAAAACTGTTGTTGCGAAACTAGTTAAATCAAATGTAGCAAATGTTTGAGGGAGAAAATATTTATATGCATATAACCTGTGAGACACTAGTTAAACTGCATATATGCTCACAATAGAACTATTTATATGAATTGAAATTTGAAGGATAAATGATTTGATATTCCCATAATAGTACTATTTACATATAATTTCTAGATAAACCAATGTATATAGTGGTTAAAATTTTTGGATTACATCATATGAATCAAAAGAATTTGAGGTTTAAATCCTGTTGAGAGGGGTCTACTCTATAAAAACAAATCATTTAACACAATTACGCTCCATCTTAATAAGACATACGAGTCTAAAACCTCAGTCTTAAAAAAACATATCAAACCCAGTTAAATGATCGAAAACGCATCATCACCTTGGGCCTAGCCCCTCTAGTATTTAATATATATGCATTTTCGATATAAAAAAAAACACCACTCTCCTTTTAATAAAAAACTAGAGATGAACCCGCACATCCGTATGGATATATTTTTATTTTTAAAATAAATTATATATATTATAACAATTTGAGTTTGTGTAACCAAATATAATTTTGAAAATTGTATATATATTTAAATTTATTTTTTGATGAAATAATACTAATCATATATCCACAACTTATTGTTATTTATTTATTTAAAAATTTAATATCATATTAAGAATTTAATTTTAAACATGAGTTTTATATGAATTATTAATATAATTTGTATTCTCGAAATATTTTATGTGATTATTTTAAATTCTTTAATATTATATGTCAAAAATATTTTTATGTAATGTATCATATTTTAGTTTTGTGTTTTTATTTTTACTATAAAAAAATAAAACATAAAATAATATAACCAACAATATTATTTACTTTGTTAGATATACAAAAGTTAATATGACAATTTTTAAAAGAAGTGTGCTATACTTCTTAATTTCAAAATTAATTACTCCAAAATACATAAAATCTGGCCTAGATTATCATATTCATAATATAAATGTTATTGTTTAGATTTTCTATTGTTAATTTAATGTTAGGAAAATATCTTATATGCATATATTTAGGATAGTTTGTTACATTTTAGTTAGTGGTTTAATATAGACTATATTATGGTAGATAAAATAATGACTCTATTTTAATAGAGTAGACACCACTCTCCGAATTTATACTATGTTTTATATTTCTAGAAACTGAACGTAAATAACAATAAATCAATATTCTTGCAAAATATTCTGGAAAACAATATTGAACCTGATTTTTACCTAGTGTTAGTATCCTCTCATCCATGTTGATGTTTGTTGGAGGCCGATTTCACTCCACTTCAAATTCGATTCAAGAATCCGGTCTAGTATCATTAGGGTCTAAAAGAAGACAATATACATATAAAGACCAAAGGCTCATCCCAAGCTGAGAGAATAATCTTTGCCGAACTGACATAGTCAAACTAAAACATAAAAAATACTAAGTCATTAAAAACAATCATAAAGACACCAGGTAATCGTCGAAGATCACGTCGCCATTATGATCCACCTCTAGGAACCTATAGAAGAAGAGAACCTATAGAAGAAGATCATATCAGAAAGAAACAAGGATCTGAATTCTCTCATATTGAACTTATTATCTCATTACCTTCGTATTATCTTGTTAACCGATACACTTTGTACTATTCAAACTAAACCCACAAAAATCTAAAACAACCTGAAACGAAAATAGCTCGGATAGTAACTGGATCCTTTAGACCCTACCCAAACTACCCGATACCCAAAATACTTCAACCAAACCGAACTAAAAACCAAAATGCCAAGGTCTACTCTAAAGCAACATTGAAAATAGACCCCTCATGTTCTTATTTTGCTATGCCTTCAACGCATCCCAATAACAGAGGGCGTCCTTCTCAGCTGCAGCTGTCTTGCCCCGAGCTTCGCAAACCTTGTACTCGTAAAATGAGCAGTTGCGATTTACCCAACCCATATGCTGAAAAAGACAAAGTTATCCCTGAAAACATAAGGAAGTAATCATTTAGAATAAGCAAACTACAAGAATCACTTACTTCGGTGTTGGCCTGGCACACGTCCTCATAGAAATTATTGTCGTAGAACATCTTCTATAGGAAATTAACATCGCTGGCCAGGCAAATATTACAGTGAATACACACACAAGCCTTCCTATCACTATGCATAGGACTGTTTCCCAGAAACTCGAAAGAAATATCATACTCACCCTTCCGAGTAGAAAACGATATGGGAACCCAAGAGCTCAATATATCGTATGCTCTAAGTCTCTTTGAAAGAACTAACTCTCGGCCTCCGGACCCAGAAGCAGAGTGTTTACTTGAGCCGGTCTCCAAGATATGTCGACGTTCCCTATCAAAGGAAGTGGGTGCACTTGAAGATCTCGGAGAAGCCCTCGATGACAAACAAAGATAAGCAGGCATCTGATCATGCCTAAAGAACGGCCAACGACTTTTGAAATGGTTTCCTTTGCCACATATTCTAAAAGAGAAAACCTAGAAACCGCAGGAAGCGGAGAAAGATTTGGAGGAAGCATCATAGCGGCCACCGCACTAGGAACCACAATGGGTGAATCAACCACAACGACGTTGAAATCCCCATGGGAGCCTCAACATCCACGGCTCTCGCGGAGAATGAGGCGTGATAGCCTCAGAAGAAACAACTGTACTACCAACCACGTAAGGGATGACCCCCAAACTCACAGCACTGTTGGCAGCCTTTGAGCTGCTACATCCCGATCAGCCTTAGCTTTCTCCTTCTTTTTCCTTGCAGATTCAACCATCTTTTGGACAGGGTTAGGTATCAAAATAGTTGGGTGCACCATGATAACTACAAGAGAAGCACAGGATACATAATAAAATCAAACACCAAACACAATCGCTCACATTAAAAAAAAAACTAGACACCAAAATCTAGAGACTAAGGATCCGATCGAGGCAACAATTCAGATAATCGAGCATGATACGAAGAAGGAGAACTCAAAACAGCAATAAAAACACTTGAAGAAAAAAAAATTAAAAAAACTCAGATTTAAGTCTCGATGAAATATAAAGTAAAAAAATATAAAACAAACATAAAGACGAAAGGAGAAAATGGGAGACAAAACTTTCAATTTCTTCAAGAAAAACGAAGTAAGAGACGAAAACAGATGATAAGCAGTTTATATTCCCAAAATCAGGAACTAAAGGAAATGATTGTCACGTTGCAAATGATTCACTTTACAAAGGAAAATCAAATTTCTTGATTTACATCAATCAAATCACTTAATTAATTTGCCAAATCGAGACTTCGAAACAGGTTTTGAAATTTATGAAACCACCGGTCTCAAATACATCACTAAAGTTGGAATTAACACCTGACATGTAAGACGACATAAGACACGCCGGATTCCGGGGGAGGGGGTATTGTTGGAGGCGGATGTCAACCCAATCCAAAAACCTGATTTAGTGTCACAAAGGCCTTGAAGAAGACAATAGGGCAACGAAGGTCAAAGACCCGTCCCGAGATGAGAGATTAATTGAGGCCAAGCTGACACAATCAGACTAAAACGTATAAAAATAGAGGCATTAAAGAAGATCATAAAGACACTTGATAATCGCTGGAGATAACGTCAATGTTTTGATCCACCTTTGAGCACCTATAAAAGAAGAGCCAAGTAGAAGGAAAAGGAGATCCGAATTTATTGGCAATATTTAGCTCAATATACATTGGAATGAGATTAAACTTATACTTTATTACCTTCAATGTACAAAAGATGTGGGTATTATTCTTTCCTAATCCATCCATACAAGATTTGATTGTTTTGCAGATTATGAATACATGTATGATTCTAGATCACAAACATGATATATTTTTATATGTGGTGAAACTGTTATCTCTTGACGTGTGATCATTGCAACTATTTTTCCTAAGCTTACAGAGATTTTAGCGATCGATAAGGCTAGTTGGAACTATATATGATTAAAATATGTCATTAAACATATATTAAAATATTATACAGACAATTTTTATGTATAAAAACAATGTTGCATATATCACATAATCAAAGTGTAACATCCCGAATTCTGATATACGGAAAGGCTTAAGAGAATTGATTTGACTACCTATGTCACCAAAGTGCACTTACCTTTTCGGGAGCACATCCAGAGAGAACTCCAGAGTTAAGCGTGCTTGAGCT
>CAKOAT010143599.1:74576-108426 GCA_932364175.1 Eruca vesicaria subsp. sativa | reverse complement strand
TAGACACTTTAGTGTTGTTTAAAAAATACCAAACCACACTCTCAATGTATATTAATGTAGGCTAATCATATTTTCATGGTACATAGTCCTCATTTTTAACTTTCCAACGATTAATTTATTTAATCTTCATATACAATATAATTAGTATTCTAACCCCTATACAATCTCTATTTTATAGAGAAATGGGAACAAAGAAGGTCTCAAACTTATTTAATATTCATAATATGTCAGTTCATGATGCAAATATGTATTAAAATAAAAATAAAAATATTTCTAATTTTTCTTGAAACAATTAATTTTTTCAAAAAATGCTATCTATAATTTTAGACACTCTAGTGTTGTTTAAAAATTCCAAACCAAACTCTCAGTGTATATTTATGTAGGATAAACATATATGGTCATCATTTTTAACTTTCCAACGAGTAATTTATTTAAACTTCATATACAAAATAATCTAACCCCTATAAAATCTTTATTTTCAAAAGAAATGGGAACAAATAATGTCTCAAACCTCTTTAATATTCATAATATGTCAGTTCATGATGCAAATATGTATTACAACAAAAATAAAAAAANTCAAACCTATTTAATATTCATAATATGTCAGTTCATGATGCAAATATGTATTAAAATAAAAATAAAAAATTTTCTAATTTTTCTTGAAATATGTGGGCGTTCCCTATGAAAAAATTGAATTTTCCAAAAAATGCTATCTATAATTTTAGACAATTTAGTGTTGTTTAAAAATTCCAAACCAAACTCTCATTGTATATTTATGTAGGATAAACATACACGGTCATCATTTCTAACTTTCCAACGAGTAATTTATTTAAACTTCATATACAATATAATCTAACCGCTATAAAATCTCTATTTTCAAGAGAAATGGGAACACATAAGGTCTCAAACCTCTTTAATATTCATAATATGTTATTTCATGATGCAAATATGTATTAAAACAAAAATGAAAGTTTTCAAATTTTTTCTTGAAATATGTGGGCTAACCCCTATGAAATAATTGAATTTTCTAAAAACTGCATCTATAATTTTAGACACTTTAGTGTTGTTTAAAAAATACCAAACACAACTCTCAATGTATATTAATGTAGGCTAAACATATTTTCATGGTACACGGTCCTCATTTTTAACTTTCCAACGATTAATTTATTTAATCTTCATATACAATATAATTAGTATTCTAACCCCTATAAAATCTCTATTTTCAAGAGAAATGAGAACACAGAAGGTCTCAAACATATTAAATATTCATAATATGTCAGTTCATTATGCAAATATATATTAAAATAAAAATAAAAAAATTCCTAATTTTTCTTGAAATATGTGGGCTAACCCTTATGAACAAATTGATTTTTCCAAAAAAAATGCTATCTTTAATTTTAGACACTTTAGTGCTGTTTAAAAATGCCAAACCAAACTCTCAGTGTATATTAATGTAGGATAAACGTACATGGTCATCTTTTCTAACTTTCCAACGAGTAATTTATTTAAAATTCATATACAATATAGTAAGTGTTATAACCCCTAAAAAATCTCTATTTTTTAGAGAAATGGGAACACAAAAGGTCTCAAAGCTATTTAATATTCATAATATGTCAGTTCATGATGCAAATATGTATTAAAACAAAAATGAAAATTTTCTAATTTTTTCTTGAAATATGTGGGCTAACCCCTATGAAAAAATTGAATTTTCCGAAAAATGCTATCTATAACTTTAGACACTTTAGTGTTGTTTAAAAAAATACCAAAACACACTCTCCATGTATATTAATGTAGGCTAAAGATATTTTGATGGTACATGGTCCTCATTTTTAACTTTTCAACAAATAACTTATTTAATCTTCATATACAATATAATTAGTATTCTAACCCTTATAAAATCTCTATTTTATAGAGAAATGAGAACACAGAAGGTCTCAAACCTATTTAATATTCATAATATGTCAGTTCATGATGCAAATATGTATTAAAATGAAAATAAAATTTTTTCTAATTTTTCTTGAAATATGTGGGCTAACCCCTATGAAAAAATTGAATTTTCCGAAAAATGCTATCTATAACTTTAGACACTTTAGTATTGTTTAAAAACTCCAAATCAAACTCTCAGTTTATAGTTATGTAGGATAAACATACACGGTCCTCATTTTTAACTTTCCAACGATTAATTTATTTAATCTTCATATACAATATAATTAGTATTTTAACCCCTATAAAATCTCTATTTTATAGAGAAATGAGAACACAGAAGGTCTCAAACCTATTAAATATTCATAATATATCAGTTCATGATGCAAATATGTATTAAAATAAAAATAAAAAAATTTTTATTTTTTCTTGAAATATGTGGGATGACCCCTATGAAAAAAAATTGATTTTTTCAAAAAATGCTATCTATAGTTTTAGACACTTTAGTGTTGTTTAAAAATTCCAAACCAAAATCTCAGTGTATATTTATGTAGGATAAACATACATGGTCATCATTTTTAACTTTCCAAAGAGTAATTTATTTAAACTTCATATACAAAATAATCTAACCCTTATAAAATCTTTATTTTCAAGAGAAATGGGAACAAATAATGTCTCAAACCACTTTAATATTCATAATATGTCAGTTCATGATGAAAATATGTATTACAACAAAAATAAAAAATTTCTAATTTTTTCTTGAAATATGTGGGCTAACCCCTATGAAAAAATTGAATTTTCCGAAAAATGCTATATATAACTTTAGACACTTTAATGTTGTTTAAAAAAATACCAAAACACACTCTCAATGTATATTAATGTAGGCTAAACATATTTTGATGGTACATGGTCCTCATTTTTAACTTTCCAACGTATAATTTATTTAATCTTCATATACAATATAATTAGTATTCTAACCCCTATAAAATCTCTATTTTATAGAGAAATGGGAAGACAGAAGGTCTAAAACCTATTTAATATTCATAATATGTCAGTTCATGATGAATATGTATTAAAATGAAAAATAAAAAAATTTCTAGTTTTTCTTGAAATATGTGTGCTAACCCCTATGAAAAATTGAATTTTCTAAAAATTGCTATCTATAATTTTAGACACTTTAGTGTTGTTTAAAAAATACCAAACCACACTCTCATTGTATATTAATGTAGGCTAAACATATTTTCATGGTACATGGTCCTCATTTCTAACTTTCCAACGATTAATTTATTTTATCTTCATATACAATATAATTAGTATTCTAACCCCTATAAAATCTCTATTTTATAGAGAAATGGGAACACAGAAGGTCTCAAACCTATTTAATATTCATAATTTGTCAGTTCATGATGCAAATATGTATTAAAATAAAAATAAAAAATTTTCTAATTTTCCAACAAGTAAATTATTTTTACTCCATATACAACCTAATTATTAGACTAACCCCTATAAAATCTCTATTTTATAGAAAAATGGGAACACATTAGGTCTCAAACCTCTTTAATCTTCATACTATGTCAGGGCATTATGCATATATGCATTAAAACAAAAATATCATTTTTTTAGTTTTCTTTGAAATATGTAGGTTAACCCCTACGAAAAGATTGAAATTTTGATAACTTTTATATATACTTAAGTTTAGCCTCTTTAATGTTGTTTTGAAAATATAAAACCACACACTAAATGCATATTGATGTATACTAAACATATTTTAATGGTACATGGACATAATTTCTAATTTTCCAACAAGTAATTTATTTAAGCTTCATATACGACCTAATTGGTGGACTAACCCCTATAAAATCTCTATTTTTTAGAAAAATGGGAACACATAAGGTCTCAAACCTCTTTAATCTACACACTATGTCAGTGCATGATGCACCTATGCATTAAAACAAAATATATCATTTTTTTTAGTTTTCTTTGAAATATGTAGGTTAAGCTCTACGAAAAGAATTAAATATTATTTACTTTTATATATACTTAAGTTTAGCCTCTTTAATGTTGTTTTAAAAATATAAAACCACACTCTAAATGCATATTGATGTATACTAAACGTATTTTAATGGTACATGGGCATCATTTCTAATTTTCCAACAAGTAATTTATTTAAACCCCATATACGACCTAATTAGTGGACTAACCCCTATAAAATCTCTATTTATAGAAAAATGGGAACACATAAGGTTTCAAACCACTTTAATCTTCATACTATGTCAGTGAATGATGCATCTATGCATGAAAATAAAAATATCATATTTTTACTTTTCTTTGAAATATGTGGGTTAACCCTACGAAAAGATTGAATTTTTGATAAATTTTATATATACTTAAGTTTAGCTTCTTTAATGTTGTTTTAAAAATATAAAACCACATTCTAAATGCATATTGATGTATACTAAACGTATTTTAATGGTAGATGGGCATCATTTCTAATTTTCCAACAAGTAATTTATTTAAACCCCATATACGACCTAATTAGTGGACTAACCCCTATAAAATCTATATTTATAGAAAAATGGGAACACATAAGGTTTCAAACCACTTTAATCATCATACTATGTCAGTGAATGATGCATCTATGCATTAAAACAAAAATCTCATATTTTTACTTTTCTTTGAGATATGTGGGTTAACCCCTACGAAAAGATTGAATTTTTGATAAATTTTATATATACTTAAGTTTAGCTTCTTTAATGTTGTTTTAAAAATATAAAACCACATTCTAAATGCATATTGATGTATACTAAACGTATTTTAATGGTACATGAGCATCATTTCTAATTTTCCAACAAGTAATTTATTTTAACTCCATATACGACCTAATTAAGAGACTAACCCCTATAAAATCTCTATTTTATAGAAAAATGGGAACACATTAGGTCTGAAACCTCTTTAATCTTCATACTATGTAAGTGAATGATGCATCTATATATTAAAACAAAAAATATCATTTTTTTTAGTTTTCTTTGAAATATGTTGGTTAACCCCTACGAAAAGATTGAATTTTTTATAAATTTTATATATACTTAAGTTTAATCTCTTTAATGTTGTTTTAAAAATGTAAACCACACTCTAAATGCATATTGATGTATACTAAACATAATTTAATGGTACATAGACATCATTTCTAATTTTCCAACAAGTAATTTATTTAAACTTCATATACGACCAAATTGGTGAACTAACCCCTACAAAATCTCTATTTTATAGAAAAATGGGAACACATAAGGTCTCAAACCTCATTAATCTCCATACTTAGTCAGTGTATGATGTATCTATGCATTAAAACAAAAATATCATTTTTTTAGTTATTTTTGAAATATGTGGGTTAACCCCTACGAAAAGATTGAATTTTTCGATAAATGTTATATATACTAAAGTTTAGCCTCTTTAATGTTGTTTTAAAACAAAAACCGCACTCTTAATGCATATTGATGTATACTAAACATATTTTCATGGTACATGGGCATCATTTCTAATTTTCCAACAACTAATTTATTTTAACTCCATATACGACCTAATTAGTGGACAAACCCCTATAAATTCTCTATTTTCTAGATACACGGGAACACATAAGGTCTCAAACCTCTTTAATCTTTATACTATGTCAGTGAATGATGCATCTATGCATGAAAACAAAATTATCATATTTTTTAGTTTTTTTGAAATATGTGGGTTAATCCTTACAGGAAGATTGAATTTTTCATCAAATGTTATATATACTTAAGTTTAGCCTCTTGAATGTTGTTTTAAAAATATAAAACCACACTCTAAATGCATAATTATGTATACTAAACATATTTTCAAGGTACATGGGCATCATTTCTAATTTTCCAACAAGTAAATTAATTAAACTTCATATATGACATAATTAGTGGACTAACCCCTATAAAATCTCTTTTTATAGAAAAATGGGAACACATAAGGTCTCAAACCTCTTTAATCTTCATAATATGTCAGTGAATGATGCATCTATGCATGAAAAAAAATATCATATTTTTTAGTTTTCTTTGAAATATGTGGGTTAACCCCCACGAAAAGATTGAATTTTTCGATAAATGTTATATGTACTTAAGTTTAGCCTCTTTAGTGTTGTTTTAAAAATATAAAACCACTTTAAATGCATATTGATGTATATTAAACATATGTTCAAGGTACATGGGCATCATTTCTAATTTTCAAACAAGTAATTTAATTAAATTTCATATACGACCTAATTAGTGGACTAACCCTTATAAAATCTCTATTTTATAGAAAAATGGGAACACATAAGGTCTCAAACCTCTTTAATCTGCATAATATGTCAGTGCATGATGTATCTATGCATTAAAAAAATCATATTTTTTAGTTTTCTTTGAAATATGTGGGTTAACCCCTACGAAAAGATATACTAAAATATACTAAACATATTGATGCATATGTTTAGTATACATGAATATGCATTAAGAGTGTGGTTTTTTATTTTTAAATGCATATTGATGTATACTAAACAAATTAAAAATATAAAACCACACTCTAAATGCATATTGATGTATACTAAACATATTTTCGAGTTACATGGGCATCAATTCTAATTTTCCAACAAGTAATTTAATTAAATTTCATATACAACCTAATTAGTGGACTAACCCCTATAAAATCTCTATTTTATAGAAAAATGGGAACACATAAGGTCTCAAACCACTTTAATCTTCATAATATGTCAGTGCATGATGCATCTATGCATGAAAAAAAATCATATTTTTTAGTTTTCTTTGAAATATGTGGGTTAACCCCTACGAAAAGATTGAATTTTTCGATAAATGTTATATATACTAAAGTTTAGCCTCTTTAATGTTGTTTTAAAACAAAAACCGCACTCTTAATGCATATTGATGTATACTAAACATATTTTCATGGAAGATGGGCATCATTTCTAATTTTCTAACAAGTANATCATATTTTTTAGTTTTCTTTGAAATATGTGGGTTAACCCCTACGAAAAGATTGAATTTTTCGATAAATGTTATATATACTAAAGTTTAGCCTCTTTAATGTTGTTTTAAAACAAAAACCGCACTCTTAATGCATATTGATGTATACTAAACATATTTTCATGGAAGATGGGCATCATTTCTAATTTTCTAACAAGTAATTTATTTAAACTTCATATACGACCTAATTAGTGGACGAACCCCTATAAATTCTCTATTTTCTAGATACACGGGAACACATAAGGTCTCAAACCTCTTTAATCTTTATACTATGTTAGTGAATGATGCATCTATGCATGAAAACAAAATTATCATATTTTTTAGTTTTTTTGAAATATGTGGGTTAATCCTTACAGGAAGATTGAATTTTTCATCAAATGTTATATATACTTAAGTTTAGCCTCTTGAATGTTGTTTTAAAAATATAAAACCACACTCTAAATGCATAATTATGTATACTAAACATATTTTCAAAGTACATGGGCATTATTTCTAATTTTCCAACAAGTAACTTAATTAAACTTCATATACGACATAATTAGTGGACTAAACCCTATAAAATCTCTTTTTATAGAGAAATTGGAACACATAAGGTCTCAAACCTCTTTAATCTTCATAATATGTCAGTGAATGATGCATCTATGCATGAAAAAAAATATCATATTTTTTAGTTTTCTTTGAAATATGTGGGTTAACCCCTACGAAAAGATTGAATTTTTCGATAAATGTTATATGTACTAAAGTTTAGCCTCTTTAATGTTGTTTTAAAAAAATAAAACCCCACTCTAAATGCATATTGATGTATATTAAACATATGTTCAAGGTACATGGGCATCATTTCTAATTTTCCAACAAGTAATTTAATTAAATTTCATATACGACCTAATTAGTGGACTAACCCTTATAAAATCTCTATTTCATAGAAAAATGGGAACACATAAGGTCTGAAACCTCTTTAATCTGCATAATATGTCAGTGCATGATGTATCTATGCATTAAAAATCATATTTTTTAGTTTTCTTTGAAATATGTGGGTAAACCCCTACGGAAAAAGATATACTAAACATATATTAAAAATATACTAAACATATTGATGCATATGTTTAGTATACATCAATATGCATTAAGAGTGTGGTTTTTTATTTTTAAATGCATATTGATGTATACTAAACAAATTAAAAATATAAAACCACGCTCTAAATGCATATTGATGTATACTAAACATATTTTCAAGGTACATGGGCATCATTTCTAATTTTCCAACAAGTAACTTAATTAAACTTCATATATGACATAATTAGTGGACTAACCCCTATAAAATCTCTTTTTATAGAAAAATGGGAACACATAAGGTCTCAAACCTCTTTAATCTTCATAATATGTCAGTGAATGCTGCATCTATGCATGAAAAAAAAAATCATGTTTTTTAGTTTTCTTTGAAATATGTGGGTTAACCCCTACGAAAAGATTGAATTTTTCGATAAATGTTATATGTACTAATGTCTAGCCTCTTTAATGTTGTTTTAAAAATATAAAACCACACTCTAAATGCATATTGATGTATACTAAACATATTTTCAAGGTACATGGGCATCATTTCTAATTTTCCAACAAGTAATTTAATTAAATTTCATATACAACCTAATTAGTAGACTAACCCCTATAAAATCTCTATTTTATAGAAAAATGGGAACACATAAGGTCTCAAACCTCTTTAATCTTCATACTATGTCAGTGCATGATGCATCTATGCATTAAAAAAATATCATTTTTTTTTTAGTTTTCTTTGAAGTATGTGGGTTAACCCCTACGAAAAGATTGAAATTTTCGATAAATGTTATATGTACTAAAGTTTAGCCTCTTGAATGTTGTTTTAAAAATATAAAACCACACTCTAAATGCATATTGATGTATACTAAACATATTTTCAAGGTACATGGGCCTCATTTCTAATTTTCCAACAAGTAACTTAATTAAACTTCATATACGACATAATTAGTGGACTAACCCCTATAAAATCTCTTTTTAGAGAAAAATGGGAACACATAAGGTCTCAAACCTTTTTAATCTTCATATTATGTCAAAGAATGATGCATCTATGCATGAAAAAAAAATATCATATTTTTTAGTTTTCTTTGAAATATGTGGGTTAACCCCTACGAAAAGATTGAATTTTTCGATAAATGTTATATATACTAAAGTTTAGCCTCTTTAATGTTGTTTTAAAANAGAAAAATGGGAACACATAAGGTCTCAAACCTTTTTAATCTTCATATTATGTCAAAGAATGATGCATCTATGCATGAAAAAAAAATATCATATTTTTTAGTTTTCTTTGAAATATGTGGGTTAACCCCTACGAAAAGATTGAATTTTTCGATAAATGTTATATATACTAAAGTTTAGCCTCTTTAATGTTGTTTTAAAAATATTGAACCACACTCTTAATGCATATTGATGTATACTAAACATATTCTCGTGGTAGAGGGGCATCATTTCTAATTTTCTAACAAGTAATTTATTTGAACTTCATATACGACCTAATTAGTGGACTAACCCCCATAAAAACATTATTTTCTAGATAAACGGGAACACATAAGGTCTCAAACATATTTAATCTTTATACTATGTCAGTGAATGATGAATCTATGCATTAAAACAAAAATAACATTTTTTAGTTTTCTTTAAAATATGTGGGTTAAACCCTAGGTAAAGATTATATTTTTCACTAAATGTTATATATACTAAAGTTTAGCCTCTTTAATGTTGTTTTAAAAATATAAAACCACACTCTAAATGCATATTTATGTATACAAAACATATTCTCATGGTAGAGGGGCATCATTTCTAATTTTCTAACAAGTAATTTATTTAAACTTCATATACAACCTAATTAGTGGACTAACCCCTATAAAATCTCTATTTTATAGAAAAATGGGAACACATAAGGTCTCAAACCTCTTTAATCTTCATACTATGTCAGTGCATGATGCATCTATGCATTAAAACAAAAATATCATTTTTTTTTAGTTTTCTTTGAAGTATGTGGGTTAACAACCCCTACGAAAAGATTGAATTGTTTTGATAAATATTATATATACTTAAGTTTAGCCTCTTGAATGTTGTTTTAAAAATATAAAACCACACTCTAAATGCATATTGATGTATACTAAACATATTTTCAAGGTACATGGGCATCATTTCTTTTCCAACAAGTAACTTAATTAAACTACATATACGACATAATTAGCGGAATAATCCCTATAAAATCTCTTTTTATAGAAAAATGGGAACACATAAGGTCTCAAACCTCTTTAATCTTCATAATATGTCAGTGAATGATGCATCTATGCATGAAAAAAAATATCATATTTTTTAGTTTTCTTTGAAATATGTGGGTTAACCCCTACGAAAAGATTGAATTTTTCGATAAATGTTATATATACTAAAGTTTAGCCTCTTTAATGTTGTTTTAAATAAAAAACCACACTCTTAATGCATATTGATGTATACTAAACATATTTTCATGGTAGATGGGCATCATTTCTAATTTTCTAACAAGTAATTTATTTGAACTTCATATACGACCTAATTAGTGGACTAACCCCTATAAAAATATTATATTCTAGATAAACAAGAATACATAAGGTCTCAAACCTCTTTAATCTTTATACTATATCAGTGAATGATGAATCTATGCATTAAAACAAATTATGGCGAGCACAACCAAAGAAACATACACAACAAATGTAATACAGATTAACAGAATAGAGTTACAAAGTATCGTGCCACGTTCGCATTCATTCTTTAGACAAAAATCTTCATAAATTAGACTTACTTCAAATTTTTACCCCATGATTTTCTTTTAAAGATTTTGGCCTAGATACAAGAGAAGAAAAAAAAAAACAAGTAATGGTGAGCAATATGTTTAGCATGGTTTTCCGACCCGGCAATCCAATGCTCCGGCGTATTTGGTAAGCTTTGAAACGGCAACACCATGTTTGGGCTTTATCATCTGTTGTCTAGAGTGTGAACACATGAACTTTGGGTTTCCAGATTGTCTGAAATATGCATTGTTCATGAAAATGTCTTTCTCGGATCTCCAATTCCAGTTTTTCCACTCCGATTCTGGAGCAGAATCCCTCTTTGTCACCTATACACACACATCTTTCTCTTAGTTCAAAAAAAATATTTCGTGCAAAAATTCATCCCTCAGAACATTTATCAAAGTCACATCAAGCCTTTGGGGTTTACCTCTCTGTACTGCTGTATGTGAGGAGGAGCGATGAAACGGTTTCCGTGGCTGAGAATGGTAGGACTTTGGCTACCCCCGATAGCGTAAAGCTGCCAATGAGTGTAGTCATTGTTAACAACATGGACGAAACCCCACCGAATCCTCGGCATCCTCTGCACAAGTCCTTTACCAAAGTGGTTGAAAGCCACAGTGACTTGCATCTTCTTGTCATCGTGGTTGTCATTTTGTGCACCAAGCAACATCACCTAAACACCAAAAAAAAAAAAACAAAATAACATGTTCATTAATTTTTTTTTTTTTTTTAAGTTGTCTTTAAAACTCCATATATCAATTAGACACAATCTACTAGCTAGGCATTTAGTGGGTTGGCATACTCACATCGTTGTGGTGGGTGAAATGAGAGTTAGAGATAGTGATCCCGGTGGAGCCCATTATAGCGTCGATGAGACCATCTTGGCATTTAGACATAGAAATGTGGTCAAGCCAAATGTTTGATGCTCCAAAGATAGAGATACCATCTCCATCGGCCTCTCCTCTAAACCCAAAGTGGTCATTAGAGTTTCTTATCATACCACCGCTGCTCTGGACGATGTGGTGGACGTGGAGCCCATGGATGATGATGTTATGCACGTACTGCATCGTGATCCCAGCACCATATGCGATGTGCACGTTAGTGCCACGAGCATCGATCGTCTTGTGACTATTAATCATTAGCTCTTGGCACAGCCTAATGCTCATATCGTGCTTGAAAATGATCCAGAGCGGTTCGTTCTGAATCACAGCGTGACGCAGTGTTCCGGGTCTAGGGTTCACCGTGTCATCATCTCTGTTGCTTGTGACCACGTAGAGACGACCACGTTTGCCTCCTGTGGTCTTGTAACCGAAACCACGAACACACTTGACGAGGTTCTTGCGACGCCTAGCCCAATGAGGATTGCAACGCCAGCATTTATCGATGGGGTTGCTTGCAGTGCAAGGTCCCTTTAGCTTGCTCCATTTTCCTTTTCCTCTTCTTTTACGTCTACCTCTTAGGCTCCGTCTTGTGCTGTTCGTCGGATTAGAAATCATCTCAATGTCTTCCTCTTCCTCGGAAGCGTGTTCCTCCGTCTCCTCAACATCAGTAGAGTTGCTGAAGATCATTTTCACAAAAAAACCAAACCCATCATAAACCCTAAATCAGTATTTTTGTAAGAAAAAAAAATAGTAT
Organism: Eruca vesicaria subsp. sativa; assembly: GCA_932364175.1. Taxonomy (NCBI): domain Eukaryota; kingdom Viridiplantae; phylum Streptophyta; class Magnoliopsida; order Brassicales; family Brassicaceae; genus Eruca; species Eruca vesicaria. Next base: position 96,008 of record CAKOAT010143599.1, on the reverse strand, counting down.
AACAAAACACTATATATTATATCGTGAATGCATGTCATAAAGAACATAGAGTAAGGGAGTTACTCGTAATGACGCTCGTGGAAGTGGTCCACAATCTGATAAGGATCAGGATGATAAGCCATAAGGGTACGTTTACGAGCTTCGTTGGCCATTTTTACCCAATACCCATCATCAGTGGTCTCCGCAACATTGGCTCGTAAGGTCGGAATCAAACTGGCAATACATATCACACACACTAACATGAAAAGCCTAGCAGTCTCCATTATTTTATTTGATTACCCTTTTTTCTAGAGAAAAAAAGAACAATTCTTATTAGTTCTTTTTTTCTTTCTCAAAGGGGTAATCTTTTTATATATATATTTAAAATATATATATATGGAGAACTGCTAAGCTTTTAACATGGAGTTAGGTTGTTTTTTCTGTTTGGCCTAACGTGAAACGTATTGCAAAGTTTGACAAACGTGAAGGTTGGTCTTTAAATAATTATAAATAGAAAAACTGATGAAGGAAGTTAATTTCTAAGTTTAGAAAGTTTTTTCCCGTTGTGTATGGAAAGCCACCATGAGATACTTGTGGACAGGTTTCTCTGTTTCTCTTTCTTTAGTAATTAACTGTTTCTTTTTGTCTCCTTGTACTTCTTCTATATGTGGATGCTTCTATAAAGAGAGAAGCGTTACTGTTTTCTCACTGTTTTCAACCAATTTTAGCAACGGTAACCATGTACGTTATAGTTTATAGTTGTCATATGCATCTAAAAGTAGTAAAAATGATAGAATGCTTGTCACGTCTGGTTTAATTATCTGTAAAAGCCATACTTAAAAAAAAAACATGTAACCATTTTGCTAATTAACAACATCAATGATATTGGATCATACAAACAGAGTTGTATAATGAGTCTACATAATGCATGGTCCTAACACAGCGATAAGACAAATAATGGCGAAACAATGATTCATATCCAAACAAACGACATGGGTTTGTTTGAGAGAAATTGGCTAATCAGTGAATAAACCGTTTGATTAGCCGGTTAAATTAAACCCAAAAATCCGAAAAAATATCCGAATAAACCGATCCGAATATCCAAATTAATATACAGTATAAATATATAAAACATAAATATATACTTTAAATATTCAATTTCCTATTTATTTTAATATGATATCTAACAATAAATATTTAAAATTTTAAATAAGTACCTTAAATATTCAATTACATATGAATAAGTATATTTTTTTCATGTTTTGCTTTTAAATTTTGGATTTTACTTCGGATATATCTGAACTGATCCGATATAATCTGAATCCAAACGATATATGATTATTTTATGGGATGTGATACAAAATCGATCCGAAACCGATATGTTATATCTGAGTCCAATTCATATTTGCATATTTACTAAAATGGAATCTAGGAATGTTACAAAATAGAACCAAAATCCGAAAATCGTGACCCGAAGGCCTAGTTTAATACAGAAGAGAGCACGAGAAATAAAATAAGGTTTAGTATAAGATGAGTGGGAATATAAAAATAAAAATATTTGGACGGCTGCAGATGAGGGAAACAAGTGTGGATCCAACGGCTGATAATAACTAGGGCTTTCTTCTGTCTTTTGTAGACGCCACAGTTTCTTCATCTTCTTCGTGTGTAGTAGGCTTGCGATTCTCAGACTCTTTCTCGAGCTATCAACTATCAGAGAAGGCAAAAAAAAAACAATGGGGAAAGGACCAGGTCTCTACACCGACATCGGCAAAAAAGCCAGAGGTGAACCTTTGCTTCTTTTTTTTAACCATTTGATTGGGATGATTCTGTTTTGTGCTATCTGATAGTGGTATACTAGGTTTCTTAGGATTGATATGCGTTGTTATGTGCAGATCTGCTGTACAAGGACCACAACAGCGACCAGAAATTGAGTATCACCACCTACTCTCCTGCCGGTGTTGTAAGCTTTCTATTCTTGCAACTGATCTGATGATGTTAATACATACAATGAGCTCTTCTTTTGTTTTATTGATTAGCTTTCTTTTTCTTTGCCTCTGTTACAATCAATCTTAGTCCATCACATCGACTGGAACTAAGAAAGGTGAATCACTATTGGGAGATGTATCTTTTCAACTCAAGCAAAAAAACATCACCACCGATTTCAGAGTTTCCACTGACAATACCGTAATGTCCTTCTTCTTTTTTTTACCTTCCTTGTTTCATCCTTTTTAACATATATTATTATTATTTATTTGTTTCAGGCTTTGATCACTGCTACCGTTGATGAGGCTGCCCCTGGATTGAAGTCCATCTTCAGCTTCAGGGCCCCTGACCAGAACTCCGGCAAGGTATTCCTTCATTCCTTTCCTTTTCAACCCATCTTACACACTTATGTTTGGTCATTCTAACACACTTTGTTTTATTTGGATAATTCTAACTTCTTCTTTTTTAATTATGGTGTTTCAAACAGATTGAGCTTCAGTATTTGCATGACTACGCTGGTATCAGCACCAGCATGGGATTGACTCAGAATCCCACTGTCAACTTCTCCGGTGTTATTGGCAACAATGTGTTGGCTCTTGGTACTGACGTCTCCTTCGACACCAAATCATCCAATTTCACCAAGATCAATGCTGGCCTCAACTTCACCAAGGATGATTTAATTGCTTCCCTTACCCTGTAAGTGAATTTCTTCTGACCAATCTGGATGATAGTTGTGGTTCTTCTAATCAGTAAAATAATATTGTTGTTTGTTTAGGAATGACAAAGGAGATTCAATCAACGCCTCATACTACCACATTGTTAACCCGCTTTTCAACACTGCTGTTGGAGCTGAAGTGAACCACAAGTTCTCTACCAAAATCAACACCATAACCGTGGGAACACAGCACTCGCTTGACCCCTTGACCATGGTGAAAGCACGTGTGAACAGTGCGGGGATTGCTAATGCACTCATTCAACACGAGTGGTCTCCCAGGTCCTTCTTCACTATCTCTGGAGAAGTTGACACTAAGGCCATCGACAAGAGTGCTAAGGTTGGATTGGCTCTCTCTCTCAAGCCTTGATAAAGAGCCAAGAATCCTTTTTCCCATTTTTCTTGTTGGATTTGTTAGAAGAGAGTAATAAAAAAGATGGTTTGTCTTTGGTGATAAGATGAAACACTAGAGATCCTTTTTCTTTGCTTGCCACTGTGTTGCCATCTACTCGACTTTGTTTTCGGAATTGATTTTTTGGGTCCGTAAACTTAAATGAAATGAGGTTTATCACTTATAAGTTATGACACATAGTGGTTAGTTTGTATAGTGTGTGCTAAACGACTAATAGCGAGTGGTGGTAATAATATTACGCGGTTAAAGAATACGATAGACAAAGAAACACGAGGTTACAAAAGGTAAGTCCACGACTTCCAGATCAATCATACACCACAACTGGCCCTTTCTCTAAATCGGTTAACAATAGAATAGACGTTTTCTTGCGATACAAGAAAGAGCCCCTTAAGGAAATGAGATAGCTTCCAGGACCAAAATCTTATGTAGTTGTACCTTTGGGCATAGGAGACGGAATCTGATGACGATAAGGTGAAGAACCAGCTTGGCCATGAGGACTAGACTGAGTCCTTAACACAGGTTGCCCGTTTCTTGATCCGAACCCACGACCCGACCCTGACCCAGCTTTCAATCTCTCGGCTTGCATTGTTTGGAAGTAGTAAGAAGAGCTAGCCATGTCTTTTAGATGTGGGAGTGGCTTAAGGACCTCTACCACTTCACTCATTTTGGGTCTGATCTTGGAGTCACGGCTAAGGCATTGAGCTGCAAGCTGAGTCACTTTTTGAGCTCCTTTGATGGAGAAATGACCCTCCAGCCTCGGATCAAGTAGCCTGTAGAATCTTCTCCTGTCAAGGAGATGCGGTCTTGCCCATTCCACGAGGTTGTGTTCCCCGTTTGGTCGGTTTTTGTCCATAGATCTTCTGCCAGTAAGCATTTCGAGTAGAACCACACCGAAACTATAAACATCGCTCTTTGATGTCAAGTGACCTATAGGCATAGTGAAGAGAACAGTCTCTGTAAGTTATATATATAATCTCCTAACTCACCAAGCCGAAGAAAAAAAAAAGTTACAGCTTCAAACATATCACGGCTAACAGAGAGTGAATGAAAAAAAAAAAAAAAAAAAAAGACTAACCAGTCATAACATACTCAGGAGCAGCGTAACCATAAGTGCCCATGACTCGAGTAGAGACATGGGTTTTGCCTTCATCAGGAGCATCTTTGGCAAGCCCAAAATCTGATAGTTTCGCATTGTAGTCCTGAGATTGGGGGATATCGATAAAAAGGTTTAGAAGTAAGGACTGGCCTATAACTACTATATATGTCAAAGTAAAGTAAGAAAGGGAACATACTGAATCTAGTAAGATGTTGGAGGTTTTGAAATCCCGATATATAACTGGCTTTAGAGCTTCTTCGTGAAGGAAACTGAGACCCTTTGCAGCACCTAATGCAATCCTCATCCGAATTGACCATGGAAGAGGCAACGACCCTTGAGCACAAAGCACGAGTTCAATTCCAGAAAGAAAAAGATTTTAACACCAATTATATAACTCAGAAGAAAGAATATGGAGTATCTTTAAGCTCTTAAACATTTACAGCGTATGTAGATTACGAAGGCTGTAATTGTTTTGACTTACTTCTGAAAAGGTGATTCTCCAAACTTCCACGAGGCATAAACTCATACACCAGGAGCCGTTGATCATCTTCGATACAATAGCCCACCAGTTTAACAAGATTGGGATGGAGAAGATTACCCAGATAGTTAATCTCAGCCTACAAAGATCACCATACAGAAACCTTTAGCTGTGTTTGTGTTTAAAACAGTGAAAGAAGATACATGGAGAAGAAAGGATCAACTTCTTACAAGCCACTCTTTATGACCCTGGAGGCCATCAGGATTTAAGGTTTTGACGGCGACAGTAAGACCAGTGCCAGGCTTAACAGGAGCAGTGCCGTTCTCCTCGACCCATCCTTTAAAGACACAACCAAACCCACCTTCACCAAGAAGACTTTCGGGTCTGAAGTTTCTAGTTGCCAGCTTGAGATCAATGAAAGAAAACTTCTTGAGGTGAGAATAGATGTTGAGTTCTTCACTAATCATTGGAGTGGACAGAGAGCTTTCAGCATAGCTAGTCGTTGTAGAAGAAGAAACAGGACCAGCAGGTTGATCATTTGATTTCAGAATTGGAGACTTACTTCCCACTGTTTAAAGAAAAACAAAAAAATCTATCATTAAAATGTCCTTCCTAAATTGGTTTCTAGTAAAAGGAAAAAACTTTCCTTGTACACATTGTAATGGATCTAACTAAAGGACATGATATCACATAAAACATAACAACATTAAACAAAGGGCAGATTCTTTTTTTTTTAATTTGGAGTAGCATCAAAGTAGTAAAGAAGCTCAAATTCATTTTTTTTTGTCAAAGTTAGGTAAAGCAACCACAATGACATTTAGCTCAAATTGTCAAAGAAAACCGTAGATGAGAGAATACAAGAGTCTTGTGCCAGTTAGAGAAGATTCAATCCCAAAAGGAAAGTCTTTTCTTTAACTGAATAACCGACCCCTAAACATGGAGCTCGAACTGCAGTAACTAAAAGAAGAACATACGAGAGGTTGTAGAGGCGCTGAGAGGGGAATCAAAGTCTGATGTTGAAGCTACACAACAAAGCATGACTCTTAATTTGATCCAACATCCCCCATTTTCTTCTTCTTCTTCGCCATCACTACTCTTGTTTCTCACATTCTTCTTCTTCTTCTTCTTCCTCTTCTTCTGCTTGTCAGTCTCATTAGATTGCCAATCCTCCATAACTTTGACGGAATCTAATGAACTCATCCCCCGAAAAAAACAACTTGATCAGATTACGACAGAAACGCTACAACACTTAGAGAGTTCCGAAAGAAGGCGATTTTGGTGTATAGAGAAGAAATAAGATTCACTTAGAAGGAAAAAAAGCAGAGAGAATTTTAGTCAAAACAAAAGGAATTGATGTCTATGGAGATTGGAGAGAATAAGAAAGAAGGGGCAAAGCGGTCAAGAGAGAGAGAGAGAGAGCTATGTGTTTGTTTGCTTTAGCTCTCAACAGCTACAAAACGCAGTTTTCGTATCCCCCCAATTTACGAATTATCTTCTTTTTTTTTTTAATTATTGAGCAACATATATACCCCATTCCTTCTATAATCACATTTTATAAACAAACAACAGATGTAGTACTTTGTTTTGTCATCATTATTACTTTTTTAATCCTTTTTCATTTTCAAGAATAAGTCGTTTCATTTACATTTAACTCTTCCAATTACTCGACTTATTCAAATTTGTATCCCCATCTAATCTATTAGTAATAATTTTGTTTGGTCAATCCATTTAATACTTTAAAATCTCTTCAAATTTTGTCTTAAAATGTATCTCTATGTTTGATTTAGTTGTTCCTCTATGCTTTTTTTTTTTGGAAAAGAAACTCCTAATCATATTGCTTTTCATTTTCACTTTTTCGATATAAGTGAAGCTTACCCCATTTACAAAAGGGAAAGGATTAACAACATTACGTAAAATCAGTTTTACCTTGAAATGAAAAATCATTACACTTTCTTTATTCGGTGGTCGGCCAATAACTTGAGTATTTTAATTTTGTTGTTGAAATATAAAGCCGGCAGACATCTAACCTCAAAAACAGAGAGACACACCACTAAAGAACTAAAGAAAGAACTAGTACCCGCGAGAAAATATAGAAACATTTAATAGCAATTTGTGGAGAAAAGGTAAAAACTGAAACATGTAGGGAAACAAAAAGTAAGAACAATGATTTTAACTGCACAAAGACAAAATCATTATCAAGTTTCAGAGAGAAAGAAAAAGTAAAAATATGGGATGTATTCCCTTCAGCTTTTTCCGTTGGAAGAAGAGTTCTTGTAGTTGTGGAACAGGTTAACTAGACGCTCGAGCACGGCGGCGCTTTTGGAGAAGTAACCTGAGAAACCAACCGGAGTCGAGGCCGGAGGGAAATCTTCAGGTGGCATAGCAAACGGATGAACCATTTTCTCCATAGTCTCCAGTGTTAAACATGAACCAACCTCTTGCAGCCTCTCTGGTCCCATTATCGGAAGCGTGTGTTCCCTTAGCAATGACTCTGCCTCGTCGTCATTATTCTGTCCCTCACAACATATTAAATTATATTTTTCAAAAATTCAAGTTTCTCTAGACGTTAAAAACAAAAACAATAATGGCTCTTCTTTACCTCCAAGGGAGACAAATCAGCTCCACGGCTGAATGTAAGTTCAATCCGGAACCTCTTGGGGTCTTCAAGTGATACCTGCAACCAAAAAAATTATATTTTCATTTAGACTAATATATTATCAGATGTTGAAGCATGTGATGTGAGAGTGGAAGGAAATGTAGGGTGAACCTCGGTGTTTTCAAAGAGCCTTAGGACAATGTAGCTCATGTAATCGAGTTCCTTTGTTTTGCAAAGACGTTCCAATGCGTTTTGGCAGATGAGACTTTCCTCTCCTTCAAGTGATTCGTCCAGGTTACAGTATCTAAGTACGTTCATCAGCGAATGAATATGCGATTCCTGTTCCAATCAATTTCAAAGAATGTCAGTCACATACACACTTGTACACCATAACAAGGGATGGAGAAAAGAGGAAACTTACAGATGTGAAGTATAGTCGAGTCCTCACATGACGTTCAGGTGTCTTGACATTTGCATACCTAACAGAAAATGAAAGCAATTAGTAGACTACACTCAAGTAATATGCAGAAACCAAGAAAAGAAGAAGAAAATAATCTGTAGAAGCAGAGGCTATTATTACTTTGGATCTAATCGGTATTTAGTTTCTTTATCATCATCTTCATCTTTATCACCTGTGCCGGGTCGTCTCAAATCATCGCTGCTATTGATAAAAAGCTTGGGCTGACTATTTCTATCTTCCTTTTTCGAGGCAGATAATGACAAGGCGGCTTGTTTTTGGCTTTCTTTCAATTCAGCAACACTCATCGCTTCTTCTCGAGTGACTTGTTCTTGGCTTTCTTTCAATTCAGCAACACTCAATGCTTCCTCTCGAGTGTTCCTCAAGTCTATCAAGATTTTCCCCATTAACCGCCGAGCAATCTTTAGAAAAATAGATATGATAAGATGTGAGATCCTTTGGAGCAATATGGATAATCAGAAAATAACTACTCGTAGCTAGAAAAAATGTCACCTTCGAACCAATTTTAAGCTTTTGTTGCGGATTGATTCCATACTCATTTGGGATTACACCATCTGCAAGCCGCTGTAACCACATAGCAAAATACTTAGTCATGAGCGAACATAGTCAACAATGCATGCATATTAAAGATCTACCACAAGTCATAGTTACAATCACACATGGCCAGTTGCAAACTCTAATAAGAGATTCAGAAAAGGAAAATAATGTACCTGTGCAACTTTGAAGAGTTCATCTAATCCTTTTAGATCCAGATGAGAATTATGCAACAGGTCGTACCTGGTCAAGATAAAAAGTATTACAGCTTATTCAGAAACGATTAACTACAGCTAGATGTAAATTAGAGATAAACCAAAGACATCTAACGTATAACTTACTTGCATGAATCATAGACATCCGGAATCTGCGTGATGTCAAATCGGCTGCAAGTTAAACTCAACTATTAGTGCTACTCTCACTCATAAGCCTCTAGCAGATATAAAAGTTAGAAAAGCATTTCTAAAATAAAATTCGATGATAAAACTTACTCTTTTCTTTCATTGTAGAGATCCCTTGCAAGTTTTATCCACCGAGCAAACATCAGAAGGAACCCTTCACTACCACACGGTAATCCAGAAGCAATCCGATCACTATCAATGTTAGTCTTGCCAAGGGCTTTTGCTTGATCATATGGAGGAATTATATCATATGGCTCAGTGAGGTTCTCGTCCTCATCCATTGCAAGTTGTCTTACTTGGTCAGTCACATTCTTAGTTAATTTCACCTGATTATTTAAATTGTCTTTGAGAAATAACTTTGTTGTCTCCAATAATGGATAAAAATTGGAAGGAAAAAACAAACACAAAATGAGAGGCAATGCCACAAAGATTACGACAGTGCTCAGATGAATATGGATTATTAAGTTGTTGCGCAAACAAAACTAAAAACGGTTGGTGGTCTGCTTCAGATTAGTAATCAACTAACAGTAGATGGAAAAGTGTGAGTACCAATTCACGGAGGAGTTCGTGGGCATTTGGAGGAAGTCCTGCTCCATCGGTCATCCAAGGGAATTCTTCAGAGGAGCCATGCTCGTGTATCATCTTTGTACCAGACGTTACAATCTCATTCAATCTAGCCTGCAGTGCAAGTAGTGAAATCATGGTTCAGACCTATTGCCAAAAAACGTGATTTATACACAATAAAGATGACTTATCAAAGAGAAGGGTAAACCTTGGCCGCTTCCATTTCAATGCTGGCATTATCAAGACCATCCAACATGGAAGAGTCCTTGCTAACCAAAGAAACCTAGAGAAAATAGATAAGACCTTGAACACATGATGACATTGCAAAGCACAAGGGGATCTCAGTAAGATCAAAGAGAAAACCAGTATTGGCGTCAGCTGTCCTTCTAGGTCAAGCAGGCCTTTAGCAAAAGCAGCTGCAGACATCTGTCAACAGTGCAAATCAGTTAGTAATATTCCAACCAGAGTTGGTCTTCTGTCACATATTTTGTTGCAAACTGTGAAGAGTAGCGACGCTTGTAATACGTTAAAAATCTGAATGACATATGCTCATCATCACTACTAACAGTGTAAAGCTGTACCTGAACACGTCCCTCGTCAGAGCTGTAAATTTTAAGGTCATGACGGTATGTACTATGGAGACGAAGTAAACCAGTCCCTTCACCTGCCAGTATATTATGCCATTTGATCATGAAATGCTCACAAAGGATATCAATCGTCAGAAGTACAATAAACTGCTTAAGAAACTTGTGTGCGACAGATGAAAGGTATCAGATAAAAACAGATAAAGTGAATGTACCTGGATACATATTGTTTCGAAAGAATCTACCTAGTTCTTCCGCCTGCAGATGAAGCAAACCTCAGTAAATTTAGAGAAGCTACCAAACTGGATTCCTATTTAAACAATTGTTCGTTGCAATACATTTAACAATAATGAGTAAATGGTAGTATACCTGCTTTCTACCAGCGTGTGTTAGAACACCCCCATATTTCAGTACCATAAGAGCCTCTACTGGTCTTTCATCTTCGCCTTCACCATCGTTTTTTGGTATTTTAACCCACTTCAGCGGCTTCAGTTGAACTTTCCTGTATATACCAGAGAAATGTCCACCCTGCATATCAAAGTACTATAATATTAGAGAGAGCTCATGGAAGAAAAGCCAATCCCAAACACGCAGAACTCTGCTTTAATAAGGACAAGAAATTGGAACGTATATATAGTAAGACACGCAACCTCTTCAAGAACTGCTTTAACTTGCCGAAGCTTCTCCGCATGTTCAAGGTCTTCTGCATCACTATCACTTTCACGACCTGGTCTAAAGATTAAAAAGGAAGATCATAAGGTCATTACGAGAATTCAACTGTCAGAAGTAAACAAAGCATGTTACACTTTTAATAAAAAAAACATCCATGTGATTGAACTAAATCCCCTTTGAACAAAAGGAAAGGGGCTCTGAGCAGAAATGCAATATCTACAGCGAAAGTAGCTCAATGGAAAATGCCTCGCAGAAACATCATAAATGTTCTAACAATAACATAAATAGTTTAGTTCAGGGTTCTACCTTGTACGGGGAACTAACATTCTTGTGGCATCTAATAGGTCTTGCAACTGGACGGCAGTTTTAAGTTTGGTCTGTAAAAGGAGAGAATAAATTGACACAGTATAAGCAGAAATAACTTGATGATAGAGAAGTCGAGCCTCTCACCTCAGCTCTTGGCTTCCCACCATTGTACTTCAACATCAGGTTTAACAGTTTTTCCTCTGTAACCTTTAGTTTCACCTTCTGTTTGGGAGTTCGATCGCCACTGTGAAATAAAAAAAAAGTTTAGAACTCTCAGATCCTGGATAAACAGAGAGAAGTCTAAAGGGGACTGGTGACTATAAGCTAAAACTTACTGTCGAATAACAGCAATGACACAGCGTAGCTCTTCTGATTGCCCAAAAGTGCCTATGATGCCACTGCCTTGGCGGGTTAGTCCTTCATTAGGTTGTACAGGTTCATTGACCTTCCATGGCAAAGTGGGAGGAAGAGTCGAGGAAAGATGCGGAGCTTTTGCATCCAAACACATTTTTCTTAGCACACAAGCAGCATCGTCGTAATACCTTATAGTACAAAAGGTTTTAGTATATACTTTAAACTTGTAAAGTATTCTTAAGAAAGTCAAATGAAGTGCACAGGCTAGCTTACTTGTAAGAATTCTTGACAAAACTCCATCCATTTACATCACAAACATATGAACATCCCTCAGATCGTAGAAGATCAAACCCACAGACCTGAAATTTGAGAAATGTGGAAGAAACTAAAACGTCATTGTATAAAATCCAAAACCATTATAAAAAAAAATAAACCCTGCAAGACATAATGAGAGACAGAGGATTGGTTTCATAGCATACCGCTTGCCTAAATGCAAGGCAAACTTCTCTAGCCATCTGCTTCTCGGCAGGTGTAAGCAACACTGGATATCTCACCTGTTCAATAAAATATCCAAAAAAAAAACTGATCAAAATCTAAACATAAACTATATCTCTTTGGTGATGAGATAATGTTAGATTTCATTTTACAGGGTAATGATTGATAGACGTACTTCCTTGCCATCTGTATTCCTCATAACAACACCATCAACGACAGGCGACTTTCTTGCTTCAGCATGTGCGTATTCAGGACCCACTGTGTAGACCTGTATTTAGCAAGCAGAATATCAACTGAGAACTCTTGAAAGCCAAGTTTACGGAAAAAAAAAACAAGACAAACAACAACAGAAGCTACATCAGCTGGTCGGAAGTCATTCCTTATATATAAAAAAAAAAACATAGGTCATTAACACGACAACTATCTACATTTAGGACACTTGATACCAGCAACAGTACAATAACAAACACTGTAATATTCTCAGAAAGGTAGGTGGTCCGAAAGATGGGAACGGTCTAATAGGAAAACAATCACAACCTTGACATCAGTTCCTCCAGTAGCCATAAACTCCTCATATATATAGGAACCCTCTCTCCTAACTCTTCTGACGTCAGGATGAAATTCACTTGATCGATTCCCGATCTAAAGTAAAATGGGAACAAACAAAATACATTAGTTGGAAAAGAGTCAATCAGAGGAATCTGCCACAAATTATTATGAATATATTATAAATATAAACAGTTCAATCAAGAGCAGCCAAGTTCTGTAGAAATACCTTGCGAAACAATTCCTTCATGCCTCCACCTGCGGAGCTAGGGTAGTATATCATGATACTATGGTCATCTCCTGCAAACGCACAGAATTTAAACTCTCAGCAGATAATTATAAATAAAATATGCAAAACAGGAGATAAATAGAACAAGGAGGATATTATATAACAACTAAGAACACTAAATGAGAATATAGGCTTCAAAAATCATAGCGGTCTACCAAATTCAGGTTACTCTATAAGTTACATGGCACAGAAGGTGATAACAGATTAAAGAGAATGTGATTTCGAAAAATCATAGAAATACAGAACATTTCTATGATTATGTTTCAAGTTTGACTTGTCCTTATGGATAAATAGATAATAAGGTGGTAGACCAGTGCATGATAAAAAGAGAAACTCACCATTGACAGGCTTTTCTACAAATGGCTTCCAGAAGCGTTCACCATGAACCTCAACAAAATCTTCTTCCTCGACAAAATAATCGAGGTCTTGATTTGGTACTTTTCTGTTGACACAAGCATACCTAGGAACTGGGATGCCATACATCTCAAGGTGCTGTAGATGCACAGAAAAATTATATCCGTTAGTACAAGGAAAAAGGATGTAACATTACCAACTTTATTGCAGTCTAACAAGCATACCTCATACACCTTGCGGCGATCATGAAGAAGATACTGTGGATCTAGTTCATTCACTAAAAATGGCCTGAATAACAGAAGTCAGAGAAGTCAACTCATGAGTTGACGACATTAACGGTAAGCTAAGCACTTTACTGAGCGAAAAGTAAAGAAAAACTCACTTTCTTAAAGCAGCATATGCCTGAGCCTTTTCAAGAGGATATCCAGAGGAATGAAAAGCAATCAAACAATCACAAATGGGCCAGCTGAAATAGCAAATGCTTAGGTCAAGGTTTGATTCCAGTATATACCACCTTGTAGACTAATAATGAAACAAGAAATGAAGATGATACAAAAGTAGAAAAAAAAAAAGCGAAAAGCAAACCTTTCAATTGAATCTTCAAGAATGACTTTATCCCCAAAATGTAAAATCTGTGAATAAAGTTGTCCGTGGAATCAGAAATGAAAAAGAATACAGCAGAGAATCTACAAAGACAAGCGTCAACAACTTTTCTTTTGGCAAACAAAGGGCAGCAACTAGTAAAGTGGAAGAAAGGAAAAAAGGAATCATCTACTTCCAATAACAAATAGCCAAGAATCACAAAGTACAAGTAAATTAAAACAAAAGCAACCTCTCTCCAGACTAAAATAGCAAACTACTTATAAGATATAGACCAGAAAATGTCAGATAAAAAATGGAACCCGTGAGGAGTAAGCTCACCTCGAATTCACCAAAGGACTCGAGCCTGTCCAGAATTTGCCCCATGGGAGCTGAGAATACCTATAAACCCCACAACAACAACAACAACGAACAATCTATGAGTAAAAATAAACTAGATACCGTATCAGAATTAAAAGAGGGCTAAAAAGAAAGCATCCGAATCTGTAGCTGGTGAGTAGAAGAAGATAACACGAAATACAACATACAAGGGAGGAGCAGCAACAGAAGTAACAATTTAAAAAAAAAAAAGGAAAGAGAACCTCGGAGCCGCACTTCACCTTCTTTTCCATGACGCATACTCCTATCTTTATCTTCCCACTTCCTCCTCCTCCTCCTCCTTCTTCCACCTCCATTCTCTCCTCTCCTTTCTCTCTCTCTACCTCTTCCTCTTTTCGTTATACACCGACGTATCCTCTCTCTCTCTAGAATTACAGATTCACAAAATCAAACAAAAACCTCACTAAATCTATTCAGTTTTAAAAACGAAGATACGCTGATGGAAAATAATATTAGAAAAAAAAACAGTAGAAGAAGATCTCGCAGAGAATAAGGAGAGACTTTACCAGCGAAACAAATGAATAATGATCACAAGGCAGAGTAGTAGCGATAATGCTTTCCTGCTGAATTGGGAAGGAAATATATGAACATTAAATTAAAAAAATATCTTAACGGAGCGGTGAGGAAGCACGAGGACAGAGAGAAGGGCCAGTCAGTCATCACTGTGGCCCGTTTCGTTCTTTTTTTTTTAATTTTTCTAAGAATAAATACAAACATGCTCTCCTTTTCAAAATTTCTAGTCAGCATTTTCTGGACCCACACCTTGACGTTATATTATGGTGCTTGAGCTTATAATAATACTACTAGTAAATAGTAATGATGTTTTATTAATATGTGATTGCTACCTAACTAAAAAAGTATCAAAAATGGTCCATTGTGTCACTCAATTACGTTACATATGTCACTATTAGGTTCTCCTATTATATATCTGGTCTAAAAGAACGATGAAAAGATAAGATCTAGGATTCGAGAATATGCACTAAGATACACAACCAAATGTAATTTAGCTTTTTGGTTGCTTTCCAACTTTTCCTTATTCCGTAAAGTATTTGCATACAGTTAAAAAGAGTTCCAACCAAAAGACAATCTCTGTCATATCAGGCTTTCTGGCTAGTCTGATACTCTCTGTATTAAAAATTATGAGAATCTACCACCAACTGATTCGTTAGGTTAGCTATATGATTTTTTATATGAAGCATAGCTTCAGCCTGATGAAGTCTTACTGACCTTTATCAAGTTTCATTAGTTTATTTTTATCCCGCATAGTTCTTCGTTGTAGACTTTTGGATATTCAAAATGCATCAATCAAACGTAAGCAAACGTATCCAACTTATACAACTTGGTTTATGTTTTAATATATTATATGCTAGCTGAAAAATAGTTGCCAGTTGATTTTGATTTAGTCGGATACCAAGTAGGCAAGTACACATGAGTAGACTAATATATATTTATAGACCTATATGTAACCAGTATATCTGCCTATTCTTTTCTACGTATTGAATGCAAAGGAATACAAAGAAGAGACTATATTCAAAAATGGTTTCTCCAGTGGTAGACAAATAACATAAAATAAAAACTCTATATATATAGTTTCTTCTCCTCGATCGAAGCTGGTTGTTTGACATTACATGTATAACTCTATCGTTTCTCCAAATTTGCAAGAGACGAAAGAAGAAAAATCGTTTACAAACTTAGACACTAAAAAAATACTTAGACTTGGGATGAACATTATTTTATGTAACGAGACTTTTAAGGAAAAAGTAGTGCGTCGTACAGTAGATTTTCATTTTAGATTGGAAACAAGAACTTTGGACACTAGCTAAGGGCAACATTATCAATGGTTTTCAAGTTGAGTCCCTTAACAGAAAAGTCCCTTAACTTTTAACTAAAAACGCTAAAGGGACATCCGTAAAGTCTCTTATTTGAGGACCATTGATAATGTTGCCCTTGTCTTAAAGGTATCGCATAGTTCCTTGTAGAAACATTTGAATACTCTTGTTCGAAACAAAAGTTGTAAATACTAGCTAATATTCATATTACAAATAACCCGAACAATACATTTGAAAAGAGTAGCTACGTACTCATCAAAGAACATATATATTTTCATTAGCTTTTTACAAAATGTTTCTTGGGGACAAATCATACAAAACAATAGTTAAAGAACTCAACAAAGTTGGTTGTTGTTACCGTTTCTCACCGCAAGACAGAAACTGAAAGATCTTGTCCCGAGTCAATGTACGCCCAAACTCCACAAACCCATCGCACCGTCCGGTCTCTCTGTCTAACTCAACGAGCGTTGACTTAAACACCTTCCGTTCCTTCTCCATCCCTCCCATAGCAAACGCCACCGACGACCGTCTATTAACGGCGATGTCCGCCTTTAGTCTAATGGATCTCTCCACCGCCTCTAACCTATTCACCAGTCTACTCATCTTCTCAACTTCCTTGAGAGCCACCATCGTTGCTCTCTCCATCGACGTCACAGCCGTCTTTTCCCGCTTCAGAGTCTCCGTCGACTCCCTCCACCTCGAAGCAGCGAACTTAGTCACTGCCTCAACCGGAACAGGTACAAAGATTCCGGCCACGATTTTTCCCACGGCCACTAGAGCAAGTATCGCCGCCGCAACCATCGCTCTCCCTCCTCGTAAGCGTCTCAGCTTCTTGTCGATTTCTTTCATCGTAGACTCTAGCTTCATGATCATCTTGCCCAAATCTCGGTGACAGATCTCAAGCTTCCTGAGAAAGTCACCGGAGAAAACATCATCTCCGTAGTCGTTGCTCAACTTCGTGAGGTCTCGGAATGTTTTCCTGAAGCTGGATTTGTTTTTCTCCTCCTCGTGGAAATCACGTAACGTCTCGTCGATCAAGAAACACTCGTCTTGTTCGGCTCTCTCCAAGCACTTACGCAGAGACTCGCAGAGCTCGGTGACTGCTTTGCTTGTGGTGAAGTAATCGTTGAGAAGACGAATCAACTCGGGGTCTTGACGGAAGTCTGTCTGATGACACTCCATGAACATCTTCGAGACATCGTCATCCATATTGTCCATACACTCGCTCAGTTTGCTTAGGTTTTCTTCAGACTGAGATTTAATCATCATCGTTGAGGAGGGTGGTCGTGATAGGAACGTCAACGCAGGGTAGACCCTAGAGATTCCTTGACGGAGACGTTTACTCGCGAAAATTTTCATCTTAGAAGAACACACAAAAGATCACTTTAGATAAGAACAAAAGTTTCACACTCGAATCAAAATAGGGTTGTAGAACGTATTATGCAATAATCACATATATATACTCTTCCGTTGTGTTATATAGATATATACAACGATAGAGTTAAATTTCCTTTTCTTCAATTTCTTAAAAGATTTCATATTTTCCTTTTATTGTACGTCTTTCCATTTTTAACATTTATCGTTTTCATTATTTCCTTTTTTTTTTTGTTTCCTGAATATATAGTACAGCTGTAAAATGATAAAACGGTATTTTTTTGGTAGTTTTCTTAATTACACCATCTTGACCAATTTTGGTCTGTATTACATGAACAACCTACAAGTTTTGCTTAAGATATTTATCTCAAATGTATATTTATCTTTAGATAAAAATAAATAAAATAAAACCCTTAAAAAATGAATCATAAATCATAAAATTTTACATCTATTTAAAGAAACATCCGGTTTTAATGGAAGACATATCAGATAATATCTCTTTTTGAATTAGATTTATACTTCTAGATAATAGTTTTTTAAAAAATAAATGGACAAATTCAGACTAAATATGAAAAATTCATTTTATGTATAAACACATCTTAATTTAGCATGTCTGCACTAAAATAAAACTTGATCAAACCTATTTTTAAACTTTGCTAATTTTGTAAATCTTATCTCAAACAAGATAAGGAGAAAACATTTAAACTCTCAAAAGTTCAAGCACTTTCAATAGGTTCATATATACACACACAAACAACAACCACAAATCAAAACAAATTTGTTATTCTCAAGAGTTCTATACTAAACTATGACAAGTTTACAAAGATCAGCAGTTTCATTCCGACGTCAAGGTTCTTCAGGTCGAATATGGGGTGATCAATTCATTTTAAATCAAAGAGGTGGAGAAAATCTTCAAAATCAAGAACACGGAGGAGAACATCACGGTAAAAATAGTAATTGTCCTGGAGATAACATTCAAATACAAAAATCAAGTAGTTCATCTTCTTCATCATCGCCATCTTCATATTTTTCTGAAATACGCCGAGGAACAAACATTTCATCTCCAACACGAAGCAAGCCTGGTTGCGGGTTATCATCATTTTTCCGACGATGTATTGGTTCTTCAGCTCATGCATAATTTTGTTTTCTATAAATCAGTTGATGTTTGATACAGATATGTAAAACAATTTTTCTTTGTTACATAAATTTCATCACAATTTTATGATTTTTATTCTAATATTCTTCCAGATGCCATGCCTAGTAAGATACATATAAGGGAAAGCTTACGACTAACATAACATTAATCAAAAAGATTTGTGTGTTTAGTTTGTATTGGAGCTAAAACACATAAGTTCGTTACCAAACGTATTTACATTTAAAACTGCTATTTAATGGGCCTGAGGTTTAATAGAGACCCAAAATGTACAGGATATTATTCTGTGGGCTGAAAGTTTTAATACAAGCCGAATAAATATTTTGAGTTCGCGGCCGAAATCTAAATAGAAGAAGAATAAGAAGTCTCTACCAGTAGAGGCAACGTCTGAGACGCCCTTATTCAAAACTTTTAAATCGACTATATCCTCTATCAATCTCAATATCCCTCTATTTCATTAAAGGAAAGGGAATTACGAAATTGGCCTCAGGAAAAAAGAAAAAGAATAAAAGAAAAATCGAAAAAGACATAACCGAAACCGGTTGTAAATTGATTTGCTGGGTTTGTAAATTGATTTGCTGGGTTTGTAAGTAGCGGTTGTGCGGGAGCGGTTCGATATTTGCGTTTTCTCACTCGACTGAGCTCACTCGAGCTCACTCCTCACTTCAACAGCTCTCCTCTCCTGAGATTTGGTTAAACTCGCTTTGGTTCTTCTCTTCCAGTCGAACTCCTCCGGGTTGGTATTCCGTCGTCTGCCGTCGTATCTTCATCTGTCTCATCCCCTGTGAGCTGAAAACGGGTATTTGTATAGATGAGCTGAATTGAGTAGGAAAGTAGGAAAGTAATTGCATTGTTTGATAAGCCGTATCTTCATCTGTCCATTATATGAGCTGAATTGAGTAGGAAAGTAGTTGCATTGTTTGATTAGTTGCATTGATTGAGTGAAATCATTGTTTGAATTACATTGAATGTAGGATTGAAAATAAGCGTTAAGAGAGGATTACTAGTGAAACTAGTATTAGTATTACTGAACTGTAGTATAACTAGTAATACTAGTAGTACTGAAAAAGTGTACATTTATTAAATTATTTTGGTGGTATCACACTTGTCTATAGCTAATGAATGGTAGGTATTTATTGATGTTGGCAGGATCCCATGAGCAACAACATCATCATACATTTCAGATGCGAGNGGTAGGTATTTATTGATGTTGGCAGGATCCCATGAGCAACAACATCATCATACATTTCAGATGCGAGGGTAACATGTATTGTTTAGTGTTTAAGAGTGAAGCGAATGATATAACTCTTGCAATGTTACAAGCACGTATATGCAAGAAGCTTGCGTTTGATGAAAGTTCTGTGAAGTTTAAATTGAGTTACATTCCATTGCTGGTTGGGTCTGAGGAACACTTTGTCATTTCCGATGATGAAGACCTTTGCGGATATCTATCGTCCATTGATAGAGAGAACCGTAGGTGCATATTGTATGTGGAAATCAGCAGAAGAGCAGAACTCCCGGAGCAACTCTCAAGAGCCGGTAAACGAAGTTCCTTAGGTATGAACTATGAAGTTCGTCAAAATCAATCGGAGGGAGGAATAGTGGCGATTGAGGAGATGATAGAAGAAGTCGACGAAGCAGTTGATGAAGAAGTAGATTTGGATGTAAATTGTAGTGGAAAGGTTGATGAAAGGAATGGTGGAGAAGAACTCCCGGAGCAACTCTCAAGAGCCGGTAAACGAAGTTCCTTAGGTAGTGGAAATGCTGTTGGTGTTGGAGAAGAGGATGAAAATGGTGTTGCTGTTCGAGAAGAGCCTGTTGTTGTTCGAGAAGAGGATGAAAATGGTGTTGCTGTTCGAGAAGAGGATGAAAATGCTGTTGCTGTTCGGGAAGAGGATGAAAATGCTGTTGCTGTTCGAGAAACGGATGAAAATGATAGACAAGACACAGAAATGGGTGACAGATATTTTGAGAGTACTCGATATTTGGAAGCTCCTCCTCTTAGCAACCCGGTTGAGTTTATGGAGGAATGGGAAGACGGTCTGGGGTTGAAAATACAACAAGAGTTTGGTAGTAAAAAGGCAGTGCAAGAAGTAGTGGATCGTGGCGCATGCTCGAAAAGTTTTGGGTTTGACGTTGTAAAATCCGATAAAGAGCGATTAGTGCTAAAATGTCCTAAGGAAGGTTGTAAATGGGGTATACGAGCTTCGAAGATTAAAAGGAGTGAAGTGTTCTCTATTAGAACGTACAACAACATGCATACATGCTCTCGGGCAAGTCAGAGTAAATGCAACTCAAGGAGGAAAGGCACACCACAGCTAGTTGCATCGATATTGCATGATGATTATCCCGGACAAATGGAAACTCCTCCTCCTAAAACCATTGTTGAACTGGTGTGGAACAAACTGGGTGTGCATGTATCCTACTCCACAGCTTTGCGAGGTAAAAACGAAGCTGTAAACGTTTTGCGTGGGACTCCGGAAGAAAGTTACGAGATGCTGTTTTGTTATTTGTACATGTTGGAGAAGGTGAATTATGGGACAATAACAAGTGTAGAGTTGGATGAGTCAGAGAAATTCAAGTATGTGTTCATCGCTCTGGGAGCTAGCATAGAAGGTTTTCAAGTGATGAGGAAAGTGATAACCGTGGATGCCACATTTCTCAAAAATGGGTATGGGGGTGTACTAGTTTTTGCGACGGCACAGGATCCTAATCGGCACCATTATCCTTTAGCTTTTGGTGTATTAGATGGTGAGAATAAGGAGAGTTGGAGTTGGTTTTTTGAGATGTTGAAAACTGTTGTGCCGGATTCATCGGAGTTGGTGTTTATGAGTGACAGAAATATAAGCCTCATCAACGCCATTGCTAATGTGTTTCCGATGGCTCATCATGGGCATTGTATATGGCATTTGGCGCAAAATGTTAAAGGTCGTGTAAGTAACGTCAACAAGGATGTCGTTGAATGTAGATTTATGGAAATTGCGCGGATGTACACAGTGCCGGAATTTGAGGCTGCTTACTCTGGTTTTAAGACTCGGTATCCATCTGCTGCGAAATATCTTGAGGAAAGTAGTGAGAAAGAAAAGTGGGCAAGGTGTTGGTTTCCAGGAGATAGATACAACATCGACACAAGCAACGTTGTGGAGTCGATGAACAGTGTGTTCAAAGACGCGAGGAAATACTCTTTGATACCGTTGCTGGATGCGATAGTTAAAAAGACAGCTGATTGGTTTAATGCACATAGGAAAGAGACTGTTAGAGGATC